>WOXC01005125.1:600000-1077442 GCA_011680675.1 Gymnobelideus leadbeateri
CCATTCCTTAATCTCTCAGAGATGCTGGAAGTCTTTTCAGTGCCAATAGCAAGAAGGACAGCCTGGTTCACAGTCCTAACATACTGGCAAGCTGATTGAGCTGGGGACATGCCATGGCCCTCGGCATCCCCTGGTGCCTCCTCTTTGTGTGCTAAAGGAGCCAGATTAGGCAGAGAACTCTGTTAGTTTGGTGTCAGATAGCTGTAAGTGGGAGAGAAGCAGCAGGAGTTTTCCAGTCTCTCCCCTACACTCTGCTTCCAGGGAAGGGGTTTGGGGCATGCCTTTCCAGGGAGAAAGATGCAGTCTTTTCATTCTGGCTATTAAGGCTTTTCATCAACAGTCTCCACGCTTGACTGTGTAAATTATTACACTGACCCCCTTTGTGCTTTGGGTGTCCACTTCTCAGAGGAAGGATTGCTGTATTCAGTGAAGCAGGAATGTGGCACAGGTTTATGTAGCACGACCCAAAGGAATTTTCTGATAACATAATTTTCCAGTAATGAGCTATTTAATGATTTCCAAAACCACTTCCCTGATTATTATTTTATGAACTTGTGGGTAAATGGGTTTGCAAGTCATTCACAGTCCCTGGATTTCCTCCTTTCCACCTGGATTCAATTTGGTTTGGGTTAATTTAATTAGGGAATGCATTGTTCTGATGCCGGTGATAGAAATAGGTCAGCAGGTAAAGGAGTCCATTGCTACTGCTCGATGTACCCCCTCCCCCCCCCCTGCCCCCCGGCAAGATCTAACCCTTACAGAATGCTCTAGAGCCTAAGCTAGGCAAGACTGTGACTGTATGTCTTTATCAAAGTTGAAAAATGTCTGTTTTCAGGTAAGAGTTAAGAGCTTGAAAATTACCAGCAGGTATTGAAGCTAGATGAGAAAATATGATTTCAAAATAAAACAATTATACAAAACCAAACTTTAATATTTTCATTGCTTTTATTCATATGCTTATCCCTCCAAGCCAAAAAAGCACCACTCCAAATCAGGAATATCCATTTTCCATTCTTGAAACAATTTTGCCATCTCTAGTGGAAGGCCTTGAATCAGTGATGCTGTCCAGATATTTAGGGCTACATAACTAGAATATGGAGACCCTGACTATATGCTATTCAATTTAGGAGGAGGCAAAAAGACTTTAATTGTTGGCAATAGTCAAGGTTGACTTACTCTAGAGAAATTTGAGAATGCAAATGTTGTTTGTTTGTCTCTCGTATCCCTGCCATGTTCATCTTTGGACAGGGGGCTCTGTTGTCTTAGTTCCCCAAGTTCCCAGCACATGACAAGTCTAGAATTCTCTGTCGATGCTACAAAAAATGGTCCCACCCTACCTAGTCCAATTTGTATCCTGTTATAAATACACTATTTGTTGTAATCAGGCTAGTCTGAGCACCCATCACCCACCCATTTCCCTGCTACCCCATCTTCCTGTTTATTCCTAGACCTGATTTATGCTTTTTCCCCTTTCCCATGCTACTCTACCTACACAAATTGAACAGGTATCTGGGCCAAAATATCCTAACAAGTATTTGGACTGGTCTTGCTATCTAGTTCTTGCTCTGAGTTGCATGATACTGAGCAAGTAACTTTATTTCTCTTTATTTCTCTGTTTCTCAGTTTCCTTATCTGTAAATGGGAATAGTGCTATTTGTACTACTTCATAGCATTGCTGTGGAGAAAGTGCTTTGTAAACCATAAAGAGCATTATAAATGTGAACTTCACTTTTGGATATTTTTTCCACAACCTTTCCAACTTGGGGCCCTGATGTCCTGATTGGTGACTCCCCTTTCCAGATCCCTGTTTTAGAAAAGTCCTAGACAACATGGTCCAAGCCCCACTCTGTGGACTTCTCTTCCACAGCCTCACTTGCCAATCACTTATGTACCCTTCCTTCTTTTCCCACTGTTGGTTGTTGAGTTGTTTCAGGAGTTTCTGAGTCTTTATGACCCCATTTGGAGTTTTCTTGGCAAAGATACTGGAGTTGTTTGCCTTTTCCTTCTCTAGCTCATTTTATAGGTGAGGAAATTGAGGAAAACATTGTTTTCCCAGGGTCATACAGCTAATAAGTGTCTGAGGCTAGATTTGAACTCACAACCTCCTGTCTCCAGAACTGGTAATCTATCCAATGCACTACCTAGCTATTGACTCTTCCCACTACCCTTGTCCAATTCTGGAACTATGATCAATTGAGTTCTGTTCGGTACGTCGTTCCTGGATGGGGTGTGCCGATCTGCTCTCTGTGGTTCCATTCCCTATCCCAGTAACATTCCCTAACCAAAGTGACCCACTCTGTCCAACACTCCCCATCCCTTTTTGCGTGTTGTCCCCACCTTTAGAATATAAGCTCCTTGAGGGGAATGAATGTCTTTGCAATTATATTTATATCCCCAGTGCTTATCACAGTGCTTGACGCATAGTTAATACTTACTAAATGCTTTTTAAATTATTAAAAACAGAGGTGAAGGGATGAGTGCCAACTGTATGTGTGACCCTTAGCCAGGAGGAAGAAAGGAAGTGATGGAGAGGATCCCAAAGTTCCTTACATTGACTGTCAGGTTCAGGAGGCCATGGTTATTTAGAAGGTCTCAAGGAGGGGAGCAGGAATGGGAGAAGTAAGAAGTAGGAGAGTCTTTGTTCTAGATAGTCACCATGCCTTCTCTTTTGCTTAAGGCCCCTTCTTTCTTCCTTCCTGGGAATTTTCATATCCTGCTTTGATTCAGTCAGGCCTTCTCCAACCAATACCTAGTATCTCTCTACCTATGGCACTAGAGATGGCAAACCAACCAGATTCTGAAAAGATCCCTTCCTTTTATCAAAAAATCCTTGAATGGCGCTGGCGTGGATATTATCACAACCTAGGCATTCCTTAAAGACAAGGAGAAGTGAAGGAACTCTCAGAGTGGGTAAATGAGAGTCTGAAGAGGCTTTTCTGAAGGACCATCACTAATCACTCTTTCTTCTCCTGACAAGGCTTGAAGACCAGGCCATCCTTTCTATGAGCAACCAACCTGGTTGTATATTTCCATCACTGTCTCTGATTTTTTTTTCATTGCCCCAATTTTAAGGTGTTTCACTTTAGGCCTTGAGTCTCCCCTTCAGTGAGTAAAAATTTGCTGTAATAAAGGCCTACTGATTTATGACTCTCGGGATACAAAAATCACAATGAAATTCTTTCCTTACCCTCAGAGAGTTTATATTCTTCTGGGGACATACATCATATAAAAATATAATTAATTACAAGATAATTTGAGGAGGGAGAAAAATAGCAGCTATGGGGTTCAGGAAGGTTCTGAGCTGAATATTTAAGGGAGATAAAGATTCTAAAAGATGGATATAAGGAGGAAATGCACTATGGACATGGGGATAATAAAGGCAGAGAGATAGGAAATGGAGTACTGGGTGGGAGAAACAGGAAACTGAGTATTTAGACAAAAACATAAAGTCAGTGAAGCAAAGTAATATGAAATTAGTTTGGAAGAGAAGGCTGGTGCCAGATTAAATTACAAGCTGAGTAGTAGAGATTACAATTAAGAGACCACTGTAATAGTCCTATTGAGATGTAGTGAGCTCCTGCACTGGGAAAGTGGCCTTAGGAGAGAATAGAAAGGGAAGAAGGTGAGACATAGTGTGCAGGTGAAACCAACAAGATTTGACAACAGATTGGATCTGGGGAATGAAGGAGAGTTGAGAATTGAGGATGACTGTAATCATAAACCTGGGTAACTAGAAGGATGGTGGGACCCTTAAGAGAAATAAGGAAATTTATAGGGCAGGTTTAGGAAGGGAAGATAATGAGTTCTGCCTTTAGTCATATTGCAGCATCCAGGCAGGTAGGCAGGAAGAAAGGAAGGAGAGAAGGAAGGAAAGAAAGAAGGAAGGAAAGAAGGAAGGGAAGAAAATAAAAAATAAGAATGGAAGAAGGAAGGAGGAAGGAAAGAAGGAAGGAAGGAAAGAAAGAAAAAGGGAGGAAAGAGGAAAGGATGGAAGAAGCAAATAAGTGAATTTATTAAGCATCCACTATGTGCCAGGTACTATGTTAAACAACAAATTTATCTCCTTTGACCCTTACAATAACCTTGGCAGTTAGGAGCTATTATTATCCTTCTTGTACAGTTGAGGAACTGAGACAGAGGTCAAGTTACTTGTGCTGGATCTCACAGGTAGTAAGTATCTAAGGCTAGATTTGAACTTAGGTCTTCCTGACTCTAGGCCCTCTATCCACAGTGTCCCTATACCTGTCTCAGGACAGGTGTTGTTATTATCTTTCATTTTTTAAGAGGACCAATGACATCACAGGTGATGTCTTGATTAGTCTTTGGGTAGTTACCTGTGTTACTATGGTTGAGAAGATGGTAATATAATGAGTACAAATGTAGAAGGGAATCTAGCTGGAAGTATGAGGGTAGCACTGATAATAAACTTTAGATTTTTTTTTTTTGGAGGGGGGAAGACTGGGCAGTTGGGGTTAAGTGACTTGCCCAAGGTCACATGGCTAGTAAGCATTTAGTATCTGAGGCCAGATTTGAACTTAGGTCCTCCTGACTCCAGGGCCAGTGCTCTAAACTTTAGATTTTATATGGTGCTTTAAGGTTCCCAAAGTGTTTTCCTCATTGTATGCCTGTAAAACCTGGACAATACATACAAGACATGCCAGAAAGTGAATTGCTTCTGCTTGAATTGTCTTCTGAAGATTCTGAAGATCACCTGGCAAGATAAGATACCAGACACTGAGGGTCTTTATTGAACTGAACTGCCAAGCATTCAGACTCTATTGCAGATAGTGCAAGTCCAATGGACAGGCCACATTGTTTGAATGCCAAATATACCTTTGCCCTAAAAGACTATTTTAAGGAGAACTTGCACAAGACAAGTGCTCACATGGAATTCAGAGGACATGATACAAGGACACTCTCAAGGTCTCACTAAAGAACTTTGGAATCAGTTGCATTACTTGGGAGACACAGGCACAGAAAGGCTCACCATGGCATGCCTGCATCAAAGAGGGCGTTATGCTCTATGAAGGAAACAGAATTACAGTAGCTCAAAAGATATGTTAGATGTACATATTTAGAGACATCTCCACCCAAATGTTCAAGTGTACTATTTGTGCCCGAGCCTTCTGAGCTCTTACTGGGCTGACCAGGCACAGTCAGATACACCATACCTTGACTGCAACATGGTGATGTCATTTTGTTCCTCCTCAAGAATGATGGACGACAACCAACATATGCTATCTCATTTAATCCTCACAATAATCCTGTGAGTAGGTGTTCTGATTATTTCCATTTTATAGATGAGGGAATGGAAAGTGAGGGGTTAAAGTCACTTACCCAGGGTCACACAACTAGTAAATGTCAAAGAAGGATTTGAAGTTGAACCTTAGGCAACATCCACAGTTAAGGGGGCCATGTGGGTGATGAAATTGCTAGGGAGACTGAGAAAGAGTTGTTAGACAGGTAAGAGGAGAAACAGGAGAGATTAACATCACAAGCACTTAGAAAATTGAGAATATACACAAAAAAGGGTAGTCAATAGTGTCAAAGGCAGCAGACACTTCAAGAAGAATGAAAACTGGGAAGAGGTCATTAGATCAGGCAATTAAAAGATCTTTGGTAATTTTGGAGAAAACAGTTTCTGTTGAGCAATGAGACTAGAAGCAAGATTGAAAGGGCTGAGAAAGGAGTGAAAGAAAATGAGATAATAAGAAAAGGTTGCTTTTTCTAAGAGTTTGACTGGGAAAGGAAAAAGAGGCAGAGGATGATGGCTTAAGGGGATGGTAGGGGCTAGGGAAGGTATTTTAAAGTGGAGCAGACTTAGAAGTGTTTGTAGGCACCTGGGTGGGAACCAGGAAATAGGGAGAGACTGAAGATTAAAGAGACAGAGAGGATGGTTGAGGAGACATTTATCTCTATTATCTAATAGAGAATATGGAAAAATTACATTTAGATCACACTTCATACCTTACATCAAGATAGGTTCCAAATGGGCATGTGACCAAGATGTCAAAGGCTAAATCATAAACAAATTAGAGAAACATGGAAAAATCGCCTCCCAGATGTATGGGTAGAAGAATATTTCTTGACCAAACAAGGAACAGAGAGCATCATAGAAGACAAAACTGATAATTTAATTACATAAATAGGATAGCTAAGTGGCACAGTAGATAGAATGCTGGGCCTGGAATCAGGAAGACATGAGTTCAAATTTGACCCCACACACTTACAAGCTGTGTGACCCTGAGCAAATCATTTAACCTTATTTGCCTCAGTTTACTCATCTGAAAAATGCGCTGGAGAAAGAAATGTCAGAATACTCCAATATCTTTTCAAAGAAAAACCCAATTGGGGTCACAAAGAGTTTGACATTCCTGAAACAAGTGAACAATTAAAATGGCTTTGCCCAAACAAATATAATACAGTTAAAATTAAATGGGAAGAGAGTCAAGATGGTGGAGCAGAAACAGCACGTCCATGGAGATCCAACCCACACCACTTAAAAATTATGCAAAAGGGGGACTCTGAACGACCTCTGGAGCTCTAGAACCCACAAAATGACACAGAGAAGCTAACCTCCTTCTGAGGACAGCCCGGCAGACTGGCAGGGAGTGGATAGTGCAGCACTCTGGGGGCCGCCAGCACAGTGCTCTGTGAGCTGCCAGCTCAGCATTCTGGCCAGGCTGCTTGAGTTGTGGTTTTAGCCTGAGGGGGGGCAGACCAGCAGCCGGCTGGAGGGACCCCAGAACACCAGGAGCTGTGGCATTTCCAGAATTATCAACACATAGATGCTTAAGACAAAGTGAGAGGTTAGTGCCCTATGGACTTTGGGACAGATTGGGAGAATGGATCAGCTTCTTCCCCTGGGGGCAAGAAGCAGCTGAGGAGCCAAGGCACAGCTTCAGCTCTTAGCCTGCGAACTGTAGGGGTATCCGGTGACCAGTCTGTGGGGGAAGCACTCTTGCTTTACCCTTCTTGGATCTGGATTGTGGTCTGGGGTGGAGGTCCTGGGGTGTGTGACCAGCTTGCCAGAGTGTGTGGAGGCTTCACAGAGGCCACCCAACTAATACCTCCAGAAGCTGAGAAAATCCCAAGGTTTGGGACTGAAGTTCTCCTGGTGGGTGGCAGAGTCCTATTGTGGCAACAAGCCCAAAAGTCAAGTAATTGAGTGGCAACATGCCTAGGCAAAGGAAAGAAAATAAACAGAAAAATGCCACATTAGACTCCTATTTTGGGGGCAAAGAGGATCAAAGCATGGAACAGGAGGAGGATTTTGAGGTCAGAACTCCTGCACCAAAAGCCCCAAATGAAAATACGAGCTGGCTACAGGCCACAGAGGACCTTAAGAAGAAGATAAGAGAAGTAGGGGAAAATTGGGAAGAGAAATGAGAAAGGTGCAAGAAAAGTATGAAATGACAGTCATCAGCCTGACTGAGGAAAACAACACCTTAAAAATAGACTAACTCAAATGGCAAAAGGGGCTCAGAAAGGCAATGAGGAGAAGAATGCCTTAAAAAGCCGAATTTGCCAGATGGAAAAAAGAATCTCAAAAGCTCACTGAGGAGATTCATTCCTTCAGAATTAGACTGGAGCAAATGGAAGCTAGTGACTTTATGAGAAATCAAGATGCTATTAAACAGATCCAAACAAATGAAAGAATAGAAGGCAATGTGAAATATCTCATGGGAAAAATCACTGACCTGGAAAATAGATCCAGGAGAGACAATCTAAAAATTATTGGGCTACCTGAAAGCCATGATCAAAGAAAGAAACTAGAAATCATCCTTCAAGAAATTCTCAAGGGAAATTGCCTGGATGTTTTAGAACCAGAGGGCAAAATAGAGGTTGAAAGAATCCACCAATCACCTCCTGAAAAAGATAGCAAAAAGAAAACTCCTAGGAATATTATAGCCAGGTTCCAGAATTCCCAGATCAAGGAGAGAATATTACAAGCAGCCAGGAAGAAACAAGTTCAATATTGTGGAAACACAATCAGGATAACACAGGATCTGGCAGCCTCTACACTGAGGGACTAAAGGGCATGGAATATGATATTCTGCATGTCAAAGGACCTGGAATTAAAACCAAGAATCACCTACCCAGCAAAACTGAGTATCATGTTTCAGGGAAAAATTTGGTCATTCAGTGGAATAGAGGACTTTCAAGCATTCTTGAGGAAAAAACCAGAGTTGAATAGAAAATTTGACATTCAGATACAGGAAGCAAGAGATGCTTGAGAAGGTAAACAGGGAAAAGAAATCACTATGAATTTATTAAAGTTGAACTATTTACATTCCTACAGGGAAAAACAATAACTGTAACTGATGAAACTTTTTTCAGTATGAAAATAATGGAAAAAGGGTATATGGGCATATGAATACATATGTGAATGTGTGTATATATGTTTTCAGGTATACATAGATAGAGGGCACAGGTTGAATTTAATAGGGAGGGATGATACTTAAAAGGTGAGGTTAAGAGGTGAGAGACTAATGTGGTGAGGGGGAATGGGGAGAGACAATGGGGTGAACTGTCTTGTGTAGTGGAGGCAGGGGAAGGTGGTTTCAGGGGAGGGGAAGAACAGGAAGGCAAAAAGACAAAACCTTATTCTCATTGAATTTGGACCAGGGAAAGAATGACATGCATACTATATAGGGTGTCCCACACTACAGGAGTATTGTGGGGAGGGAGATAGGGGAAGTTGTTGGAGGGGAGGGCTGGCTGTGCTAGAGGGCTGTTGGAAGCACCCATTTTTGAAAAGGGACAGGATCAAGATGGGGAATGGACAAGGTGGAAGGTGGGATGGGAGGGAGGGAAATATAGTCAGTCTTTTACAACATATCTACTAGGGTAATGTTTTGCATAGCTACATATACAACATATACTGAGTTGCTTATCTTCCTTTTAAAATCAATTTAAAAATATATAAATACTATGATTAATACTATTTTGCATATAATTGGGAGATAAGATGTGCAGGCAGTGGGGCCTGGGGATTCACCTTGCCCTACTGGAAAAGTTGAAGGGGGTATGGGAGAAGAGATGGGAGAGAGCAGATTGGTTGAGGGGATATCTTGTATGACTATTATTCTGGGGTGGTGGGTAGGGGAAAAATTGTAACTCAAAATCTGGCAGAAATGAATGATGTAAACCAGAAGTTAATAAAGCATTTGGAGAAAAAAAAATGGGAAACAATTACCTGGGAAAATTTTTTTCAATGTTTCTGCGATAAAGGTCTCATTTCTCATAAGGAACTGAATCAAATTTATAAGAAAAAGATCTGTCCCCCAATTACCAAATGGACTAAGAATATAAACACAGCTCTCAAAGGAAGAAACCCAGGATATCTATAGCTATATGAAAAAAACAAGTACTTCCAAATACTACTAATTAAAGAAATTTAAATTAAAGTAACTCTGAGATTCTACCTTCCACCCACCAGAGTACCAAAGGTGACAAAAAAGGAAAATGATAAATGCTGGAGAAACTGTGGGAAAACAGGTATGCTGATGAGCTGTTAGTGACATCATGATTGGGTACAACCATTCCAGAAAGAAATTTGGAATTATTCACAAAAAGTTACTATATGCTATATGCTCTTTGGCCTAGCTATGCCACTTCTAGGCCTATACCCAAAAAAGATCAAAGAAAAAGGAAAAGGTTCTCCCTTAAAAGGGAAAGAATTTTTTTTTGTTTATTAAAAAAAAGAGGAGTGGAGGGGTAATGCTACAGATGTGAAATGTGGCATGAACACTGTATTAATCATTTTACTTACCTGTTTTACTTAGTTACAAAAGATCTCTCATGAAGTGGGAGTAATCTGTTAATGTATATCATATAAGGATAAAACCAGTGAAACTTAAAGTGGAAAAAAAAAGATGGAAAGGAATAGGATCAAGGGGACATGTTAAGGAATTTTCTTTACCAGGGAAAAAGGAAATATGCTTGTCAGAGATTATCAGGAGGGGAGGGGAGAGAGGATATTAGAGTTTTTAAATGAAGACACCAGAAGAAGAGACAGAACATAGCAAATGGCCTCCATTTTTTCAATAAAGTTGGAGATGAGGTCCTCAGCCAAGAGACTGGGGGGAGAGGAAGATCTGGGAGGTTTGAGAACAGGAGAGCAAAGTTGGAACAGCATCTATGGGGAGAGGGATAGAGAATCAATTAGGGAGATTAGATAACCAATTTGTATTCAGCAAAGCTGCTAGGCCACCTCTAGCTTGGTTCAGCAACATGTGAACAGAATCAGAGAAGGGATGGTGGGAGTAATCCAAAGTTGGGGTTTGCTAAGGTAAGAGTAGTAGTGAGAGAAGAAAGAAATCCTCTATTCCAGGGGAATGATAGAGTGGAATTGAACTGATATGGGGAAAGTAGGAAAGTGAAGCTGGTGTAAGGGTAATTTATTGCCTGAGAAAGTGCTGGACGGTCAAAAGTTTGGAGGTCACAGTGAAGAGGAAGAGAAGGTTTAGGATGAATAAGACATATCAAGGTTGGTTGGTGAATTCTCTAAGCATCCAAGTTTGTCAATTAATCAGAAATGTTTATTGATATAGTAACCATCATTTATATAAAACTTTGAGACTTACAAAGAACTTTATATGTACTATCTCATTTGATTTTCTTTTTTTTTTTTTTTTTGCTTTTTGGCGGGCAACTGGGGTTAAGTAACTTGCCCAAGGTTACACAGCTAGGTTTTTGTTTCTGTGTGTTAAGTGTCAGAGGCCAGATCCAAACTCAGGTCCTTTTGACTCTAGGGCCAGTGCTCTACTCACTGTGCCACCTAGCCGCCCCTATCTCATATGATTTTCATAACAATTTTGAGAGGTCGATACTATTATTAACACAATTTTTGCAGCTGGTGAAATGGAGGCTGAGAAAGTTTGTCCAGGGTCACACAGCTAGTAAGTGCCTGAAGCAACATTTGAACTCAAGCCTTCCTGACTTCAAGTCTGACATTCTACCTACTAACTATATGCCAGGTTTGTTTATGTCTTCAGAATTTTATTCTTGAATGTCTTCTATCTCTTCTCAACTTATTTCCCCAGAAGAAGGGAAAGAGCTATTTCTGAGAAACAGTCTTTCAAGTTTTAGTGTTAAAAAAAGAGTTTCAGTGAAGAAGCAAAGCAGGAAAGAATGAGAAGAGACAAAGGGGAATCCTGTCCTCCTTCAGGAGGTTGGTGGCTAGGAGAAAGACCCACGACTTTAGCCATGTGGTCTCATTACTAGGTATAAGGCTCAAGGATGTTAAAGACAGAAACAAAAATCTCTTGTACACCAAGAGATTCATAACAAAAAAATGGAAGCAGAGTGTGTACCCAAAGATTTGAACTTCCCCAGAGAAATTAATTCTGGGGGGAAAATGAACCAAATAAAAAAGATTTCAGGGGACTAACCCCAAGATTGAGTTTAAGGTATTTTCAGAACTTGGGGTGCTTTTGTCTTCATGCTTGGGAAGGATACCTCTTATATCTTTGTGAAAGTCTATGATGATGAGCAGTACAGGGTCAAGATAACTTCATTTAAAACTGCCAACATTCTATAGAATGGTACTTGGAATGACCCCTAGAAATCATTCTTCAAGGTGACATATAGCCACTAACTAACAACCAATGGTTGGAGGTAGATTACCTACCTTCTCAGGTTTTTCTTTTAAGTAACAGTTACTCTGTATAATTTATCACTTGATTAAATACTGTTTTGTATTTTCCTCTTTCATAGACAAGCTATCCCAAAAGGCTTAGTGCAGTTTTTATTGTTAATGGTTTAAAATGTAAATTTTATTAAGCCTTTATATTTTATTAAATATTTTAAGATATTTATTTAAATATTTAAAATATATTAATGTTTATTATGTTTTATTTATAGATTGTGTTTAAAATGTTTGTTCAAATATTCTTAAATATTATTTGAATATTTTTGTTTGGATATTTTAAACTGTTTAAATAGCTTAAGTATTTCTTTAAATTTCTAATTAAATATTCAATCTTATGCTTCCCAGCCATTTCCAGACTGTGCTACTTCTACTCCGCCATCCTCTTAAGTCCCCTTCCATTGGAATCATCTCTTGGGTCCCTGTGTTCTGATAGGTGACCTTCCACCTCTGCCCAGAACCAGGCTTCCACATCAGTTCTTAGCTATTTTCAAAGCATGCTGCTCTGATAAACACCCTTCTCCTTTTCTAGGTCCCTTTTTCATATTCTCTTTCCTCATTAGACTGTAAACATCTAGAAGACAGGGACCATTTTGCTTATTTACATTTGTGTTCCCAGAATTTAGGACAGTACTTGGAGCAGAGTAAACATAGATAAATGCTTTATCTTGTATCTATATTTTGTTGAATGCATTGTCATGTCTCCAAGTCCTTGTGCAATTGTTTTTGTACAATGGGAGTGAAGAAAGTGCACCCATGTGTAGAGAAGATGAGAGTATAGTCGGGATGGTGTGGGGTACTAGGCATCCATGGGATATACTTTATGGGCTGCCTCACATCTACAACGTGAAGGCATAATCAATGCAAACTTCACTCAGAGATTTCCTAGCTGTAGCTGTGGTTGGGGTGAGAGGGAGCCAAAGCAATAACTATAACTGAACAAAAATCCCCATATATCATGTCTGATGAGTGGTCATCCAGTCTGAGTGAAGAAGACCTCCACAAGGGGGAATCAATCCATCATCCCATGAAATAGCCCTTCCTGCTTTAGAATAGTATAGTTCGTTTCACTGTCTGATAGCACTAACTGTTCAGACTTTTCCCCGGACATCAATACTAAGTTTTTCTTTGAACCTTCCACCAGCAGCTTCTAGTTTTTTCCTAAGGTGCCAAATAGAGTAAGTCTAATTCCTCTTCCAAGTGACCATCCTTCAAAAACCTGAAGACCACCATCAGATCCTTTTAAATGCTCTCTTCCTCAGCCTGAACGTCTCCATTTCCTTCTCCTTCTGTGACACAGTCTCCAGTCCCTTCGTCATTTTGGCTGCCCTCATCCTCCTGGTGTTCCACATCTTATCAATGTTCTTACTAAAATGTGGCGCCCAGAACTGAACACAAAACTCCACTTGTGGTCTGAGGAAGGACGTTTGCCAAGTACTTCCAAGCTGCTTCTGGCTCCTTACGGTTTCCAACACTGCACTAGGGCCCCATGCTTTAAATCCTTTCCAGGCCCTGAATCTTTCCAATGTTGCTCTCCTCGCACTAATCCTACCTGGCCCATATCCATCCCTCCAGGGCCCTGCTCCTTGCTAGAAAACTAATAAACTGTACTAAAGGTTGCAAATATGTAATTTCTTCAAGGTGAGATATTTGCATTTTAATAGGGATTTTTCTATAGAAAATGCTTTGTCCTGAAGTGGTAACTGATAGTGGGAATTTTAGAACCATATGGCAAGTCAAAAGGAGAGTTATTTTGGGGACATGTGGACCTTTCAGAGTCTTTTAAATCACACCAGTAGGCCATTCTCTCTTCTGCCTGTTATCACCACCCCTCCTGCTGGTAATGGTGGCAATGATGATTTCCAGAGAATGCTCGGCACCTAATAAAGATGTGAAGACACTCTACCAACAAACTGAACCTATTTCGTTTTTGTCTAGGAACTGCTCTGGGGGAAAGGTGGGGAGGGAGAAGGGAATAAGCATTTATGCAGCCCCTTATTACTAGTCACCACACTAAGCATTCTGCATTTATTACATCAATTGATCCTCATAACAACTCTGGGAGGGGAGGTGCTATTATTATCTCCATCCTACAGATGAAAAACACAGAGGCAAACAGAGGTTAAGTGACTTGTCTGGGGTCACACAACTATAAGTGTCCAAGGCCAAATTTGAACTAACTCCAGGCTCAGAGCTCTTTATCACTTAGCTAGCTCTGCCTGGAGAATTCCTGTACACAGATGAGGTTTCATCATTGTTATGATAACTCAGTCATATATCATTTTAAGGTTTGCTATGGTTTTACACACACACACACACACACACACACACACACACACACACACACACACACCCCTTGTGAGATAGATAGTACTTTTATTTTACAGACAGAGACATTAAAGTTCTTAGAAGGAAAGTTATTGGCTCTGACTAGCTTTAGTCATAAAGCTAATAAGATCTGAGGTTTCAGCTTGGCCTTTCTAGTCCTGGCTTCTGGCACATGGCTTGTCATACAGGCACCTGATGAACTCATAGATTGGGTGATTGATTAATTGAGTTAGGATGGAAACCCAGGCTTCTTTATTCCAAGTTCATAACTCTTCCTGCTACACATGCTGCTTAATCAGGATACACAGTAACATCCTTAGGGCAAAGGAGAGGGGGACAGGAAGAACTGACAGTCTGTTAGAGTTCATAAAATTCAAGTGAAAGAAAGGAAGGAAGGAAGAAAGAAAGGAAACAAGCATATAAATGTATATATAGGCATATATATACATTTATGCATATATTCATATGTGCATATAATGTATGCATTATATATGGATATGTACACCTATATGCCTACATATAGGTGTATATAGCACATTATATATATCTATATCTATATTGTGTATATATGTGTATATCTGTATCCACATCCATATCCACATCTATATCTTACTCCTACTATGTGCCAGGCACTCTCCTAGGTGCTTTCCAAATATTATCTCATTTGATCTTAACAACAACCCCATTATTAATCTCGTTTTACAATGGAAGCAATGGAGGCAAACTGAGAGGTTAAGCGACTTGCCCAGCATCAGGATCCTAGTAAGCACCTGAGGTCAGATTTTAAGTCAGGTTTTCCATGATCTGACTCTAGGCCTAGTGCTCTATGTAAGGGGAGTTCAGGCTCTATGGAATCATAGAACTGTGCCATGATTTCTTCTCAGAGGTTTCAGAGGGTCAGTTCCCTGAAAAGCTTTGATTAGATAAAGATATAAATTAAAAGAAGACCTTACCCCAGGGTTTGTAGAACAACACTATCATCATATTCTTTCATTTTTACCCTTTCTTTATTCTTTAATAATTAATAAGCATTTATTCTCCCTCCCTCCCATTTCCTCTTCAATTAGACAAACAAAAATGAGCAAAACCCTCATAATAAATACAGATAGCCAAGCAAAGCATATCCCCTCATTTGTCATTGTTCAATTGTTTCAGTCATGTCTGATTCTTCATGACCCCATTTAGCAGTATTTGGCAGTATATTGGCAAAGATGCTGGAGTGGTTTGCCATTTCCTTCACCAGCTCATTTTACAGATGAGGAAACTGAGGCAAACAGGATTAATGACTTGCCCAGGGTCACAAGGATATCTGAAGCCAGATTTGAACTTAGGTCTTCCTGATTCCAGGACCTTTACCCACTGCATCAGTTAGCATGCCCTCATTAACCGTGTCCAAAGATGTATATCTCATTCTACACTGTGGAGCCATCACCCCTCTGCCAGTACGTGGGTAGCATGTTTCTTTTTTGATCCTTTGGGAATATAGTTTATCATTGCATTAATCATAATTTATTTTTACAATGTTGTTGTCATAATATAAATTATTCTTTAGATTCTATTTACTCTATGCTCCATCTGTTCATGCAGATCTTCCCAGCTTTCTCTGAAATTGTCGATCATATCTTTTCTTTTGGTACAATAAATATTATATTATATCCAAACACTATAATTTGTTGTACAATTCTAATAGTGGACTCTCCCCCCATTCTTTCCAGCTTTTCACACTCTGGTGTTTAAAGAGCCCTGTGCCAGAATCAAAAGACACGGGTCCTACTCCTGGCCTTGCAGTTTATAATTTACATGATCCAAGACAACTTGCTTTTTGAGACTAATTTTCCTCATCTGTAAAGTGGTGAAAATTTTATGTGCCATATGTTTCCTTCATAGGAAGCTAACATGAGGCTAAAATGAGAATTATATGAAAAAATATCAAGTCCTTTACAAATGTATCTGGGGTACAGTGCTCTGGTTGCTGGTGAAGGAAGTAGGGGGTTGCCAGTTTCAACAATTCCCACAGTTGGTGCTGCACTTTAGATGATTTATGTGAACCCAGGTTGAATTTAGGGGAATGAAGATTGAAGGGAATCTTCTCGCCATACCTCCACCCAAGTTTCTTCATTATTTTGTTAAAGGGAATTCTGGATTATTTTCAAGAGGTATGGTAAAGGTCAAGAAGAAATTTATAACTGTAACTTCAATAAGAGTTTAGACTGAGAGAGCATGAGTAGCGTCAGAGGAGACTAGGTTCAAAGACCAGATGCTTCTCAAATGAGCTCGCTGGTGGCTGCCAGCTGGGGTCTATACTGAGAGACAAATTAGAATGAAAGTCGTGATCTAAATAAGGATATAGACCCCTTCTCCTGTGAGAGAAAGGGCCCCATAGCATCTAAAGAATAGCAGATGGCAAGATAGAGTGTTAGCTCAATGGGGACTTCCAGTAGAAAGTGGCATTAGCCTCCTAGATGGTCAGCAGGGAACCACTTAGCAGAGGGAACAGATCAGCAGACGATCACAGAGGACACTGATGGTTCTTTGGAGGAGGAAGAAACCGTATCCAAGCAATGAGTTGATTGGGCCACATGTTCTCTGGTTATGTATATGTGTTCCCTACTTATGTGGTCCTGGTCATGTATGCTTGTTCCTTACATGTGTGGTCACTCTAAGCATGTTCCCCAGTCATGTGTGTTTCCTGGCCACACATTTCCTGTATACATCCCCTCTTCTGCTGGTGGTATGGTAATGCATGGGCAACTATATTCATATATATATATATATGTACATATATATATATACACATATACATATATACACACACATATATAAATAGATATACACACATTATATATACACATATATGTATGTATGTATGTGTGTATGGAAGTGTGTGAAATCTTGTAACTTATTGTCCTATGTTGTTGTTCAGTTAGACTCTCTATGACACCATTTGGGGTTTTCTGGTGGAGTGCTTTACCATTTCCTTTTCCAACTCATTTTACGGATATGGAAACTGACTTCCTGAGGAGTACAAAGCTAATAAGTGTCTGAGGTCAAATTTGAGCTCACGAAGATGAATTTTCATGCTCTATCCACCTTATTACTCTTTTGAGGGATTTTATTGGCAAAGATACTGGAGTTATGTGCCATTTCCTTCTCCAGTTCATTTTGCAGATGAGGAAATGGAGGCAAACAGGGTTTAAGTGACTTGCCCAGGGCCAAAAAGCTAGTAAGTGTAATTGGGCGTATTTGAACTCAGGAAGATGAATCATTCTGACTCCAGGCTTGGCACTCTATCCACTGCATGACCTAGATGCCATACTTTTTAATTTTGTCTTTTGCCTTGAAATAAATTGTCTTCTGGTTAGTTAGTAAAAGAAAACACAATGGGGCATATAAGCTATGTTTTTAAGTGGATGCTGACCCACAATGTACCTTGGAACTGCTATGACTAAGGGGTGTCTTAGATACCACAGTCAGCTGGTCTTAATAAAAATTTATTAAGCACTTACTATATGCCATTCATCGTGCTAAGTACTAGGGATACAAAAGGAGGCAAAGGACAATCTCTGCCTTCAAGGAGTTCATAATCTAATAGGAAAAATAACAATTATATGTGTACAAATAAACCATACACAAAATAAATCAGAAATAATTAAAAGAGTGAAGGCACCAGAATTAAGAGAAGTTGGGAAAGGCTTCCTGTAGAAGATGGGATTTTAGATGGAACTTAAAGGAAGCCAGGGAAGTCAATAGACAAAGTTGAAGAGAGAGAGCATTCCAAGTATAGAAGATGGACAGAGAAAATGCCCAGAGTCGAGAGATGGAGTGTCTTCTCTGTGGAAAAGTAAGAAGGCCAGGGTACTGAATTGGAGAGATATGGTGAAGAGTAAGGTATGAGGAGACTGGGAAGGTAAGAGGGGACTAGGTCATGAAGGGTTTACAATGACCTTGGGCAATAGGGAGCCATTTGATTTTATTGAACAGGGGATGGGGATGACTGGTTGGTCTGCTGCTCTGCTGAGCTAATAAGGACAGGTTCATGAACTTGGATCAGAGACCTCGAAGGTTACAAGGTGATTATACTTTCTCCATGAATTAGCCAGCCTGGAATGAGGAAAATTGAATGTCTAATCTTTTGGTGATAATTCATCATGAAAGCCAGAGTTAACTTTAGTGACCTGATTCTGTTCTAACTTAGATAATACATGGTTACAAATCTACACACTTAAAAACTCCTTCAGAGTTAATCCTGTGATGTTTTTCTCTTCCTCTCAGGGATAGTTTAGGAGTTCATTCATTTGTTCCTTCATTCATTCATATCTATCATCACTTTCTATAATGTGAGAACATAACTACCAAATAGCAGAACTGATAGTCTCATGCTTGCTGTTTCCTTATCCATCTGAATAACTGGGTCCCTAAATCATCCCATTAAGTTTTCCCCCCTTGTTGTTTAGACATTTATAGTCTTTAAATTAGATAATCCATCCATTATTTGTCTCTGGTGTGCCCCATCACCTTTGACCTTTAAGGAACTCTTCATTTGTCCTGTGACCACAGAGAAGATTTGGAGCCCTGTTTCCTCTATTGCACTTCTATGAACTGTGAGATTAAATTGCTCTGAAATGCTAAAGAACTGCTACTTTCCACTTGAGAAGCAGATTCTATCAGTGATGTGTGAAGTGATGCATATATTTGCTTGCCCACTGGTGTGTTTGTGTGGATGAGAGGTCAGCTTAATAAATTAAAACATGTAAAACCCAAGGATGAAAAGTACTTTAAAAGGTAGGAGTGATTTTCTTATTAAAATTGATTTTTATACTCAAGGTAGAATTCCCCCTTCCCACCCTTCTCTCTTTCCCATTTAATAGTGTAGAATACAGAAAGCTAAATATAGCTGTATTTCCTCTTTCATATGTACAAAAATTCATTGGGCAAGACCTAGATCTGTTTTGCCTCCAGAGATGGTATAAAGTCTTCTTGAAGGTGATTTGATTTCTCAGTTTGTTAGGCAGGAACCTAGTATGATATAAGGTGGGGACTTCAATAAAAGACACTCAGCAAAACATTCATATTCTCTGCTGATTTGATCCTGTGCCTTTTTCGAGGGTTGTCCTCTGTACCAGGAATGCTCTCCCTCTTCATTTCCACCTTCTAGCTCCTCTGTCCCCTTTCAAGACTCAAGTGAAATCCTTCTGCAAGAGGCCTTTCTTTCCTGGCCCCTCCCCACTGCCAGTCCTCCCCCATCACTCCCCCTTATCCCCGTCCTCCACCCCATTACCTTCCCTTTATACCATATTTTATATATACATATTTTATATGAATAGCTATTCACATTATGGAATTCCTAAGTGGATGGATCCCTAGTGGAATATGAACTTCTTGAGGGCAAAGACTATGGTTTTTCTTTTCTTTGTATTCCCAGCACTTAGCATAGTATATGGCACATAGTAAATGCTTAATCAAAGGGCTTATTGACTCAGTGATTGATTCAGATGAAAGCACCTTGGGGAAGCGGAAGGAAAGGTTGGGAGTCCAGGCAGTCAATGCCATTTGGCCCCTAGCAATGGTTTCAGCATCCCAAGATATAATACCTAAAAATTACCAGAACCCAGTCCCAGTGGGTTGTCTTCTGCCTGGACATGAGGTGAGATAGCAGTTGTATTTCCTGGAGAATATCACTGATTTGTTTTGTCATCAGTGCTTCTCTTAAGTTACAGTGTTCCTTTGGTCCTCACATATTTTGCTCACAGATGACTGTTTTTCAACATCCCACTTGGTATTAATGATAGTTCTCAGGCAAAGATTGCTGACACTCAGGCTAGGGGTGTGGTAGAAACCGAAGAAAGAAATATAAGAAAGGGAAATGAAAGACTTTTGTTTGATATTTTTCAGCTAATAAGTTTTAACACTTCAAATTGAAGTGTTCCTTGAAAACATGTTGCCTTGAAAAGAAGCACCTACACTTCAAAAATTTTTTTAAATGTTGAAAATGGAAGGAAGGCTTTCTCATAGCCACAGTTGGGGAGATAATTCTTTTTTTTTTTTTTTTTTTTTTGCTTTTTGGAAGGGGGAAGCAGGGCAATTGGGGTTGTGACTTATCCAAGGTCACATAGCTAGTAAGTGTTAAATGTCTGAGGCCAGATTTGAACTGAGTCCTCTTGACTCCTGGGCCGGTGTTCTATTCACTGTGCCACCTAGCCACTCTGGGGGGATAATTCTTAATGAAATTGTTCTGATTATAAAAACATTCAAAAAGCTTATGCACAAACAAAATCAATGCAACTTGGTTAAGAAACAATACTATCAATTAGCCTACTCCTCCAGTTGCATCCAATATATCTGATAAAAATTTGATACTCATATTCTCAAATGGATCTGTGACCTCATGAATTTAATAATCTGCTATCCAAGATATATTGGGAATGAATGTAATAAGACTAAGCCATATTCCCCCAAGAGATAAGCAGTCAAAAGATATGAACAAATGCTTCTCAAAATAAGAATTACAAATTATTAATCAATCAACTTATTAATCATTACACATTTATTAAGCATTTACTTGTTCCAAATCTCTAATAAATAAAAGCAACACAAAAAATTCTGAGATGAGACTTTACTGTCAACAAATTGACAAAAATGATAAAAGATAGAAATGGTCAATGCTGTAGGGGTTTTTGATTTGGTCCATCATTTCTGGAAAACAATTTGGAATTATGTAAGCAAAGTGATTTCATTGTTTATGCCCTTTGACCCAGAAATCCCTTTGCTAGGTGTATACTTCAGATGGTTCAAAGATACAAACAAAAGTTTCTTCCATGTTTTTCAAAATATTCACCAAAGCACTTTTTTCATGGTAGCAACCCCCCCCCAAAAACAAAACAAAACAAAAACACTGGAAACAAAGTGAGTGCCCAGTGATTGGGGAAAAGTTGGAATAAAAAATGGTATGGGAATGGTATTGTACTATGAGAAATGAGGAATATGAGGAATTCAGAGAAGAAGAGAAGACTTGTAGGAATCAATGCAGAATGAGGTTAAGCAGAAGCAGGAAAATATTCACCTTGACTGCAACAATGTAAGCAAAAAGGTTGCTCAAGCAAAATCAAACCTTTTTCATGATTGCAACATTACTGTATTACTGTAGCATTAGTGTATAGTTAATAATCCTGACTAATACTAGAGAAGAGGTGAGGGATCTCTGCATTGAAGACGTGGGGAGCTGTTGCTGTATTAGTGGCTGTAGATTAACCAACTATTTTATTTTATTTTTGTTACAAGGAATATTCACAATTGACTACAATGTAAAAACAACATAACCTTCATTAAATGTGAAGAATGAAGCACATCAGTTTAAAGGTTGTAAGACTGGCATTTTAAGCAGTTGATGGACAAGGAGATTACAGTATAAAATTATGAGTTACCCTTTCAGGATCAGTCGTTTAAAGTACTGCGATTCTCAATAGTAGTTGCTACCCTGGCTATTGGCACCTCCATTTCTCATTTTTCTCTGATTTGTAGTTATGCAGCCATAGAGACTAGAGCTTCAACCATCCAGCACATGGAATGAGCTAAGTAACCTGGAGCCTGTCCTGCTTTTAGATAGAACAGCTCCCTACAGAAACCTATAGGGAGGTCCAGAGTCTGGTGAGGGAATTTCCCTGGGAGGGGAAGAGAGGATTGAGTTCTCTCTCTCTCTCTCTCTCCTCTTTCCCTTTTGGCCAGAGGATGATCTTGAGAATTTCAAAGATCACAAGATTTAGACTTGCCATCTGTGTTGCTAACAGTATGCTCGAGCATTAGTGGCCTATGATAATGTCTGTACTGGGAGGTGACAGAGATTCCCTTAGTACACTGACCCTTGGAGCCCATCAGGGAGCAATACTTAAGAGGAACTTTATGAGGATTCCATTAAGGAAGAAAATATTTTCCAGGAACTTAGAGCTATGAATTACTATCTTATGACATGTGATCTTGAAACTTGACCCCCTCCCCTTCCCTTAGGACCCTATGTTTACCTGTGAGAGAATGTGCCCCAGACTTTTGGGGGGATTGTTTTGTTACACCCATTCTTACTAAATCACATTGATAAATACCTGTTCTATAAGCTAATTAAGTCTGTATGGCTGGTAATAAGTGGAGAACACACCAGATGGGGCTTGTGAGAAACTTCAATTCCATAGGGAACCCTAAAGGAAGAAATAATAATCCCCCTTTGCCAATGGTAATGGAAATTGGGGGAGTGTCCTTGAAGAGGGTGCTATATAAAATTTACTATCATTATTTCATTCTTCTCTTCCTTTTTGGTGGGGTTCAGATAGAAATGGTCCTTGTAGACAGCTAAGTGGCACACTGGATAGAGTGCCAGGCCTGGAGCCCAGAAGACCTGAGTTCAAATCTGATCTCAGACACTTCTTAGATCTGTGACTCTGAACATGTCATTTAACCTTTATTTGCTTCAGTTTCCTCAACTATAAAATAGGGATAAAATATCACTTACTTCCCAAGGTTGCTGTGAGGATCAAATGGTTAATAATTGTAAAGCAGTTAGCATAGTGCCTGGCACATAGCAAGTACTATATAAATGTTAGCTATTATTGTTGCTATTAATGAAGAAAGCTTTATCCTGCTACTATCATTTAATGTTCTACAGATTATTGCACAGGTGGATAGGTAATGTGTTAGTGATATTTGAAAAACTATAGTTAACTGGAGAGATGCAACATGACAAGAGAAATACAAATGTCATTCCAATTTTCAAAAGATGGGAAGAGAATAGAAGCTTCAAACTATATGTGGGCCAAACTCAGTTTAAATTTAGGGGAATGTCTAGTATTGGTCACTAAAGACTTGGTTAGTGAATGTCTAGAAAACAAAGTATTGATTATGGGGGACCCACTATAGCTTCTACAAGGACAGCTCATTATAGATTGATTTTATTTCTTCTTGACAAAATTACTGACTTAGTTGATCAAGACAATGTGGAAGATATGATTTACTCAAAATTTAGCAAAGCATTTGATTAAGTATCTCATTCAATTCTTGTAGGAAATCTGGTCTGAACCACACATTTAAGGGACATTAACAAGTTGGATAGTATTCAATGGAGGGTAAAAAAGATATTGAAGAATCTTGAACCCATTATATGAAAACATATTGAAGGAACTAGGGATTTTTAGCCTAGACAAGAGAAGACTCATGTGGATTATGTGGATCAAGGGTTTAAAGATCTGTCATGTGGAAGGGGCATTAGATTTATTCTATTTGGCTCCAGAATGCAGAACAAGGAGGAATTGGTAGATGTTGAAAAGAGGTCAATTTAGGTTTAATGACAAGAAAATATTTCCTAACAATTAGAACTATTCAAAAGTGGAATGGGCTCATTTAGGAGGTAGGGGGTTCCCCTTTATTTGGTATTTTTTAGCCTGGGCTAAATGAAAGGTGTCAAATTCCCTCAAGGTTCAAGGCTTCAGGCAAAACTCCTGCATATGGCCCTAATCATATTAACATACAGCTGGGAAATGTAAAAAAAAATGGACAAAAAAATGCAACATAGATAATGTCAGTTTGTGATTTTCTAAGTCAATAAACGTGTGGCTGCTGGAATCTATTTCTATTTGAGTTGGTCACCACTGAACTAGATACTACTTGTGCAATAATGGGAATTTGTTTCATGTATAAAGGGAACTAGATGTTCCTTCTAATTCTAAATTCTTTGATTTTGTGATCATGTGGGAGTGGACTTTTTTTGGAAACTATAGACCAAGCAGAAGATGGGTTAGGAGACCACTGCAATGATACAGGGAAAATATTTTTGTTGTTTAGTCATTTCAGTCTTGTCCAACTCTTCATGACCCACTTGGGGGTTTCTTGGCAGATATATTGGAGTTGTTTGCCATTTCTTTCTCTATCTCATTTTACAGATGAGGAAACTGAAGCAAACTGGGTTAAGTGACTTGCCCAGGGTTATACAATTAGTATATGTCTGAGACTGGATTTGAACTCAGGTCTTTCTGACTGTACCCCCCATTCTTTCCACTAAGCCTCCTAACTGCCCAGAATGAAAACATAATAAGGGTCAAAACTAGGGTGGGCCTAATGGAGAAAAGGGTATATATGTAAAAATATATTGAGGAGATAGAACCCATAGGGTTTGAGAATAATTGAGTGCAAGAACTGAGGGAGAGGGAGGAATTAAAGATTATCCAATTTTCTATTCAAAGAAATATCCTTGAGGGGCAGAGTAAAGATGGCTGAGTCTTCCATCTCCTCCAATTCATGTAAAAATGACTCTAAACAAACTTTGGAGCTACAGAACCCACAAAATGACAGAGAGAAGCTAACTTCCCACTGAAGACAGCCTGGCCGGCAGGGGGGAAGGGGCCAGGGCAGCACCCTGGGAGCTGAACCCAGCCCTGTGTGAGACTGAGGTTTTAGCCTCAGGGCAGCCACAACCAGCCACTGGCTGGAGGGACTTCAGATCACCAGCAGCTGTGGCGGTTTCCAGAATTATCAAACCATAGATGCTAAGGACAAAGTGAGAGGTCAGTACAGTGTGGACTTTGGGAACTGGGAGTTCGGGAATGCACTCTGGCCTTTACCCCCTGGAGGGAGAAGTGGCTGAGGGACCTGCTTCAGAGCTCCTGGCCTGCAGATTGTAGGGGGACCAAGCAAGCAGTGTGAGGGGTAAATGCTTTTGCTTTAACCTGCTTGGATCTGGATCATTGTCTAGGGTGGAGGTCCTGGAGTGCATGACCAGTTTGCCAGAGAGTGTGGAGGCTTCAGAGAGGGCACCCAATTAATAGCTCCAGCAGCTGCTAAAACCCCAGCAATTTGGGACAAAGCTCCCCTTTCTGGTAACAGAGTTCTGCTGTGGCAAAAAGCTCAAAAGTCAAGTAATTGAGTGGCAATATGAGCAAGCAAAGGAAGCAAAGCAAGCAGAGCAATCCAACATTAGACTCCTATTTTGGGGACAAAAAGGACCAAAGCATGGAACAGGAGGAAGACAGTGAAGTCAGAACTCCTACATCAAAAGCTTCCAAGAAAAATATGGTTACAGGTCATAGAGGAGCTTAAGAAGGATTTTGAAAACCAAATAGGAGAAGAGGGAAAATTGGGAAGAAGAATGAGAATGATGCAAGAAAATTATGAAATGAGAATCAACAACCTGATTGAAGAAAATAACATCTTAAAAAATAGACTAACTCAAATGGCAGAAGAGGCTCAAAAAGGTGAGGAGAAGAATGCCTTAAAAAGCTGAATTTGCCAGATGGAAAAAGGATCTCAAAAGCTCACTGAAGAGAATCATTCCTTCAGAATTAGACCGGAGCAAATGGAAGCTAGTGACTTTATGAGAAATCAAGATGCTATTAAAGAAATCCAAAAAATGAAAAAATAGAAAGCAATATGAAATATCTCATTGGGAAAACCACTGACCTGGAAAATAGATCCAGGAGATATAATTTAAAAATTATTGGACTACCTGAAAGAAATGATCAAAAAAGAACCTTGAAATCATCCTTTAAGAAATTCTCAAGGAAAAGTGCCCTGATGTTTTAGAACTAGAGGGCAAAATAGGCATTGAAAGAATCCACCAGGGGCGGAGCCAAGATGTTGGAGTAGAAACAGCACTTCCGTGGAGCTCTGTCCAACACCACTTCAAAATCATGTAAAAGGGAACTCTAAACAAACTCTGGAGCTCCAGAACCCACAGAACAACACAGAGAAGTGAACCTCCTGCTGGGCATATGAATACATATGTGAATGTGTGTATATATGTTTACAGTTATACATGGATAGAGGGCATAGGTTGAATTTGTTGGGAAGGGATGATACTTAAGGGGTGAAATTATGTGGTCAGAGAGGAAAGTGGCAAGAGAAGATGGGGAGAGACAGGGTAGGGTAAACTATCTCATGTAGAAGAAGCAAGGGTAAGTGGCTGTAGGGGAGGGGTAGAACAGGAAGGCAAAAAGGCAAAACCATATTCTCATTGAAATTGGCTCAGGGAGAGAATGATATACGTACTAAATGGGATATCTCACCCTGCAGAAAAGTAGGGGGGAGGGGGATGATAGGGAGGATGATGGAGGGGAGGGCATGCTGGGGGGAGGGGAGGTTGGAGGCACCCATTTTTGAAGAGGGACAGGATCAGAGTAGGGAATGGACCAGGTGGGGGGTAGGATGGGTGAGAGGGAAATATAGTCAATCTTTTACAATGTATCTACTATGGTCATGTTTTGCATAGCTAGACATGTACAACATATACTGAATTGCTTATCTTCCCAGTGAGAGTGGGTGACAAGGGAAGAAGGGAATGGATATGGAATTCAAAGTTTTAAAATTAAATCTTTCAAATATATATAAATACTATTATTAATACCATTTTGCATGTAATTGGGAGATAAGATGTGCAGGCATTGGGGCACAGAGAGTCACCTTGCCCTAATGGAAAAGTTGAAGGGGGTATGGGAGAAGATAGGGAGAGAGCAGATTGGATGAGGGGATATCCTGTGGGACTGCTATTCTGGAGTGGTGTGTAGGGGGAAAAGGAGAAAATATTGTAACTCAAAATCTGGTGGAAATGAATGATGTAAACCAGACGTTAATAAAGCATTTGGAAAAAAAAGAAAAGAAAGAATCCACCAATCACTTCCTGAAAAACATCCCCTAAAAGAAACTCCTAGGAATATTATAGCCAAGTTCTGGCATTCCCAGATCAAGGAGAAAATATTACAAGCAGCCAGGGAGAAACAATTTGAATATTGTGGAAACACAATCAGGATAACACGAGATCTGGTAACTTCTACATTGAGGGATTGAAGGGCTTGGTATATGATATTCTGGAGGTTAAAGGACCTGGGATTAAAACCAAGCATCACCTACCCAGCAAAACTGAGTATCATGTTTCAGGAGAAAATATGGTCATTCAGTGGAATAGAGGACTTTCAAGCATTCTTGAGGAAAAAACCAGAGTTGAATAGAAAATTTGACATTCAGACACAAGAAACAGAGATACTTGAGAAGGTAAACAGGGAAAAGAAATCAAAAGGAACTTATCAAAGTTGAGCTATTTACATTCCTACATGGAAAAACAATAACTGTGACTGATGAAACCTTTCTCAGTATGAAAATAATTGAATAAGGGTATATGGGCATATGAATACATATGTGAATGTGTATATATATGTTTACAGGTATACATAGATAGAGGGCACAGGTTGAATTTGGTGTGAAGGGATGATACTTAAGGGGTGAAGTTAAGAGGTGAGAGAGGAATGTGTCAAGAGGAGATGGGGAGAGACGGGGGGGGTGGTAAACTATCTCATGTAGAAGAGGCAAGGGGAAATAGTTGCAGGGGAGGGGAAGAACAGGAAGGTAAAAAGGCAAAACCATATTCTCATTGAATTTGGCTCAGGAAGAGAATGACATACATACTTTCAAGCATTCTTGATGAAAAAACCAGAGTTGAATAGAAAATTTGACATTCAGATACAAGAAGTAAGAGAAGCATGAGAAGGTAAGCAAGGAAAAGAAATCATAAGGAACTTATGAAAATTGAACTATTTACATCCCCACATGGAAAAATGATAATTGTAATTTATGAAACTTTTCTTAGTATGAGAATAGTTGGGAGTAATTGAAATGTATGCATATGTATATTATATATACATATATACACACATATATGTCTATATAGGAGGCTATATAGGTGTATGAATACATACGTGAAAGTGTGTATATATTTGTACAGGTATACATAAACAGAGAGCACAGGACCAATTTAATAGGAAAGGATGATACTTAAAAGGTGAAATTGAGAGGTGAGATAGGAATGTAATGAGAGGAGATGGGGAGAGACAGAATGGGTTAAATTTTCTCATATAGAAGAGGCAAGGGAAAACTATTACAATGGAGGGGAAGAACAGGAAGGCAAAACGAATGAGTCAATCTTATTCTCATTGAATTTGGCTTAGGGAGGGAATGACATATATACTAAATAGGGTATCTCACCCTACAGGAGAGTAGGGAGGAAGGGGAAGAGAGGGGGGATAATGGAAGGGCAGGTAGGCTGGCGGGGAGGGAAGTTGGAAGCATCCACTTTTGAAAAGGGACAGGATTAAAGGAGAGAATAGAACAAGTGGGGGTGGGATAGGATAGAGGGAAATATAGTTAGTCTTTTACAATATATCTACTATGGAAATGTTTTGCATAGCTACACATGTACAACCTATATTGTTTTTCTTATCTTCCTAATAAGGGTAGGTGACAAGGAAGGAAGGGAATGAATCTGGAATTCAAAGCTTTAAAATAAAATGTTTTAAAATGTATTATTATTATTATTATCATTACTTTACATGTAACTGGGAAATAAGATAAACAGGCACTGGGGCATAGAGATCCACCGTGCCCTACTGGGAATTTGGAGGGGGGATGGGGGAAGATATGGGAGAGAAAAGATTGGAGGAGGGAATATTCAGTGGGATCACTGTTTTGGGTCGAGTGGTAGGGGAGAAATGGGGAGAAAATTTGTAACTCAAAATCTTGTGAAAATACATGATGTAAGCTAAGAAATAAAAAAGAGAGTGAAAAAAAGAAATAGTATTGATTTTAACATGGTGATATCTTCTCTCTGTAAACACATATAGTGTATATTTAATTGGCAAATGAATTAAAATAATAGGAATAAAGATAATAATAGTGACTGTTATTTATAAAGCACATTAATGTTTACAAAACACTTTACATACTCCTTTTACCTTCACAACAAGCCTTGATGGTTGATGCTATTATTATTATCCTAATTTTAAAGATGACAAAACTGACAGAGATTAACTCCAAACATTTGAATTCATTTTCCCTCAAATAAATAAAAGCAAAAACAATCCAGTATTTGTAAAATGTTATGTCAGATGAGGTCACAGCATTAACAGATGTGGTTAAAAGAGATAAAAAAGGAAATCACAGTATGTTTAAAGGTATCATATAGTGAAATAATAGTAGTTTTATACACACACATGCACACACATATATACATACTGAATATGTACTCTTTATTAAATAGTATTATTAAATTAAGGTACATATTGTTATATTAAGGCATAATGCTTAAAGGAAGACCTAATCAAACTGCAAAGAGAAATAGAGAGCAAAGCAATAACCATCAGCGACTTTAATATGCCCCTTTAATCCCTAGACAAATCTAAAAAAAGAAAAGCAGACAGAAAGTTAAGGATCTGAATAATATTTTAGACAAATTAAATATTACAAATAAGTGGAGATTATTGAATGGGAATTGTAAGGGTCCTTCACCTATATCCTCTTTGTATAAAGCAAAAATCTGTGCTTGGACATGAAAAACTCATAAAAAGTACAGAAAAGCATAAATATTAAATGCATTCAATACTGATGATACCATAATAAACATAGGTAATTTGAAAGAAATATTCAAAATTGAATGGAACTTAAGTGACATAAGCCTATGGAATGAATGATTCAAAGAACAACAAATAAATCCAATAAAACAACTGAACAAAGAAAACGAAAAAATTAAAAAAAATTAAAAATAATACTTTATGTATAATTAAAAATGCACATTGAAATAGCAAATAAAACAAAGAGCTGTCTTTTTAAATAAAAAAGACAAAACAGACAAACCATTAGCCAATTTGAGTTTTTTTTTTAAAGATGAAAAGCAAATGAACAAAATAAAAAACAAGAGAGAATTAATAGAGGAAGAGAAAATAAAGGAAATTGTCAGAAACTATTAAGCCCAATTACCTGATTACTTAAAGAAATAGAGTAATACATAAAAATATAAAATAGAGTATCAAAATAACAAATAGAGAATTTAAACAATTCAATTTTTTTTCTGGCAAGAAGGGTATGGGGCCTAAGTGATTTGCCTGGGGTCACACAGCCAGTAAGTGTTAAGTATTAGAGGTCAGAATTGGAATCAGGTCTTCCTGACTCCATGGCCAATGTCCTATCCATTGAGCCACTTAGCTGCCACTAACAATGAAATCTTAAACACCCCTCCCCCACAAAACCCACAAATGAATTCCCAAAGGAAAAGTAACCCAAGCCCAGATATGTTTACAAATGAATTTTGTCACACATTAAAAAGGTAATCATCTCCTACATTAAATAAATTGATTATAAAAATAAAGAAAATATCCAAACAAAACCCTTCAATAAGAAAAATATATGGTCCTGATATATGAACCAGGGAGAGATAATACAGAGAAAGAAAAGTATAGGTCAATATCTTTAATGACTATCAATAGTGAAATGTTGAGTAAAATGTTAGCAATGAGGCTATAGCAACATATTAAAAAATTGTTCAGTATTACCAAGTTGAAATTAAGCCAAGTTTGAATGTTGTTTGAACATTAGGAATATGATAAACATATTAGATTATATTAATAAGAAAATAATATAACATGATTACATTAGTGGATACTGGAAAAAGTTTTCATAAAACTTTTCTTTGTTTTTTATCTATAAACTTTTAAGTATATACTTTTAATGCACCCCCCCAAAAAACCATGACATCCTTAAAATGGTAAATAATAGCCTTTTCTGTAACAAAAAAATTTAGCACAATTCTTATAAATGAGGGTAAAACAAGTATGTTCATTGTTGCCACTATTTTTTGATCTAGTTCTAAAAATAGTCACTTACTCTGCAGTAAGAAAAGTTTTTTTTTAATTATGTAATACTAGACAAATAATAGGCAAAGAATAAACACAACTCTCACCATTTTTGAGATGATATAATGATGTACTTCGGAACTCTAGAGATGCCACTAAAATACAATTGAAAAAATTAATAATTCCCTCAAAGTAGCAGGACAAAAAAAAACTGACAAAAAAATCAGACTTTATAATGCTAACAAAATTAAAATTCCATTTGAAATAATTATAAAATGTATGAAACACCTTAGAAGACACACTCAGGATTCTTATGAATATAATTACAAAGCACTTTATTAACACAAAGAAAGATTAAAAATTTGAACACCTGTTAATGATTCATAGTTGGGTCATGCTAATGTGGCAAGGTAAGGGAGGGAGCAGAACTGTACTTTCCCTTTCTTGATATGATTTGTACCTTTTAAAAATAAGCCTTAATTTCAAGGACAAATGGCTAGTCAAAATCTTTATATTTTGTCTTCTTTCACCCCAGTTCTTGTGCAGGGACAATCAAAAGAAAAATGTTACCCTGTCTTGGACTAACAAGGCCAATAATAGACTTGACAATTAGGAAGTCTTTATCATCTTCTCTGAAATACAACAACCTGTCTCCAGAAACTGCTTGTATACCTGAAATTACATGTTTTCTGTATATTATCAGGACCTATGGGAAATATCTCATAATAGAAGCTCACTTGCCCCCTAGAAACATGCTTCTTTATGTGCCAACTGATGTTTCTCCCCCTTTGGCTTGTTGCTTACAAAAGCATAGAGAACAGTCTTTTCCTGACTTGTATTCTAAATTGTAATAAACAGGCTTTTCCTGATGATACCCCTTAATTAATTTATAGACTTAGTTTCATACCAATTAAACTACCTAGAGTTTAATTTAAAAACTAGACAACATAATAACAAATGTATTTGGAGAAAAAGAAGGTAATAATCTTAATGAAAATAATGAAAAAATGTAGCAATAAGGGGAATCTAGCATTATCAGGTATGATATATCTATATCTATATCTGTATCTGTAGCATACCTGATAATGATAGCATAAAGCAGTCCTGATTAAAAAATAGAAAAGTTGTTCAGTATAACAGCTTGTACATCTTAATCCTTATAAATATAAGCATTTATTAAATGCCTATCATATGCTAGACACTATGCTCAGCGCTAGGGATATGAAGAGATAAAAGATAGTCCTTGTCCTCCAGGAGCTCAAAATCTAATGGGAGAAGGGGTGGCTAGGTGGCACAGTGAGTAAGAGTGCCAGCCCCAGAGTCGGGAAAACCTGGGATGGGTTCTGGCCTCAGAAAATGAGCACCCACACACAAATAATGACTGACCGTGTAACCTTGAGCAAGTTACTTAATCTCAATTGCTTTAATAAAAAAAATCTAATGGGAGAAGTGACAAGTAAATATGTACAGATAAGCTATATCCAGGATAAATAGGAAGTAATCAACAGAGGGAAAGCACTAGAATTAAGATGGTTTGGGAAAGTCTTCTTGTGGAAGGTGGGATCTTAATTGGGACTTGAAGGAGGGCAAGGAAGCCAGGAGGTTGAGATGAGGCTGGAGGGCATAGTAAAACAGCCAGAGAGAATACCTATAGTTGAGAGGTGGGGAGTCTTGTTTGTGGACTTGTAAAGAGGCTATCATCATGGGATCAAAGAGGATGTGGGGAGAGGAGGGGGTAAAGTGTGTGTGTGCATGTATGTGGGTTGTGGGGTGGTGGCTGGGTCATGAAGGACTTTTAACTCCAAATAGAGAATTTTATATTTAATCCTGGAAGTTATAGGAGCCACTGGGGTTTATTGAGGAGGGAGGGGGTGGTGGTGATATAGTTACATCTGCCCATTAGGAAAATCACTTTGGCAGCTGCATTGGGAATGGACTGGAGTGAGAAGACCTGAGTCAGGCAGGCCTATTGCAATAGTCCAGGAGAGAGAAGTTGAGAGCCTGCTGTATCAAGGTGGAGGCAGAATTAGGGGACAGAAGGAGCAAATTTGAGAGATGCTTCAAAGGTAAAATCTTAATAGGCCTTGGCAACAGATTGGAGAAATAGTGAAATAAGTACTATTATAATAAAAAAAAAGAATATTTACATTACATTACATTCCTGAGACCGTAGCCATGATTAAGAGTCAGATTCTTTGGGTATTACAGAGTATTAGGCATGAAGGTAGGCAACCACTCTAATTCTTAGCCTGCTTTTTGTGCTAAAGTGTCTCCATTTCTTAGAAAAAAGAAAAACGTAAAAGAAGGAGAAACCTTAAAATTCTTTCCTCATGATTCACATCATAAGAGTTAATAAGTGCACAGACAGTTCTAACCTAGGGCCAACGTGGCTGGATTTTGATGACTCAATACCTGAGCTGCTTTCTGGAGATGTCTCATCATGTGTTTGGGGTGGGGGGATGATGCCTTGTGGAATCTCTAGAGATCTTAAAGGGAAGAATGGGAGACACTAGAATTATCATAGGGAACTCTGCTTTTAATAAAGAACACCTGCTTTGTTATAGTTTCATTTCCCCTCCCCTCCCAGCTCTCTTCCAGCCTCCAGGGATGAGATGTCTCAGATTTCTAAGACAATTGTTTGTTTGTGTGCAGTCAAGAAATAGAATTCCCTGAAATTTGGCTTTGTTTCAGTCTCCATCCTTCGCTTTGTCAGTTGATGATACACCCTCTCTGTAGTCTTGTAGTAAAAGAATGCCTAATGCTTTGGATCCAGCTTCAAGAAATGTAACCCAACCCCAGGGGAAATCCCAGAGCTGACTCTTAGTCCAATTACCTGTTATTATTGAATTTTCTTGAGAAGCAGAAAATGACCCATTTGATTTAGATAAGAGTACCTTCTGAGCCCAGGCCAAAGTGCTTGGAAATGTTTTGTTACTGATGCAGCTTCCTTTCATAAAGAATCAGGGACATATGGAAGATTTCCTTTTCCTGAAGACATCCTTAGGTCAATAAGAAAACCCAGGTGATGTGCAGTTGGATGCCTCCCTTTTCTAGATGTGATTTGACGTGTAAAGATGAAAAAAAATTCTATTTGGTCTACTTTTAGTTCCATCAAATGGTTGGTTGCATTCATGTTTTAAATGCATGAATGAATTGCATTAAATGTATAAGTTGTATTCAGTATAAATGATAGTACTTACATTGAATGTCTCCCAATAGGAATTTGGGGCAGGAAAGAAATTGACAGAGCCTGTCCTTGTGCATTCCACAGTCACAGTAGCCTGGAGTTGGAGAGGAGCCCAGATGCCATCTAGTCTAAATAACACTTGGCCAAGCATGCCTTTTACAATATCCCTCACAAATAAATAGCCAATAAGCTTTTACTTCAAGACCTCCAGGTTGCCTGGTCCCAGGTTGTCGTCGGATCCTTTCTTGGGGCCTTCTGGACAACACGTGGCGGGGAGCACCGAGCAGAACAAAGCACACTTACACAGCAACTCAGGGGGCAACTTCAACTTTATTTCCTGCTCTTCTACATATATAGCCTATCCTAGGCAAGCACTTTCCATTTTGGCTCTTGGCCAATTACAACACCTTTTGCCTTTTAAGGTCAAGCACACCTTAACCCTGGGACTCTTATCTCACGATTTCTACCTGGAGCAAGGATATTCCTTGTGGACCGGATGTACCTGGCTCCTTAGAACAAGGTGTGGTCAGCTGGGGGCCTAGCAGTCCCTCAAGTGCCTAGAGGGTTAATGGGGGCGAGAGGCCTTGCCATCATCGCCTAAGCCCGGAGGCAGTGCCATCACAGGTCCAGGGACCTCTCAAGGGCACTGAGGTAAATCCACGTTGGCTCTCCCACACCAGGTTCCTTTTTCTATTCTTGAAACCTCTACTGGGAAAGGAATTCTATGAGGTAACCAAAGATATTGAAGTAGTCACACTACTTGTGAGGCTCCCTGGTGAGCCTCCCTGCCTCCATTTGTCCCAAATGCATCCCCTTGCCCTTTGACTTAGTACACAAGCTGAAGGAGTTGAGGATGCCACCCTCAGAGATGCTGATCAGACTTCAAGGCCTCCAGTTGTTTTTCAGAAACCTCTTCAACCTAAAAATCTTAAAAAAAGAAAAAAAGGAATTATATGCTACATATAGAATAACTAGAGCTTAACACAATTTTAAAACAATATTTTCGGCACCAAAATTGTCAGAAAAATTTTAATAAACAAGAGAGGAGGAGAGAGAGAGAGAGAGAGAGAGAGAGAGAGAGAGAGAGAGAGAGAGAGAGAGAAAGAAAGAGAGGGAGACATATCTAATGAGACAGACATCTATCTGTACTGCCTTTGGAAATCCCTCTACCCAAACCATTTATAGGATTTAAGAACAAAGACATAATTCTATGATCAAGATCTAACAGGATGGGAAAGTCTGGGCAACAGTTTGATTCATCAAACAGAACAAAAGTTACTTCACTTTCAGGGTACCCTGGACTATTTTCCTAAAACCATTCAATTCTTCTTTAACTATTCCCTCTAAGGCAAGGGTTCTTAACTTAGGGTATGTGAACTTGATTTTAAAAATATATTGATAACTATATTTCAAGATAATTGTTTTCCTTTGCATTTCTATATGTTTTATTATATTCATTTGAAAACATTTTGAGCAGGAGTCCATAGAGTTCATCAGATTGCCAAAGAGATCCATGACATAAGAAAGATTAAAGTTCTCTTCTTTTTTCTTGGTCAAAGATGGATTCAAGAGATATGTTTCATATGTGCATGTATGTATGTGTGTATGTATGTATATAAAATTAAAAAAAAACCAATATGTAGTCTCTTAGCCTGATCACTACCCTAATCATTTTCAGGGATATGTCCTATCTGGACTGATCAGGCCCTTTAAAAATTGATTAGACATTCAGTACAAATTATGTAAAACCATTTTACTGCAGGAAATTATTCTGGAATTGATCATTAAAGATTGATAGGGTTTCTCAAAAAGATTACATTGAAGACTTCAGGCTAAAATGCTATCCTAATATGTACTTATTTTCCCAGTCACACAAAGGAAGGAAGAGCAATTGCAGGAGTAGAGGGCAGTGGAAGAATGTGAAAAAGTCAGTAGGGAAGAGAGACTGAGATGGGGGAAGTGGATTAAAATGTAAGTGGATTAAAATGGTAAAGCAAAGAATATTCCCTTGGATATGGGGTAGGCAAAGTGAGTGTAAATAGCAAAAGTTGGGGATGTTATAGGGATTTTAATCTGGGAAAGTTTATGCATTTGTAGAACATACATACCAGCTGAGGTAGGGTCCAAGTCTATTAGAATGATCTAGAATCAACACAGTTAAGGAGAATTATTCACAAGGACAAAAAGGCTAATTTAAAAGAGGAAGAGGAAAAATTAATGCAAAACAGAAACATAACAATCATAACCAGAAAAGTGAATTATTAAACAGTATTGTAAAAAAAGAAAGAGACCAGCATAACGAATGAGTAAACAAAACTCAACCATACTTTGTATGCAGGAAAATAAATGAAACAAAAAAAGACATGAAGAATGAAAGCAAGAGGCTGAAACAAAATTTATTATACAACAAATAATTCCAAAAAGGTAACAGTTGTAGTATGCTATCTAAGCAAAAACAAACATTTTCTTTATCGAGATAAACAGAAAAGTCACGTTATATTTAAAGATAACAAAAATAATAAAGTAATTTCAGTACTATATGTTTTTTTTCCAGTTGTTCAGTTATGTCTGACTGTATGCAAACCCATGGACTTCTATCCATGGTGTTTTCTTGGCAAATATTCTGGATCAGCTTGCCATTTCCCTCTATTTTATAGATGAGGATCTGAGGCAAATAGGGTTTAAATGTCTTGCCTAGAATCACATAAGTATGAAGTGTCTGAGGCTGGATTTGAACTCAGATCTTCCTGATTCCAGGCTTGGTACTCTATCCACCATGCCACTGACTGCCCCTACTAAATATATATGCAACAAATAGTGTAGCATCTAAATTCATAAAATTTATTGAATCACACATACAAAAGATAATAGTTATAATGGTATTTAGTGTTCCCTTCTCAATTAGGTAAACCTAATGTGAAGGTTAATAAAAAAAAAAAAGAAAAGATAGAAATAAACAAACTTTTGGAAAAGTTAAAGCTGGAAGACTCATGGTATTACTTCCAGGCTTAATTAACCTTCGCATAAGACTTATGGTATTTTCTTAATGGGCACCTTAATGAATTAATGTATTTTTCAGTGTAATGTGGTTATCTTTCCACAACTAAACCATATGCTAGGGCAAAGAAAAATTATAAATGTACTTTTAAAAAAATGGGAAATACTAAACACTATACACAAACACATTTTTCTTTTCTGTCCAGATCTATCATTTCATTGGTATGGAAAACTTCCATGAGGAAATTCTATAAAACAAATTTATAATTATTCCGTAAATTGCAGTCTTAGAAAAAATCCTGGATACTGAAAATTTAAGGGCCTTACCTAGGGTCACAAAACCAATATATGTCAGAGGTGGAACTTTAACATATGTTTTAGTGATTCTGAGGCAGGGTCTCTATTCTATATACCACACTGCTACAGATATAAAACAATACAAATAGTAACGAATAAAGAAAATACTAGCAAAATATATGTACCTAAATGGAGACTTGACATAAACAAATGTATCAAATAATAACTCATAGAAATAATTAATAACTATGTGAAGGAGAGTGATGATGAAGTAACATACCAGAATTTGGGTGATGCAAGCTAAAATAAATGCTAAGAGGAAAAAGCCTCTCTAAAAACATTTATTAATAAAATACAAAAAGGTGAGATCAATAAATGGAGTATGCAAACAACAAATTAGCCAACCCAAAATAAGCACAAATGAAGAAATCTTGAAAATCAAAGACCTAAACAAAATAGAAAACAAAAAGACTATAGAAATGAAAAATAAAATTACAAGGTGATTCTTTGAAAATAACAATATAAATAAGCAAATAGCTGATCTTATAAAAAAAAAAGCAGAAAGTCAAATTGCCAAAATAACATAGAACAAAGTGAAACAAACACAGAAGAAATTAAAAAGATTATCAGAATGTGTTTTCATGATAAGATGCTAGTATTATAAGGGTGATAGGGATTAGCATTTTCCCTGGCCCCTTCTGTGGGCTACATTCTTAGGTCTCTTGCTGAAGCACACATATAGCTGGCAATTCCTGGTTGATCCACGTCATTAAATTTGTGTCAAAGAAAATGAATGATTGATCTAGGAGGAACATTCCATTCTATGGGCAATGAGGAGTCAACAGAGTCAACTTTACTGCAATTAATCTTGTTTCATTGTGGGTTTTAATGACCTTGGTAATACATGCCTTCGCCACACCAGTAAGCACACCAGTATCTCTAACAGTCATTGAAGTGTGTTAAATGAAGGAGTTAAACTTTTGCAAGTTTTGTTGGAGAAATATTCATTATAAAAGTCACAGAAATAAAAAAAAATTGCATGAGGGGGCGGAGCCAAGATGGCAGAGTAGAAACAGCTCATACAAGCCACTCTGCCCCCAGATTCCCCCCAAACTATGTAAAGGGACTCTGAACACCTTCTGGAGCCCCAGCACCCACAGAACGACACAGAGAAGCTAACCACCCACTGAGGATAGCCCAGCAGCCCTGCAGGAAGGACCAGCACAGCGTTCTGGGAACCAGCAGTGCGCAGCGTGCAGAGCTCGGGGAGCCGAGCCCAGCCGAGCCAAGCGGAGCCCAGGTCCCTGTGAGCCGAGGTTTTAGCCCCAGGGCAGCAGGGCCAGCGGCCAGCTGGAGAGACCCCAGAACACCAGCAGCTGTGTCGACTCCAGAATTATCAACATAGACATGCCTAGGACAAAGTAAGAGGTTTGCGCCCTATGGACTTTGGGACCAGTATTTGGGGAATGCATCGGCTTCCTCCCCTGGGGGCTAGAAGCCGCTGAGGAAACACACCATTTTGTAGTTTTCAGAGGCAGCTCCAGCTCCTGGCATGCGAACTGTAGGGAGATCCAGCGATCAGTCTTGGGGGGTAATCGCTCTTGCTTTAACCTCCCTGGAGCTGGATTGTGATCTGGGGTGGAGGTCGTGGGTGGTTTTACAGCTTTCCAGAAATGGAAGTTGGCCCCCTCACACGTTTGGGGTGAAAGTTCCTGTCTGGCACCAGGCCATAGTGTGGCAACAAGCCCAAAAGTCAAGTAATTAAGTGACAACATGCCAAGGCAAAGGAAACAGAAAATTGCAACCCTAGACTCCTATTTTGGGGGCATAGAGCAGGAAAAGGACTGTGAGGTCGGAAGTCCTGCTCCAAAAGCCCCAGGGGAAAACATGAGCGGGTTGCAGGCCATAGAGGACCTTAAGAAGGACTTTAAAAATCAAATAAGAGAAGTGGAGGAAAAATTGGAAAGAGAAATGAGAAGGATGCAGGAAAAGTATGAAATGAGGGTCAACAGCCTGACTGAGGAAAACAACACCTTAAAAAATAGACTAGCTCAAATGGCAAAGGAGGCCCAAAAGGGCAATGAGGAGAAGAATGCCTTAAAAAGTCGAATTTGCCAGATGGAAAAAGAATCTCAGAAGCTCACTGAGGAGATTCATTCCTTCAGAGTTAGACTGGAGCAAATGGAAGCTAATGACTTTATGAGAAATCAAGATGCTGTTAAGCAGATCCAAACAAATGAAAGAGTAGAAGGCAATGTGAAATATCTCATGGGAAAAACCACTGACCTGGAAAATAGATCCAGGAGAGACAATTTAAAATTATTGGACTACCTGAAAGCCATGATCAAAGAAAGAACCTAGAAATCACCCTTCAAGAAATTCTCAAGGAAAATTGCCCTGATGTTTTAGATCCAGAGGGCAAAATAGAGGTTGAAAGAATCCACATATCACCTCCTGAAAAAGATCCCCAAAAGAAAACTCCCAGGAATATTATAGCCAGGTTCCAGGATCCCCAGATCAAGGAGAAAATACTACAAGAAGCCAGGAAGAAACAATTTCAATATTGTGGAAACACAATCAGAATAGCCCAGGACCTGGCAGCTTCTACACTGAGGGATCGAAGGGCATGGAATATGATATTCCAGAGGGCAAAAGACCTGGGAATGAACCCAGGGGTTACCTACCCAGCAAAACTGAGTATTTTGTTTCAGGGGAAAATATGGTCATTCAGTGGAATAGAGGACTTTCAAGCATTCTTGAGGAAAAAACCAGAATTGAGTAGAAAATTTGACACCCAGACAGAAGAAGGAAGAGATGCCTGAGAAGGTAATCAGGGAAAAGAAATCGAAAGGAACTTATCAAAGTTGAACTATTTACATTCCTATATGAAAAAGTAATAACAGTGACTGATGATATCATTCTCACTATGAAAATAATGGAAGAAAGGTGTATGGTCATATGAATACATATGTGAATGTGTGTGTATATGGTTATGGTTATAAATGGATAGAGGGAATAGGTTGAATTTGTTGGGAAGGGAGAATACTCAAGGGATGAAATTATGAGGTGAGAGAGGAAAGTGGCAAGAGGAGATGGGGAGAGACAGGGTAGGGTAAACTATCTCATGTAGAAGAAGCAAGGGGAAATGGTTGCAAGGGAGGGGGAGAGTAGGAAGGCAAAAAGGCAAAACCACATTCTCATTGAATTTGGTTCAGGGAGAGAATGACATACATACTAAATGGGATATCTCAACCTGCAGCAGAATAGGGGGAAGGGGGATGAGAGGAAGGATGATGTATGGGAGGGCATCCTTGGGGAGAGGGGAGGTTGGAAGTACCCACTATAGAAGAGGGACAGGATCAAATAGGGAGTGGATCAGGTGTGGGGGGGATTAATGGGAGGGAATTATAAGCAGCCTTGTACAATATATCTACTATGATAATGTTTTGCATAGCTAGACATGTACAACATATACTGAATTACTTATCTTCCCAGAGGGAATGGGTAACAAGGGAGGAAAGAAATGGATCTGAAATTCGAGGTCTTAACATTAGAGGTTTCAAATATATATAAATACTATTGTTAATACTCTTTTGCTTGTAATTGGGAGATAACATGTGCAGGCATTGGGACACAAAGATTCACCTTCCTCTAATGGAAAAGTCGAAGGGGGCATGGGAGAAGATATGGGAGAGAGCAGATTGGAGGAAACGATATCTTGTGGGACTGCTATTCTGGGAGGGTGGTTAGGGGAAAAACAAGGGGGGAAAATGATTGTAACTCAAAATCTGGTGGAAATGAATGATGTAAAACAGAAGTTAATAAAGCATTTGTTTAAAAAAATTGCATGAAATCGAACAATTGATAAGAGAAATAAGTAAAGATGGAGAAACTAGCATGTTACAATTTCATCTGGTCAAGATTCTGAGTCAGTCTAGTGTCAGTAGAAGACAACCATATATGACCACTGCTGTCACAAAATATTTGCTAGTTGGGGGCGGCCCTGGAGTCAGGAGGACCTGAGATCAAATATAACCTCAGACACTTAACACAAAAACCTAGCCCTGTGACCTTAGGCAAGTCACTTAACCCCAATTGCCCTCCAAAAAGCAAAAAAAAAAATAATTGCTAGTCCCAAATAATTCACATAGTACTATCTATATATGAACAGATTGTCTGCATGAAATTGTAAGTTCCTTGAAGTTGGGACTGTTGATTTCTTTCTTCATATCCCTAGCACTTAACACAACATCTTGAACATAACAAGTACTTGTTAAATGTTTTTGATTGATTGATCTGTGATTTCATCCATGTTAATGTTCCCTATGACAATGCAGGTAGTGATCCATTTATGCCTTTCCATCTTATGTGATTCATTCATATTTTCCTGTAAATTCATTAAAAAAAATCTGACTACTATGATGGGGGAGAGGGGTTTCTTATTCTCATATTGTTGCCTGGATATCAAGGGTGTACATGGGTTGTCTAGCCATCAGTTTCTTATTCTCAACACATGACCTGCCTATGCCTTTCCCCCCAGTTTTACATTTCTCTGATGATGTAACATTTCTGTTGCATATTTCTTTTTTTTAAACAAATGCTTTATTAACTTCTGTTTTACATCATTCATTTCCACCATATTTTGAGTTACAATCATTTTCCCCCCATTATTCCCCTACCCAACCTCCCAGAATAGTAATCCCACAAGATATCGCTTCCTCCAATCTGCTCTCTCCCATACCTTCTCCCATATCCCCATCGAATTTTCCATTAGAGGGAGGTGAGTCTTTGCATCCCAATGCCTGCACATCTTATCTCCCTATTACAAGCAAAAGAGTATTAATAATAGTATTTATATATATTTGAAACATTTAATGTTAAGACCTCAAATTTCAGATCAATTTCCTTCCTCCCTTGTCACCCATTCCCTCTTGGGAGATAAGTAATTCAGTATAAGTTGTACATGTCTAGCTATGCAAAACATTATCATAGTAGATATATTGTGCAAGGCTGCTTATAATTCCCTCCCACTCATCCCACCCCCCACCTGGTCCATTCCCTACATGATCCTGTCCCTCTTTTATAGTTGGTACTTCCAACCTCCCCTCACCCCAAGGATGCCCTCCCATCCATCATCCCTCCTCCCATCCCCCTTCCCCCTATCCTGCTGCAGGTTGAGATATCCCATTTAGTTTGTATGTCATTTTCTCCCTGAACCAAATTCAATGTGAATGTGGTTTTGCCTTTTTAGCCTTCCTTATTCTCTCCCTCTTTTGCAACCACTTCCCCTTGCTTCTTCTACATGGGATAGTTTACCCTACCCTGTCTCTCCCCATCTCCTCTTGCCACTTTCCTCTCTCACCTCATAATTTCATCCCTTGAGTATTCTCCCTTCCCAACAAATTCACCCTATGCCCTCTATCCATATATAACTGTAACCATATACACACATTCACATATGTATTCATATGACCACACCCCCTTCTTCCATTATTTTCATAGTGAGAAAGATATCATCAGTCACAGTTATTGCTTTTCCATATAGGAATGTAAATAGTTCAACTTTGATAAGTTCCTTTCGATTTCTTTTCCCTGATTACCTTCTCAGGCATCTCTTCCTTCTTCTGTCTGGGTGTCAAATTTCCTATTCAATTCTGGTTTTTTCCTCAAGAATGCTTGAAAGTCCTCTATTCCACTGAATGACCATATTTTCCCCTGAAACAAAATACTCAGTTTTGCTGGGTAGGTGACCCGTGGGTTCATTCCCAGTTCTTTTGCCCTCTGGAATATCATATTCCATGCCCTTCAATCCCTCAGTGTAGAAGCCGCCAGGTCCTGGGCTATTCTGATTGTGTTTCCACAATATTGAAATTGTTTCTTCCTGGCTTCTTGGAGTATTTTCTCCTTGATCTGGGGATTCTGGAACCTGGCTATAATATTCCTGGGAGTTTTCTTTTGGGGATCTTTTTCAGGAAGTGATCATTGGATTCTTTCAACTTCTATTTTGCCCTCTGGATCTAAAACATCAGGGCAGTTTTCCTTGAGAATTTCTTGAAGGGTGATTTCTAGGTTCTTTCCTTGATCATGGCTTTCAGGTAGTCCAATAATTTTTAAATTGTCTCTCCTGGATCTATTTTCCAGGTCAGTGGTTTTTCCCATGAGATATTTCACTTTGCCTTTTACTCTTTCATTTGTTTGGATCTGCTTAACAGCATCTTGATTTCTCATAAAGTCATTAGCTTCCATTTGCTCCAGTCTAACTCTGAAGGAATGAATCTCCTCAGTGAACTTTTGAGATTCTTTTTCCATCTGGCAAATTCGACTTTTTAAGGCATTCTTCTCCTCATTGCCCTTTTTGGGCCTCCTTTGCCATTTGAGCTAGTCTGTTTTTTAAGGTGTTGTTTTCCTCAGTCAGGCTGTTGACCCTCATTTCATACTTTTCCTGCATCCTTCTCATTTCTCTTTCTAATTTTTCCTCCACTTCTCTTATTTGATTTTTAAATTCCTTCTTAAGGTCCTCTATGGCCTGCAACCCACTCATGTTTTCTCCTGGGGCTTTTGGAGCAGGACTTCTGACCTCACAGTCCTTTTCCCACTCTATGCCCCCAAAATAGGAGTCTAGGGTTGCATTTTTCTGTTTCCTTTGCCTTGGCATGTTGCCATTTAATTACTTGACTTTTGGGCTTGTTGCCACACTATGGCTTTAAGGCCAGATAGAGGAATTTTCGTCCCGAACGTGTGGGGGCAACTTCCGTTTCTGGCAAGCTGTAAACCCACCCACGACTTCCACCCTAGATCACAATCCAGATCCAGGGAGGTTAAAGCAAGAGCGATTACCCCCCAAGACTGATTGCTGGATCTCCCTACGATTTGTAGGCTGGGAGCCGGAGCTTCCTCTGAAAACTACAAAATGGCGTGTCTCCTCAGTGGCTTCTAGCCCCCAGGGGAGGGAGCTGACGCATTCCCCAAATACAGGTCCCAAAGTCCATAGGACACTAACCTCTTACTTTGTCCTAGGCAAGTCTATGTTGATAATTCTGGAGTCTCCACAGCTCCTGGTGTTCTGGGGTTCCTCCAGCAGGCTGCTGGCCCTGCCGCCCTGGGGCTAAAACCTCGGCTCATGTGGACCTGGGCTCGGCTCGGCTCCTGCGCTCTGCGTGCTGCCGGCTCCCAGACCACTGCGCTGGTCCTTCCTGCAGGGCTGCTGGGCTGTCCTCAGCGGGAGTTTAGCTTCTCTGTGTCGTTCTGTGGGTGCTGGGGCTCCAGAAGTTGTTCAGAGTCCCCTTTTACATAGTTTGGGGGGAATCTCGGGGCAGAGTGGCTTGGATGAGCTGTTTCTACTCCACCATCTTGGCTCTGCCCCTCTGTTGCGTATTTCTTTATTTGTAATGTCATTTTACTCACTGCCTTTTGTGGTTTCTGAAATTCTTTTTCTAGAATCATTCATTTCCATGCAGATGACACCCAGATCTATATATTGAATCCTAGTCACTGTCCTGAGCTCCAGTCCCACACAAACAATTACATATTGACCATTTTACGTCAGATTTCCTGTAGTCAGTCAACAAATCCAAAACGGAACTCATTATCTTCCTCCCAAACCCATCCATCTTCCAAACTTACCCTTTAAGGTAACCATACTTTCCACTTTCTCAGGTTTATAAACTGGGAGGCATCTTGGATTCCTCACTCTTAAGCCACATATCTAATCAGTTGCCAAATCTTATTGCTTCTATCTCACCAATTATGATACAATTCCTACTGGGAGCTGTAATCTCTTCAAATGTAATCAGCTAATATCCTACTGGGAATTAATTGACAACTGCTGAGAGCAAGACCCAGAGAATGGAATATCAGGTAAGGAAGCTAGAGGGTGAAGAGGTCACTTGGGACAAATATTAAGATGCCAGTGGAGGAGGATTCAAAATACACACTTTGCCCCAGGGTCACCTTGCACATTGCCTTACATACCTGAACTCTGAATGACAATAGGGTCTCTCCAGTCCATAGTCAGACTCATTTCTTAGGGAAGAAGATTCAGTTTTCAGGAAACAAATACACAAAACAGTTCTGTACTGGAATCTCCATCAGTTCTCAATACCCATATAACTAAGGAAGGAAGATGCTATCTCCATCCAGAGAAAGAACTGATAAATAGACATATATATTGAATGATTTTACATATATATTACAAATACACATACACACACACACACACACACACACACACACACACACACATATATATATATATATATATATTTATTTATGTCTAAATGTGTATCTCCAGGGCAGGGATGCAGGGAGGGAAGAAAAAAAGAAATTTATATTATAACTTTATTATATATTTAAATGGAATATTAAGGTATACATAATAGATTTGCAGTTTCATGTGCAATCATCTTTTAAAAATTATGCCATGTCATGGAAATGCTTGTTTTATTCCATAAACTAAAAATAAATAAAAAAAATTTAAAGTCCTGTATACCTAATGTGGATGCTAATTTTTCTTTATTTTCCACCAAGTATAAAAAAGCACAAGATCATAAGAGCTAATTAAAGTTTAAAAATTTAGTCATTCCCAGCTATTCCAGTTCCATTGTTCTAGAGCTTAGTCTCCTTTGATGGTTTTTACAAATGGTCCATAATTTATATGTTGTTGATACTTAATTTGAGCTAAAATACCTTTCAGCAGTTTTAAAGTATCTAATCACTTAATGATCACTGCTCTGTGTATAATAAAAGTTGGATCCTCTTGGGTCAAGCTATTAGTGTGCTAGGAATACCAGTTATCTGTGCTTATCACCAGCCTCAAGAAATTCTTTCTTTGTTTATAGGACTATGAGAGAAGACCTACGTGCTAGTCTGGTTTTGTCACTGACTAGCTGTCTGATATGAGACAAATCATCTGCTTCTTTTGACCTCAGTTTCCTCATCTAGGAAATGAGGGGATTGATTGGACTAGATGGTCTCGATCTATCTTCCTTAACAACTGTGCATTTAATGATCCTTGAAAGACCAGTTCATACTTGGAATGGCTGTTTAGCAGATATATGCCAAGCACTGGTTTTCATAATAGATAACATAAACTTGTTTTGACTTAAAATGTGATATCAATAAAGAGAAAAATTGGGTGGCTAGGTGGCACAGTGAATAGAGCACCAGCCCTGGAGTCAGGAGGACCTGAGTTCAAATCTGACCTCAGCCACTTAACACAAAAACTAGCCATGTGACCTTGGGCAAGTACTTTAACCCTAATTGCCCTCCAAAAAAAAAGAAAAAAAAAACCAACAAAAAAGAAAAAGAAAAAAAGAAAAATTCAGAGTTAACTGCATTCCACTAAGCCTATCATGAAGTTGATTGGATCAAAAATAAACCTCAAGTAACATAGGCTCTCCATAAATGTGTTGCTTTTTTCTTTTTTTGGAGGGGGGAGGTAAGGCAATTGGGGTTAAGTGACTTACCCAAGGTTACACAGCTAGTAAGTGTTAAGTACCTGAGACCAAAATTGAACTCAGGTTGTCCTGACTCCAGGGCCAGTGCTCTTTTTACTGTGCCACCTAGCTGCCCCATCCATAAATGTTTTTGATGACAGTAAACAGAAATATTTTGTGGAGGCATTTATTCTTTATAATATTCATTTAACTTCAATACTCTTTCTAAAGCATAGATATCATTCCCATTTTAAAGAAATATCATTGGCTCTCTCTTGCCTCTAGGATAAAATGCAAACTATTCCTCAAGGTATTTGAAGCCTTTTACAATCTTGTGGCTTTGTTATACCTTTCCAGAATCACTTCACATTTTTTCCCTTTGTAGACTTCAAATTTCTATTCCCAAGTGGCCTATTTGTTGTTGTGCCAAACTTAATATCCCATCTCCTTTTTCTATGTTTTTATACAGATTAACTAGATTCTATGCCTGAAATGCACTCTCTCCTCATTTTGACCTCTTCAACTTCCTTGCCCCCCATCAAAAGTTATGCTCACACTGCATGTTTCTGTTGTCTTTCTTGATTTCTCCATCTGTTAGTATCTCTCCTGGAAATTACCTTGTATTTACTCTGTACATATTTTGTATCTACTCATATCCATCCATCTCTCTGTCTGTCTATCATGTTTCTTCTCTTCTTCCCTCTCTTCTTCCTTCTCTCCCTTTTTTCCTCCTTCCTTCTTTCCTTCCTTCCTTCTTTCTTTCCTTTCTTCCTTCCTTCCTTCCTTCCTTCCTTCCTTCCTTCCTTCCTTCCTTCCTTCCTTCCTTCCTTCCTTCCTTCCATGTAGCTTAGGCACTCATCTCTTCTTCTGTGGCCATTTATCTGTCTTTTGTTTTTCCATAATGAACTGTATTTGAGTTTTTTTATAATGCTGGAGGGGAATTTACCCTAAAATGACACAAATCCCTTTCTCTTTGAAAATTTAAAAGGGTAGAATTATGAAAGTGTAACAAGCATTCTTTTTTTCTAGCCAGCCAGCTTTGGGGCTTAAACTACTTGACATTATCCCTTGAAGGAAATTCCCTTTAATTAGTAGTTTTGACTTGTTTCAAACTGGCACACAAATTCCTCCCCTTGACTTTCTTTTAAGTTACTTCCTTTCCTGCTAACTATGAAAAACAGAGGTTTAAAATCATTAGGATTATGCTAATTGCCCAATAATGTAGCCACTATCACTCTACAGCATTTCCCAGGTCCATGGGGCTGGTTTCTCACTGTCAATCTAGTATTAAAACAACTAAAAAGCATCTTTTTACCACTGTTTTGGCCTTATAGTTTATTATTTTTTTTCAATGGGCCCCTCCAAAGGGATGTTCCATGGCCTCAGGGGTAAATATATTATGAATTGAAAATCATTTCTCTAGATAATTTGACTATGAAATAAAAACAGATTTCGTTTAAGGCAATGACACCATTCTGGTCACAGTTTTGGCCAAGGCTTTGTCTAAACAGACTTCCAGCCCTGAGTACAAGTGTGATCTCACTTGAAAAAAGTTGTAAAGAGGACTTTAAATTATAGGCAACAAGGTCCGTCTCAGAGTGAAACAGTGAGAAAGTGTTTAATCAGTCCTGATGACTTACCTGTGGGGGGTGCTGGCTAGAAACTTCCTTCCAGCTATAGATAAATCATGCTAGATCACTTATTCACAATAGCAGAACAACTTGATCCCATTGGCTTTTCAAGCACTGGGGTTATACTTCAACAAAAGCAGCATGGTATAATTGACTTTGAGTTAAGAGAGAGCTGGGGTTGAATTCCCATCTCTTTCACTTGCTGGGGAAATCCCTTTATCTTTCTAAGACTCAGTTTGCCCTTCTGTAAAATGGGGATAATTATACCCACAACACTGACCACACAGGGCTATTGTGAGGCTCACATGAAGTAATATATATGGTGCTTTGGAAAACCTACCCTGCTATATAAGTGACAGTTATTTTTATTTTTCTGTTTTAAGTGAGAGATTGTAGTGTCAAATTGAACAGAAAAAAAGGCTACTTAATAGTATGTAAGGATTCCTGAGAGCCACATTTAACTTAGAGAGTCAAATACTAATTTCATCTTTGTTTCACTGGATTTTTAAAATTTATCCTGGCAAATATTTTCCAAGCATATTTTAATCTGGTTTCAGCTACATTTGGCAGTTTTGTGAGATGCTTGTGGCCTGCATGCCTGACACCTTTGGTGTAGTGGATAGAGACACCTGACATCGGTGCCAAGAAAGTTCAGACCCTGCTGCTGACACATAGTGGCTCTAGGACTGGACAAGTCACTTAACCTTTCAGTGGTACAGGCAGTTCTCAAGACTATTAAGTTGCAGAGAAGGCTCCGATCTACATTGGTAGAAGTTCCCTCATCTGGGGGACTTTTATGCAAAGGAAATCATGAGTCTGGTCCCTATCCCCGGTCCAATTTGAATGAACATCTCCTTGACTGGTATAGAGCACAACTCACTTGGGTTCTTGGTCTGTATAGTTCTTTTCCATCTCTTTCCATACATTTCCCATCTAACTAACCCAAAACATTTCTGCAGACATGGATGTTTTTGGTCCTTTCTCAGGCAATCTACTACACCATACAAAGTCACTTCTCTGCAAACTCCTACCTTTTTGATCCTTACCTTTTCCTGCTGAACAAATCGGTTCCTCTTTAACTCTCAACTGACGGAACAGGTATAAGTTCATTTAAATTATAATTACCCTTAGAAGAGCATAGAAGGGATCTGGGGGGGGAGGGGGGGGCTGGAGTGAAGAATCCCTGAGCCCAAACCTAGCCTCAGATATCTACTAGTTAAGTAACTTCCTGGTTGCTTAATTTCAGTTTCCTTAATTATAGCATGGGGATAATAATAGAACCCACTTCTCAGGGTTGTTGTGAGGAGCAAATGTGATAACATTTGTAAAATGCTTAGCATAGGACCTAGTCATAGTAGGAGCTATAGAAATGCTTATGGGGCGACTAGGTAGCACAATGTTTAGAGTGCCAGGCCTGGAGTCAGGAAGATTCATTTTCTTGAGTTCAAAGCTAGTCTGAGACACTTAATAGCTACATGACCCTGGGTAAGTCACTTAATCCTGTTTGCCTCACTCATCTGTAAAATGAGCTGGAGAAAGAAATGGCAAAGTAGGCCAGTATCTTTGCCAAGAAAATCCCAAATAGGGTAATGAAGAGTCTAACACGGCTGAACAACAACAGAAATGCTTATTCCCTTTACCTTCCTCCTAGAAGGAATGTTACCTTAATGCAAAAAAACATCAAAACTCTTCAGGCTGGCTCTCTAGGCAATGCAGACAAACCCAATTAGTTTTTTACTACACAGAATGCTGAAATTAACTTGGAATTTGTTAAAGCAGCTCTAAAACCTGCCTCCCCCCAGCCCCCACCCACTTTTTCCTCTTACACCTTATGGGGCAGCAGAAAGCACTTCTAAGAGGCTTCCTCTCTCAATCTATATGACAATAGTTGAAACTACAGCAGAATTAAGTTCTTCAATTAGAAGGCTCCCAGGTGTAATATTCTCCCCCTTTTCCTCCTCCTCCTTCTCTTCTTCTTCTTCTTCCTCCTCCTCCTCCTCCTCCTCTTCCACTTCTCTTCTTCTTCCTTTTCCTCTAAACTCTATCTCTTGGCTCCAGGCATTTTCTTTGGCTGTCTCTCATGCCTGGAATGCTCTCCCTCCTTCATTATGACTACTGACCTCTCTTATTCCTTTTAAATCCCAAATAAAATCTCACATTCTAACCCCTCTTGATTCCAGTTCTCTCCCTCTTTTAGTTATTTCCTAATTAAAACTTGCTTTGGATAAATTTGTTTGCATTCTCTCTTCCCAATTAGATTATAAGATCCTTGGGGGCAAGAACTGTCTTTTGCCTTTATTTATATCCCCAGCTCTTAGCATAGTGCTTGGCACATAGTAGGCAATAAGTGTTTATTGATTGATGTATCTGAGGCAGGATTTGAACTCTGGTTTTCATGACTCCAGACCCAGTGCTCTATCCATTATGTTACCAGCTTCCTCTAAAGTTAAGCTTTCTCTCTCCTCCATCTCCCTCAGACTAGAGCACTTCAGTTTCCCAATTTAGAGCACCTTAGAACTTCTCAGAAAGCTCCAAACTCAGGTGTCTGGGTGACTTAGCAACAGTTCCAAATTCTCCTTGTGTTTTTCCATGGGCCACAGGGACACATGTCTAAACCAAGTACCAGAAATGACCCTAGGAATCCTTGAATCCCATAAGAAAAATAATTAAATGAACTCTAATAATGTCACCCCAAAGTGTTGGAGATTCTCATCTCTCTAAGAAATACCTTGTATTTTACAAGTCAACATATGAACAGACAGACTATATAAGATGTGAAGGAAAACACCGGTAGAAAGGTGGCATATGTACATTTTAGCTTGCTATTGTTTTGTATTTGATTTTTAGATACAGAAGAAGACTTTATAAAAAAATCTAAATATCTTTCAGAGCTGGACTATAAATTAGGAATTAATAAGATTTAGAGTTCAAAGAGACATTGGAGAACATCTAGTGCAGGGGTGGTCTAGTCCAAGCCCCTTATTGTTGCAGATGAGGTAACTGAAGGCATGAGGGCTGGAGTGACTTGCCACAGATAGAAATGGCTGAGCTTCAAACCCAGGTCTCTTGACTTTCCTTTCCTATTATGCCATGCCACCAAATAATCCACATGTTTATAAACATTCCCTTTCCAGTGGCTTTATCCAAGATAAGGGCCACTGGAGCAGTCCACAAAGGGGTGAAAGATTGGTGAATCTAGAAAGAGTGGGCACTTGCTTTCCTTGCTGGGCTCACTCTTTTTTAGGGTGTTAAATGTGAATAAAAGCCTTGAATGTCATAGGGAATAGACGACCCATTCCTTCCACATGTGTACTTAAAGCGAGAATTTTACAATTTTTTCCTAGGTGAGGACAGACAGCCTGCATTTGTTAGGTTAGTTCCAGATTTAACCTTCAAATTCTGATAGTCTTACTGTCCTATTTCAGCTCTAGACCGGAATATCACTTTTGTTGAAAACCATTCCACTCTAGGACAAGGCATCACATCCTTGCCTGCCCAGAAAAGGTAGGAAGAAGAGTCATGAAAATGGCCTAGGTTTTGGAAGAAGAAGGTGGATGTGCTTGAGGAGTGAAGTGGCTTCTTCACTATTACTGTCTATCACATAATGCATTGATGTAGTTTTTAAAGTTAAAATAAGGATTGACATTATATTCAGCAAAAACTGAACCTTCTCCATTTCGCACTCACACCTGCTGCTCTGGTGGTTAACATCTGCGTCTTTGCTCCTGCTTTTCTTACACTTAGCTATCTGCTTCACTGCCTTTTTGTTAACAATCATGTTTCTTTTTGGTACCTAAAAGCAGTCATACCAAAGGGAGCTCTGAAGTTGTTATACTATGTTTCTGCACACTTCCATGAAGCCAGTTTGGAGAGGAAAATGGCATTCCTGTGTGCCTGTGAAGAACCTTTTATTTTCAGTAGAAATGAAAATGTTTGATTCTCTCCCCCCAAAACCTATAAAAATAACTTTCACAAATCTTTGTGTTATCATTTAAATAATCATATACTTGAGGCAATGTCCTATACCGGAAAAGAGTGATGAAATTGGAACCAAGAAGTCTGGGTTCAAGTCCTGCCTTGAATGTTGAGATAGGCAATTATGGGCAAAGCAGATCACCTCTCAGAGCCTCAGTTTTCTAATCTGTAAAATTCGTTTTCCATCTAACTTACTCCTTTGGATTGGACTCCATCAGGCCCCTAGGAATCTCATCATCAGGAAACTCATCATCCTCTGATATCATATCAGCTTTGGTGACTCATCAGTACCTTTAGTATCCTCTGCCAGGAGGGCTCCCAAGGGGCAGCTAGGTGGCACATTGAGTAGACCACCAGCCCTGGACTCAGGAGGACCTAAGTTCAAATCCGGCCTCAGACACTTAACACTTAATAGCCGTGTGACCTTGGGCAAGTCACTTAACCCCAATTGCCCTGCCTTCCCCCCTCCAAAAAGGCAAAAAAAAAAAAAAAAATAAAAGGGGGTTCCCAAGTCAACTATCTCTTAGTTTCTCAGCTGGCCAGGGTCTTTTTGGACTGTACTCCATCATGTCCCCATGGACCTGGTATTACCTTCTCCTCCCCCCTTTCAGTTTCCTCTGTGTAATTTTCTTGAGAGGATTTACTGTCTTTCTTTTTTATATTTGTATCTCCAGTGCTTAGCACAAAGCCTGGCAAATAGTAGGCGATTACTAAATGTTTATTGACTGGCTGATTAAAATGGGGTTAATATTTGTACTACCTATCTCAGAGGTTTGGTGCAAAGAAAACTTTGAAAATCTGTTGACTTAATAGATAATTTAAATAAACTCGAAGAACTTGTTTTTTAAATTCTTAGTAAGGTTCTTGAGGTTTTATACTGTCTGTGTGTTTGTATGTGTGTGTGTGTGTGTTTTTTTTCTTTTTGGGGGGCAATTGGGATTAAGTAACTTGCCCAAGGTCACATGGCTAGTTTTTTTTGTTTGTGTGTGTTAAGTGTCTGAGGCTGGATCCGAACTCAGGTCATTCTGACTCCAGGGCCGGCACTCTACTCACTGCACCACCTAGCTGCCCCGTGTGTGTGTTTTAATACTCTGAATTGCTCATTTTCACTAATTAGGAAACTGACACCTCAGTATTTGAAGTGACTTGCCCAACATCACTCAAGTAGCAAGCGTTTTCTTTTGAAACCACTGTGTTTTCCCCCAAATATTTTGAAACCTTTTCCAGCATAAAACTCTCCTATGTAGGTAAACATCTTAAAGAAAAAAGGTATTGGTGGGATAGAGTCTAATATGCCATACTCGGGAACAAATTGACTCAAATTTGAGATAAGATTTTTAAGGGACTATCTTTGCATTTACCTGAATATACAATAAATAATGTGTCTTATGGCTGGTTGGGAGGGAGGTTGTCTTCTTTTTATCTTTTATTTACATTCTATGGGTATCAGAAGGTCGATAAGCATTTATTACTTTCTCTCAGGCAGGCACTGTGCTAAAACTTAGGTATATAAAGAAATACAAAATAGCTGCTGTCCTCATGGAGTTCCCATTCTAGTGGGAGAGATAACTGGTAAATATCTATTGGGGTGGGGAACCTGCAGGGTGGCCACATGTGGCCTTGAGGCTGCAGGTTCTCCACCCTTGATTAGATATATAGAAGATATATACAGAGTAGATGTGTTAGAAGGAAAATTCTTTGTTCAGGATTTTACCCTGATTAATGAGGCAAAACTCAGGATAAAGAGAATTAAAAGGTGTTTGTCAAAATATATCAAGGTAGCAAAATATTTATGGGCTAATCACTAGAGATCAGCAAGGGATTCAAGGTGGAGTCAGTTTTCATTGATAATTTCACAATGAGATAAAGAGATTCAGATAGGTCCATGTCAGAAAAGGGGATGGGCCATTGTATCTCAGTTCCTCCCAAAGGGAGCAGGTACAATACATGAAGTTTAAAAGGTAGGGGCCCAGACCTGATAGGAAGGGGTACATGTTGAATTACAGTTCTACAAAAGCTGCAGGCTGGGTGATACCTTCCCCAACAGAACCTCCCTTAACACTGATTGACAAGCAGAACTGGGGAGAATGAGTCACTGAGTAAGTATAGCTTGTGATAAATGGAAGGCACTAGAATTAGGACCAAGGTATGGGAATTTGGGAAGGGAAGGGAGTGGGAAAGGCTTCCGGTAAGTGTTATCTGAATTGAATCTTGAAGGAAGTTAAATCAACTAAGGGGCAGAGGTGAGGAAGGAGGGATTCTAGGGATAGATAGCCAGTGAAAGGAAAATGGGAGAACTAGTTAAGGAAATAGGAGATGGAAGGTCAATTCCCAAGAATTGCAAGTAGGTTATTGTAGCTGGATTGTAGACTGCATGGAAAGAAGTAAAGAATAAGAAGCCTGGAAAGGTAGGATGGAACTGGGTTATGAGGAGCTTTAAATGTCAAACTGAGAAATTTATGTTTGATCCTAGGAATGACTTTGAGGCTGCTTGACCTGCAGGGATATGCTGAGACCTTGCTTTAGAAAGGTTGCTTTGCCAGGTGGGTTGGAGGATGGCTTGGAGGAGGGAGAGACTTGCATTAAGGAGACTAATTAGAAAACTATTGTGATCATATTGGCCAAGAAGTGATGGGGATATGAACTAGGATGGTAGCTATGTGAGTAGAGGCAGGGAAATGTGTGCAACAGACTCTGTGCAAATAGAAATGACAAGATCTGGCAACAACTGGACACATGGGTTGAACGAGAGTAAAGAGCAGATTATGATACTGCGGTTGTGAGACTGTGTGACTCTGGGGATGTTGGTGCCTCCAACAATAATGGAGAAGTTCAGAATCAGGAGGATTTGGGGAGAGAGATAAGGAGTTCTCTTTGGGACATGGGCTTGAGATCCGTTAGGATCTCCATTTTAATTTGTTCACAAAGCGGGTGGTGATGTGGGATTAGAGGTCAAAGATAGATATGTAGAAGTATGCTGAAGACAGCTTGAACTGGATTGAAGAGCCAATTGTTCAATTTTCACTCAGCATTTAAACCCTGTTGTTGAGTTGTTATTCAGTCATTTCTGAATCTTGTGACCCCATTTGGGGTTTTCTTGGCAAAGATACTGGAGAGGTTTGCTGTTTCCTGTTCCAACTCTTTTTATAGATGAAGAAACATGCAAACAGGGTTGAGTGGGTTGCCCAGAGCCACACAGCTCATGTCTGAAGCCAGATCTGACCTCAAGAAGATGTCTTCCCAACTTCTGACTGGGTACCCCATCCACTCTAACACCTAGCTGCCCAAGTTGTTGTTCAGTCATGTCCAGCTCATCATGACCCCATTTGAGGTTTTCTTGGCAAAGATGCTGGAGTGGTTTGCTTTTTCCTTCTTCAGATCATTTTATTTATACCTCAGATACTGGCAAATGTTACAAATGAAGGTTTACTTTATTGTGTTGTTAATTGTCTAGACTTAAGAATATAATGGAGAGGGCGGCTAGGTGGCACAGTGAATAGAGCGCTGGTCCTGGAGTCAGAAGGACCTGAGTTCGGAGCTGGCCTCCTACACTTAATCCACACAAACAAAAACCTAGCCTTGTAACCTTGGGCAAGTTACTTAACCCCAATTGCTTTAAAAAAAAAAGAATATAATGGAGAAAATATTAATAATTTAGATTAAATTTAAAAGTGTATTATGCATACATTTTCTTTCCTGGAGAGTGAGTTGTTAAACATTTGCCAGCACACCTCTAAAGATCATACAGATAATATGCATATCACCTGTACAGAGATTGTAATTGTACCCAGGGAAGCTGATGAGATCACTAAGCGAGATAATATCAATGTTGAAGGATACTTCTGGTTATTGGACATGGCATGACCACTTAAGGAGATTGAGAAGATGTCCAATAGAACAGAGGAGAACCAGAAGATAGCTGTGTCACAAAAACCCACAAAGGAAAGGATCTTCAGGAGGAAAAAGACGATCAATAGTGTGAAATAATACAGAGAGGTCAAGATGGATGATTAAGAAAAGAAGATTTGGATTAGATTTGGTAATTAAGAAAGCACTGGTAACTTTGGAGAGAGCAATTTCAGTTAAATGATGAAATTAGAAGCTGAAAGAGTTTACAAGGGAATGAAAGAATATTGGAAAAGTTGAGTATGGAGAGCTTTTTCAAGGAGTCTGGCCACAAAGGGAGGAGAGTTATAGGATGATAGCTAGTGGGGATAGTTAGACCAATTGAGAATTTTTTAAAGGTTGGGAACTTACCCTAATGAAGTTGTATTTTATCTAGAGAATGAAGAGTTCATTTGAAGCTTTACTGGGACCTTTGAGTATCAGGGACATTAAGGCTAAAATGGATTGCTTGGTTATCTTAATAGAAAACTGTATTTCTTGGGATCTCTGGACATATGGTGTTTACCACTGGGGATGTGGCAATGGCACTTGGATCTCAGGTGCTTTGGTTTAGACACTACTGAACTAATGACCAATGATGAAGAAATTACAATTACAATTAGTACAGAGATCAGGATGAGGGAGATTGCCATTTTTCATCTCTTTCAACCTGTCTCTGTTTCTGTCTCTCTGCCTTTCTCTCTCTCTCTCTCTCTGTCCTTTTCTTTCTATTTCTCAGTTTCTTTGTCTCTCTGTCTGTCTCTGTCTTTCTCTCTCATAATCTCCCCTTCTTTCTTTTTGCCTTTACCTCACCTCTAGCTCCACTTTTATCCTTTTGTTCTGCATTAACTACAACAAAAATTTTACTTCAGCAAATTACAGAGAGAAATTCCATTTCTGTCCATTGAATTAAAAAAAATGTTTATGCCTGCAGAAGGAAACAAGACTGGCAAGCCATCATTTTCCAGCTTCATGAAACTGTGAAGATATCCATGTTTACAGGGCTTGTCAATTACCTCTGTAGTAATTAAAAATGCTATAAAATATCAGACAGTGTGGAATCCTCTACCATCCCATAAAACAACCATATTCTGACTGCTTGGAGGATCATTTATTGGGATTATTTATATATCCTCTGAAGTATGATAAATAGACTTGTGAATAAAAGGGCGTTTTTCTTTTGTAATGGGCTCTTCAGAATCAGAGAGCATAGCGCTTCTACTAGCAGTGCACGAAGGTTTCTCAGTCAATACTTTGTCCCACCACTGGGATGGCAGTCACAGATTCACCTGCATGTGAGTTTGGGAAGGCTATTAGTTCTTTAGCTCCCCTTTCCTTCCCCCACCCAATAAAAGTAGTCGTAAAAAAAGAGCTTGAAGCTTGATAAGGGGATTGCTTAACTTCTAGATTGCTGGTGTTCTAAACATAGGCAGAATCTTCTACCCGGTATGAAAAATCCCCAAAAAGTCATCTGGTAGATTCAGTGACCCCCTTTCTTCCCACCCAATTCCTTATTTTCACTGACAGGCACATTCCGGCATGCACTCAATAACAAAAAGGTTACAGTGTCATCACATAACAGAATATAATTTACGTGAGCTATCCTCTGCAGCTTTGGTTTATCTGCATTTCCTGGACATAAGTTTACATTTTACCATGTGGCATTTCCAATTGAATTTACATATACAGTTTAATTTGTAGGAGAGAGGCTCACATTGTGCTATATGCACATACATGTTGTAGAGCATCATTCTATCATCAATCATTTTTTTCCGACTGTCTACTATGTGCCAGACACTGTGCTTGAGTATACAACGAACAAAGTAGAACTATCCTTCTTTTCAAGGAACTTACATTTTATCAGGGGAATGACATGCTGATATATAAGTGGATGCAAAATATATTCATCTACTTTTGGTGCAGACCTGGGGTGAGAATGGTTGTTCAAGCACTCCTATCTGCGCATTCCACCCAGGCCCAACCTTCCACTATTTTGTTGTCTAGATATGTTTCTTCATATAAATATTCTCTTTCTGTTCTGAGGAACTTTATAAAAAGATCAATAATTCTATTTGAAAATAAATTTTTTTTAGCTTTAAGCCCCCAGTCAGAGGAAACATTCTGGAAAAAGACTTCAGTATGTTAAAACTCTCTCTCTCTCTCTCTCTCTCTCTCTCTCTCTCTCTCTCTCTCTCTCTCTCTCTCTCTCTCCCCTTTCTCCCTCCCCCTTACCCTCTTCCTCCCTCTCTCTCTCTTTCTTCTCTCTCTGCCTGTGTCTCTCTGTGTCTCTGTATCTCTCTGTCTCTGTCTATCTGTCTCTCCTCTAAGAATTCCCTCTCCTCCCTTCCTCTGCCCCCCCATATCAATTTCCTCTTTCCAACTGCATTTATTATAGGTACATCTAGCCTCTCAAACTCCTGTGGTAATTGCTATATTAAACGAGAAATAAATGTCTAAAATAAAGGAAAACAGACTTTTTCCATGTCCAGAGAGAAGGATTTTAGTCTTTCTTAAGAGAACAAAATGGAAAAATGAAGATTCAAGATTACTCTCCTTAAGTAGATCGTCTAGTGTAGGTTTTTGGGAACTCAACAAAAATCCTGACACCCCTGGTGTTAGATAGCCTTGGTCCTGGAGTCTTGGACCTTTTCTTTGAGGTATTTGGTTTTGCCTGCCCTTTGATCCTTGGAACTGAATGTGTTTCTCATGGACTTGCTTTCTACTGTTCCATGTTTCTTTTATGCATTTTTAGGTTGGCACAGTGGCTAGAATGTTGAATTTAGAATCAAATTGTTGTTGATGTTGTTATGACCTAGGTTTGTCTTCTCTCCCTACTTCTGCCTGGACTTATTTGGAAAGGTCACCTGGGAGCATGGCCTATTATTGTTTATCTTATTTTATTGCTTTCTATCAAATTCACTCAAAGTCTTTTTCCTACCTTTTTTAGGCATCTAGAATGACCCTACTTTTACAGCTAATTTAAAACCTTATCATTTGTGATTCGATCCTGGGCTTTCAAAGGCTTTTCATGTTCCTTACCTGCTAAGGTCAACTTCTTTATATTCATACTTAATGCAATATAAGGTAATAAGGGAGGAGGGAGAGGTGCTTATAGCTAAGGAGATCAGAAAAGTACATGTGCAGTCCTTAAGTTCAGCTTTTGAAGAAAACTAGTGATTCTAAGGGGTAGAAGTGAGGAAGGAATACATTCTATGGATGAAGGATAGCAAATACAGAGGGTGTCATGTGTGAGAAACAGTAAGAAGTTCAGTTTGGCTATAAAGAAGAATGCAATATTGTATACAAAGCATAATAATGCTGAAAAGGAAGGTTGGAACCACATTTGAAGTGTTTTAAATACAAAACCAGAGGCATTTATATCTGATCCTAGAGGAAATGAGGAGAGGCTGGACTTTATTGAGGAGGGGAGAAACATGGTCAGTGTCAGCTTTTAGAACTGCTTTGAAAGTTCTAAGGATGATAGATTGAACTGAGAAAAGACTTGAGGCATGGAGATCAAGTAGGAGACCCTAATAAAGTGATGAGGATATGAAAAAAGGTAGTGGTTAGGAGCAGATAGAATGGAACATATATAAAAGATATTGTAGAGCTGGGAATGGCAAGCTTTGTTAACTGATTGGACCTATCCCAATAGATTGGGAAAGAGTGAGGAATCCACATTGAGACTGAGAACCTCAAAGACTTGAAAAATGGTGATGCCTTCAACAGAATTAAGGAAGTTCAGAAGAGGTGTGCCTTTTCAAGGAAAAGCAGTGAGTTCTGTTTTGGACATATTGACTTGGACATAACTAAAGGAATCCAGTTCAGAATACAAATAGGCGCATGGTAGTGTGGTATTAGAGCTTAGGAAAGAGGCTAGAGATGCATATGTTGATCTGGGATTCATCTACATAGATGTCATTTAAATTAACTTTATTATATATTTAAAAGGAATAGCAAATTGTACATAACAGGTTTGTAATTTCATAGCCAATCTTTTTTAAAAAAATATACCATGCATGAATATTTACCTGGAGAGGCTTATACAAACTGATGCTGAGTGAAAAGAGTAGAACTAGGACAAATTTGTATACAATCACAGACAACATATGTGTGATGATCAACTATGACAGACTGGACTCTTCTCAGCAATGCAGTGATATAAGTCAATCCCAAAAGACTCATGAAGGAGAGAGATGCCTACATCCAGAGAAATAACTAAAAAAAAACTGAGTTTGAATCCTAATGGAAGCAAACTACTCAATCTTTTTCTTTTCATTGTTTGGTTTTATTTCCTCTTTACCATTTTCCATTCCATCTAGTACAATATGTCTTTGTAACCTGACTAATGTTTAATGTGAAAGTATTTCAGACCCTATACTGGACTATATGCCGTCGTGGGGGGTGGAGGGAAGGGGAGAAGGGAAATTTGAAACTCAAGGAACTAAGGAATTGAATCTTGTAAACTAAAAATAAACAAACAAATTAATTAAAAAATAAACGCAAAAAATATACCATGTTATGGAAGCATTTGTTTTATTCCATAAATTAAAAATAATATAAAGAAAAATTTAAAAATTCACAGGAAGTGATGAGGTCACTGAGAAAGAAAGTAGAGAGAAGGGTAATCAGAGCAAAGCTTTGAAATATACCCATGGTTAATGGGCATGTCGTGGATGAAGATCTAGGAAAGGAGAGTGAGAAGAACTGGTTGGAGAAGTAGGAGGAGAATAAAGAATGAGAAGCATCATGAAAACTCAGAGAGGTGTGAGTATTCAATAGCAGAAGGAGGTTAGCTGTGTCAAATGTGACAGAAAGATCAAGAAAGACGAAGCTTGAGATACTACCAGATATGGCATTTAAGAGGCCATTGCTAACTTGAGAGAGGACAGTGCAGATGAGTAAACAAGTTGGATTCCTGATTAGAAAATGTTTGAGGACTGAATGAGAAGAGAGAAAGTGGAATCAATGGGTGTAGAATGATTTTTCTGGGATTATGGATATGAAAGGAAGCAAAGCTAAAGGATGATAACTCAAGGGTATTATAGCATCTGAGGTTTTCCTAAAATATGGAGAAGTCTCTTTGCATTAGAAACAATAAGTTCAGTAAAGTAGAAACAAATAAAATAAACCTATGAAAATTAGGAGCCTTTTTGTAAAATACCCATGTAGGTCTTGTAAAACTCTTGATGGTCAGGGGTGAGGGCTGTGTTCGAAACCAGTCTGTTCTTGGCTCCAGGTGAAAACAGCTGCAAGCTATTCTAGAAACACAGCTAAGACACTGATAGATGTTCTTCATGCTTCCTAAGTTCATAAGACCCTCCTTTAGTCAAGGAATCGGGTTGGGAAGGTGGAAGAGGGGAGGGAGGTACAGGAAAAAACCAAGGCATTCCTTTGCCCAAGTTATTCTTAGAAGTTATTCTTTTCTGCCACAAGATACCAAATCTCTTTCAGACTCCAAATGACTATCTATTTTGTAGATCCTTAGGGCATGAATGAGTTTCCTAAGCCAAAATGAACAATAATACTCTTTCTATATAAAGTCCAGTAAAATCACTTCCAGTAAAATTCCCATAGCTCATTAGTGATATCTAAAATGATCAAGGCCTTTTCATACTTAGTGAGAATGCCTTTGATTGATAAGATTCAGTCAAGACCTGTTCCCACCTGGTTAACATACCAGGGAATAACATTTTAATACGTTAGGAGAGATGTGGTTAATTTAGTTGATTTACTCAATCACTTGTGACATTGTACTAACAAAACATAGCAGGAGGAGATAGAAAAGAAATTTCTTAAAAAAACAAACAACAACTGCAAAACACTTAAAATATCTGAAAATCCAACTACAGTGACACACACAGGAATTATGTGAATAAGATTACAAAATACTCTTTACAGAAATAAAGGAAGACTTAAATAACTGAGGCAGTATTAGTTGCTCATGGCCAGACCATGCCAATGTAATAAAAATGACAATACTACCTAAACTTATTTGCAGATTCAGTACTATACCAACTAAATTACCAAAAGACTACTTTGTAGAACTAGAATAAAATAACAAAGCCAGTCTGGAAAAACAAAAGATCAAGAATCTCAAGGGAAATAATGAAAAAATAAAATCCCCCCAAGAAGTAAGGGGTGCCAATAGCACAAGATCTCAAACTGTATTAAAAAGCAGTAATTATCAAAACTATTTGGCTCTGATTAAAAAATAGAAAAGTTGATCAGTGGAACAGATAAAGAACACAAGACTCAGAAGCAATAAAATATAATTGCATTGTGGTCAATAATTCCAAGCACTCTGACTAATGGAATAAAGACTCACTATTATAAAAAATTTTCTGGAAAAACTAGAAAGCAGTCTGGCAGAAAATGGGAGGTGTCCTAGAGCCAAATCATAATGGCTTCCCTGATTGATTGTTTTAAATTTTCAGTATGAACATTTATACTTCAAAAATTGGCATCAAATCTTGGCATGATTTATTGTTTTGTTGGTTGCCTAGACCTAAGAAAGTAGAGGAGAATATATTAATAATCCTGATTAAACTTAAATATATGTCATGTGAACATTCTCCCCCTTTCCCTTCCAATGGCTGTCAAATATTAATCATCACACCCCTGGTGTAGACCAACTTCTTATACCATATTCTACAACAGGTTGCAAGTGAATACATGTCCTAGACATAAAAAGTCATATAATCAAATAAGGTAAGCCGAGAAGGAGATAGTTTTCACAGTCTTGGTAGGGAAATAATTGTTTACCAAACAAGATACAGAGAGATGAAAATCAATAAGAGCTAAAGTTAATAGTTTCAATTTCTTAAAAATTGAAAAAGTTTTGAAAAACAAAATCTTGCAGAATTAGAATTAAAAGGGAAAGATTTAACTGAGGAAAAAAAAAGTCTTTGTAGTAAATTTCTTTGGTAAAGGTCTGATATCCAAGGTAATTATGCAATGAAAACCAATATTTAACACCAAAAGCTATTCTCCAATAGATTAATAGTCAAAAGATATGTACAGAGACAATTCTTATTGAATGAGACTGAAGCTATCAAGAACTGTATGAAAAATATTTCAAATCACTAACATGAATGGAAATGCAGATTGAAACAACTCTGAAGTTCCACATAAAACATCAGATTTGCAAACATGACAAAAATGGAAATGGCAATTGTTGAATGAAAGATTGAGGGCTGGTGTAAAGCCAAGCATGAGTAGCTTTCCAGAAGAATGCTACTGTGAACAGCTTTTAAGGTTCTGATTACATAATATAGTGAATACTCTATTCAGTAACAAATCAGAGCAAAACATTCACAGAAAATCAAGGTATAGTATTCACAATATTACAACTTATCACAGAAAATCAAAATACAGAACTCACAACAGCTTATCACTAAAATGGCCACATAGTTTTCACCACAGTGGTCACAAAGTTTTGAACAAAGTACATTAATTTAGTCAATCAATCATTCAATCCACTCAATCACAAAGTACAATAGTCATTGTTCAATCACAAAGTACAATAGTCAAAGTTCTCCACTCATGGGGCACACTAAGTTAACTCAATCAGTCACTTATTCAGTCATCATTCACTATCCAGTCATCAGAAAATACACAGGCCCTCCACCCCTAGGTCACTAGTAAATTACAATTTCTCAGTCAGTACACAGTATCCAAGTAAAGTCTTCTTTCAGCTTGACTTGGGGTAGTCTCTCAGATTCCCTGTATCTCTTTCCATGGTCCCAGGTCCCACCTGGATCCACCAAACTATCACCTGGGTTCAAAGCCTAGCTTCCAGGACCTTGTCCAGCTCTCCATGCAGTTCCTGTTCCATGCTGAAGCTCCCTGTGTCCAGTCCACTTTAAATCCTTTACAGTCTCTGCTCCTGGGAAGTTAAGGCTTAACAAAGCCACAAAAAGGTGCATGTAAAGTACCAGCATCACAGTCATACTTTCTCAGTCTGTGGCAACTCCAGCTGGCCCCTGGACAACTTCAGCAACTCTCAGAAGCTCTGGCTGGCCATTGGACTCAGGAGCTCTTCAGCAGAAGCTCTAGCTGGTTCCCAGAATCAAAATCACTTCACCCAGGTTCCCAAAATCAAAATCATTCTCTCCAGCCTGCGGGGGTGGGGGGCAGCTTTCTTCTTCAGCTGCCTTGGCAGCAGCAGCTTCTGCCTCCATGAACCTTGCTCCAAGAAGATCTGTCTGACCCAGCAGGGACTTCTCCTTATATACACACAGCATTAGATAGCTCCTTTCTGTTTCAGCCAACCCCTTCCTGTTATGTCAGCAACAGGGGTTCATACCTTCTGTTTCTTTAATAGAGGCTTGATTAATTATTAAGTGTTAAGTACCTCTTAGCTTTGTAATACAAAAGGAACTTCAAATTTCATTACTATTACAGCTAGCCACATGAATACATACTGTTTGTAGAGTTATGAAAAAGTTCAACTGTTCTGGGAATCAATATGTAACTATGTATAAGAATTCACTCAACTGTGTGTGCCTTTTGATCTAGTGATACCACTACTTGGAATATCCTTCAAAGAGATCAAAGAAAGGTGAAAAAAGCCCAGGTGTACAAAAATCATTACAGCAGTACTTTATTGTTATAGCAAACTGAAAGCAAAATAAATGTCAGTTGGAGGGTGACTAAATGAATTATGACATATAAATACGACATTATTGTGCCATTGGAAATGACAGAAAGGGTATATTCAGAACAAAAAAAAAACCTGACATATTACCTGGCTCCAACTTGTTTTAGATGATCCAGAAAAACTTTATTATTATATTTTTACAATGACTAAAATACTTATAAATGAAAGCAACAGTGTAAAACTTAAGAATCTATGTTCAATAAAATGAACAATCTTGACTCACCTCCCAAACCTCCCAAAACCTAATGATGAAACATGCTTTCTACCTTTTGTCATGAAGGGGATGGACTAGAGATACAAAATAAGATGTATTTTCATATATGGCCAGCATGTGGTTTTATTTTGTTTGACTATTCTTGTTACAAAGGAGGGCCTTTTTTAGTGATACCAAAAAAGAAGAAAAGACCAAAGATGAGAATGAAGCACTAAAATAAACTGACAAAAGAGAGGAGAAGAAGCTTAAGAAGTCTACCAAGGCAAAGAGAGAAGTGTTGGAACTACCATACTGAATGTAATACATAGTTAAAAAAAAACCCTAAACTGTACTAAGATATTATATACACACAAATAATAATAATGATTTATCTCTCTTTTTATCTTCCCCACTTTGGGCAATAAATTAGAGAAAGAAAAAAAGAAAGAAAAATAAAGACCTCAATATATACATGCACTTTCTGGCAAAACAAAATTCTACATTGGCCATGTTTAAAAATGCATATCTCTTCTTCATTCTAAGTTCATATCTTTTCTGACAGGAAGTGAGTGGCATGCTTCGTTTTCATTCTTTTGGATTCATAGTTTATCATTGTATTCATCAGAATTCTAAAGTCTTTCAATGTTTTTCTCTGTAATACCATTATCATTGTATGAATTGTTGTAGTTCTCATTTTACTCTGAATCAGTCAGTAAAGGTTTACCCAGTTTCCATGAAACTATTACTTCATTTCTTATGGCACAATGATATTCCATTAAATTCATATATTATAATTTGTTTGACCATTCCTCAAGAGGAGGATACCTCCTTAATTTCTAATTTTTGGTTACTATGAATTGAGTTGCTACAAATATTTGTGTACATATTGGTCCTTTTTCTATTATTTTTTGGGCGCTATAGGTTTAGGGTCAAAGGGTATGCACAGTTTAATAATTTTTTGGACATAGTTCCAAATTGCTGTCCAGAATGACTGAACCAATTCATAACTCCACCAGCAGTACATTAATTACCTGTTTTCTTACAAACCCTCTGACATTTGTCATTTTTCTATTTTGTAATTTTTGACAGCATGACAAGTATGAGGAGGAACCTCAAAGTTGCTTTAATTTGAATTCATGTAATTATTAGTAATAGAAAGAATTTAAAATATTGTTATTAATAGTTTAGATTTCTTCCTTTGAAAACTGCTTATTTATATTTTTGACTATCTATTGGATATTAGCTCTTACTCTTATAAATTTGAACCAATTTTTTATGTATTTGACAACGAAGTTTTTATCAGAGAAACTTGCTATAGAGGCTTTTCCCTGGTTCCTTGTTTTCCTTCTAACTTTATATTAGATCTGTTTGCACAAAACTTTAAAAATCATATATAATCAAATTATCTATTTTATCTTGTGTAATCCTCAATATTGCTGTTTAGGCATGAAATATTTTGTCCATAGTTCTGAAAGGGCTTGTTGTTCTAATTTATATATGAATGGACCTTTTTCTACTTAGGTCATGTATATATTTACAGCTTATCCTAATATATGGTATAAGGAGTCTAAACTGAATTTTCTGCCAGACAATTCTTATTTATCTCTTATACCATTTGGAACATCCTGTGGTGGTTCCATGTTCCACAAGGGAATCCACAAGATCCTGTGCCTGATAAGCTATTGATTCATTTTCCTTGGCCTACTTATATTTACTTGTAGATTCTGTACTTGTTTAGCTGAGCTGTGTGCCTTATTCCTCCTTGTTATTAACATGTTCCCTGTCTGTTTATCTTTTTATACTTAAGATCTTTAACTGAGTTTTCTTGCTTCTTAGATCTTTTTCAAGTTCAGTCCTTACCCCTTATATTTTCTTATTGCTCACTTTTTGACTCTTCCCCCTTGATGGCAATTATCCTAGAGAATAGATTTCAAGGAAGTCTCAACCTCTTTCCATAACTGGGGAATCCACATTTCACTGACTTTGATCTCTGTCCCAAGTACCTTTGGGTGAGACAAAGCTAAAATTATCTTTATACCACTTCTCTTTCCCACACACACTAGGCTTGTGCCCTGGTTTCCTCTGTTCTTCAGTTCTCTGACTGAGTATTGTTATAACACAGAATATTGGCATATTACAGTCTTAGCCAACAGAAGCTCATGCCTTTTGGTTTTGCGTGGCGAAGAGAGAAGGGGGTTTTCTGCAGCCCTGCCAGATCATGGTGATGGTTGAAGGAGGGGGTGCTGAGTTGGTGCTTTAAGGTTTAGAGATTAGTTTTTTCTGCTGTCAGTTCATCAGATATTTACCTCATTAATGTCTTTAGTGTCATGGATATTGCTAAAATTGTTTAATTTCTTGAACATAATGCCTATTTTGGAGAGGTTTAAGTAGTAATGGGGATAAGATAAAGTGTCCTATATTTGGTTGACCTCTCTTAGCCCACCTCCTCATTAAATGTTCACCAATCAGAGTTGCTTTTTTCTTTCGACAAGAGGTTCCTGTCAGAAGGAAAGCAGCATATTTAAGGTATCCCAGGCACACCATTTTTGTGATTTTTTCATTCTGGGAACCTTGTCTCTCAGAATTTTCTACCACAACACTTGTAAACAATTTATCATCTTATTTGAACTTTATGTTTCACTCAGTATCTAGACAGTGTTCTGAACAAAGCAGACAGATAGCAAAAATTTGTGGAATGAATGGATGGATGACTCACATTTTATCATGCAATTATTTGTAAAAGAAAAATATCCATGGAGCTTATCAGACATATGAATATTTGGTATAATATAAATATCAACAAATGTCACAAATTTTTTTTTAATCTATGACTTCAAGCATCATACAGATATTCAACTTTTTTCTTATATAGAACTCTTGCAATTTACCTGAATTCTGTATCTGAAGACTTAAAGAAAATTCCTTAATGTGAGTCAAACATAATTACCGAGTATCACATAATCACCTAGTTTGTTGGTGTGAGAAAATCTCATGCTTTAATGTAGGAATAGGAAGAGGGAGGTTCAAATGGAGAAAAGGAAGGTGAAATATAAAAATTGAAAGCAGTGATAGAAAGAGAATTAGAAATAGAAGATGGAGAAAAAGAAAAAAAGGAGAGAGAAGGGGAGAAAAGACTATCTAGGGAAGTACTGATCATAATCTTTTATGTATTTTAAATTTGAAGAGAACAGATTTCAAAAAAGTTCAAGTAAAAGATAGTCATGTCATGTGATATGAGGTTAGTTCAAAAGAGATGGGACACTTTTGAAAAGACTTCTAATGAGATAACTATGAATAATTCTAATAAGAAATAAAAGGTAAGAATATCCAAGGAAACTGATATACCTACATGGAGAAGTCTTCAGTGAGCTCAGATTTAAAAGAGATACATAAATAAAGATGGGTAACTGAGAATTAACACAGGTGCCACATTGGGCAGAGTACTGAGCTTGGAATGAGAAAGGTGTGGTTTTGAAACTTGCTTCAAACACTTGATGGCTATGTAACCATGAACAAAACAGTTAACCTTTCTGAGTCTCATTTTCCCCATATGTAAAATGAGGATGATTACAATAACAGAAGATAAAAATAAAAAGAGATGAAAAGAATGAAATAAGAGTGATAATATTGAAAACAGTAATAGCTCACCTTTATATAGTACTTTGAGGTTTGTGAGGAGACATATTCATTATCTCATTTATTAATAACAACTGTAGTCCTATCCCCATAGAGTTGCTGTGAGGTTCATATGAGATCACATATGTAGGCAAAATGGTATAATGAATAGGGCATGGGACTTGGAGTTAGGAAGACCTGAAGACCTGAAGATAATTCAAGTATTATCTAGAACTCTAGCTGTGTGACCCTGAGCAAGTCACTTAACTCTATATGTCTCTGTTTCTTCAGCTTTATAATGAGGTTAGACTTATTGACCTCTAAGTTCCTTTCCAGTCCTGAATTATGATTCTTTGATCATAGGCTGAAATTTGTAATGGCCCTACCAGTATCCCTAAATAGTGTGCCTGGAATGTAGTAGACATTTAATAAATGTTTATTGACTAATATTTTCATTTACTTAATTTTTATGTTTAGAGGTGGGCAGATAGATGCAAGGAGAGGACTTAAGACACCAGGGAATCACAAGGATTTTTGAAGGTGAATAAAAAAGGAGAAAAGAACCCAGAAAGGCATTTGCAGGAATTATTGCTTTTCTTCTGATTGCTTTAGTAGGGACGAGGTTGCCAGGAAATGTTTGTCCCATGGGAAGACTTCTCCCTTAGATTTGCCTGATGTGAAAGGGAGAAAGACACAAATAAAGGCACATTTGAAACACCGATTAGGAGGCAGTTATTGTGGCCATTTGAAAGTGAAATCATGTTTAGTGCCAGATTACCCTTGGGAAAGAGCAGCAGAGGGCTCTGAATTCTTGTATTCCATCAATAGAAATGGATCTAATGTGGAGGAATTGTCATTAGTGAAAAACCCTGGCCTAATGGCAACCTTGCCCAGCTCCCCCCTGGGAACAATGGATGGAAAAGACCTAAATTCCAAGCTTTGGAGCCTATTAATCACATGGGGATTGATGTGGGGCCTAAAGGAGGATTGTAGGCTTTGTGTGTGTGTGTGTGTGTGTGTGTGTGTGTGTGTGTGTGTGTGTGTGTGTGTACTGGATTCGTTGATGCTAACTTGCTTTCCTTCCTTTCTAACATTCTGTACATAAACACACCATTGCTAGAAACTTAGTGGAAATTTAGCAGACTAAGGATTGAAGGGGGAAGTTTTCTTAAAAAGATGGGGGCTAGGAGCTAATAATCTGATTGGATAATCCACACCAACCCCTAGACCTACTAAAGAAAAGCAATACCACCCAGAGTGAATGGCAAAGGGTGAATGGCAGGTCTCTAGTGCTAGAGACATAGAAGTCTTGTTGGTTACTCTAAGGGCACCTTCAAGTGTTGGGTGGTGGCTAAGTATCTGATTGACAACAGCTCCTCTTGTCCTCACTGTGGAATGGGACCAGGCACTGTGCAACCCTGACCCTTCTAATGCATCATTTATGTAAAGGTCTATATAAATAGCAGTTGTCATTAAAAAATTGATCTTTTATCTTAGAAGAATAATTAGGGAGGTTAATTGTTTTCAGTAGCCTCATGTAAGCTGAGGCTTGTGATAAAAGCAAAGCATAACAGAACCTGGTGACCTGGATTCAATTCCTGAATGGATTCTGTGTGGTCCTGAGTAAGTTACTTTACTTTTCAGTGCTCAAGGGAATACTCTAAAACTCTAGTTGCTGAGAAGATGTTGACCTACGTTCATAGAGGGAGTTTCTGCATTTAATTAATTCACCCATCCTTGCTGGCTATCATGCCATATCTTTCCTCCCTTTTGTGGTTAAACTCCTTGAGGTCATCTACAAGAGGTGTCTCCACTTCCTTTCCTCTTAAGTTCTTCTTAACTCTCTCCAATTTGACTTCCAACCTCATCATTCAACCAAAACTACTCTCTCCAAAGTTACAAATGATCTCTTAATTGCCAAGTCTAATGGTTTTCCTCACCCCACTCCCAATTTTTATCATTTTTGACCTCTCTTCAGCCTTTGAAACTGTTGATCCCTCCTTTCTCCTTGATACTCTCTTTTTTCTAGGCTTTCATACTTTCTTTTTTTTTACTTTCTTTCTTTTTCTTTTTCTTTTTTAATTTTTTTTATTAAACAAATGCTTTATTAACTTCCGTTTTACATCATTCATTTCCGTCAGATTTTGAGTTACAATCATTTTCCCCCCGTTATTCCCCTACCCAACCTCCCAGAATAGCAGTCCCACAAGATATCGCTTCCTCCAATGTGCTCTCTCCCATACCTTCTCCCATACCCCCTTCAACTTTTCCATTAGAGGAAGGTGAATCTTTGTATCCCAATGCCTGCACATCTTATCTCCCAATTATAAGCAAAAGAGTATTAATAATAGTATTTACATATATTTGAAACATTTAATGTTGAGACCTCGAATTTCAGATCCATTTCTTTCCTCCCTTGTCACCCATTCCCTCTGGGGAGATAAGTAATTCGGTATATGTTGTACATGTCTAGCTATGCAAAACATTATCATAGTAGATATATTGTACAAGGCTGCTTATGATTCCCTCCCACTCATCCCACCCCCCACCTGGTCCATTCCCCACATGATCCTGTCCCTCTTCTATAGTGGGTACTTCCAACCACCCCTCCCCCCAATGATGCCCTCTCATCCATCTTCCCTCCTCTCATCCCCCTTCCCCTTATTCTGCTGCAGGTTGAGATATCCTATTTAGTATGTATGTCATCCTCTCCCTGAACCAAATTCAATGAGAATGTGGATTTGCCTTTTTGCCTTCCTATTCTTCCCCCGCTTACAACCACTTCCCCTTGCTTCTTCTGCATGAGATAGTTTACCCTACCCTGTCTCTCCCCATCTCCTCTTGCCACTTTCCCCTCTCACTTCATAATTCATCCCTTGAGTATTCTCCCTTCCCAACAAATTCAGCCTATGCCCTCTATCCATATATAACTGTAACCATCTACACACACATTCACATATGTACTCATATGACCACACACCCTTCTTCCATTATTTTCATAGTGAGAAAGATATCATCATTCACAGTTATTGCTTTTTCATATAGGAATGTAAATAGTTCAACTTTGATAAGTTCCTTTTGATTTCTTTTCACTGATTACCTTCTCAGGCATCTCTTCCTTCTTGTGTCTGGATGTCAAATTTTCTATTCAATTCTGGTTTTTTCCTCAAGAATGCTTGAAAGTCCTCTATTCCACTGAATGACCATATTTTCCCCTGAAGCAAAATACTCAGTTTTTCTGGGTAGGTGACCCTTGGGTTCATTCCCAGCTCTTTTGCCCTCTGGAATATCATATTCCATGCCCTTCAATCCCTCAGTGTAGAAGCTGCTAGGTCCTGGGCTATTCTGATTGTGTTTCCACAATATTGAAATTGTTTCTTCCTGGCTGCTTGTAGTATTTTCTCCTTGATCTGGGGATTCTGGAACCTGGCTATAATATTCCTGGGAGTTTTCTTTTTGGGATCTTTTTTATGAGGTGATCTGTGGATTCTTTCAACCTCTATTTTGCCCTCTGGATCTAAAACATCAGGGCAGTTTTCCTTGAGAATTTCTTGAAGGGTGATTTCTAGGTTCTTTCTTTGATCATAGCTTTCAGGTAGTCCAATTCTTTTTAAATTATCTCTCCTGGATCTATTTTCCAGGTCAGTGGTTTTTCCCATGAGATATTTCACATTGCCTTCTAATCTTTCATTTGTTTGGATCTGCTTAACAGCATCTTGAGTTCTCATAAAGTCATTAGCTTCCATTTGCTCCAGTCTAACTCTGAAGGAATGAGTCTCCTCAGTGAACTTTTGAGATTCTTTTTCCATCTGGCAAATTCGACTTTTAAGGCATTCTTCTCCTCATTGCCCTTTTGGGCCTCCTTTGCCATTTGAGTTAGTCTATTTTTTAAGGTGTTGTTTTCCTCAGTCAGGCTGTTGACCCTCATTTCATACTTTTCCTGCATCCTTCTCATTTCTCTTTCCAATTTTTCCTCCACTTCTCTTATTTGACTTTTAAAGTCCTTCTTAAGGTCCTCTATGGCCTGCAACCCGCTCATGTTTTCCCTTGGGGCTTTTGGAGCAGGACTTCTGACCTCACAGTCCTTTTCCTGCTCTATGCCCCCAAAATAGGAGTCTAGGGTTGCATTTTTCGGTTTCCTTTGCCTTGGCATGTTGCTACTTAATTACTTGACTTTTGGGCTTGTTGCCACACTATGGCTTTAAGGCCAGCTAGAGGAATTTTTGTCCCGAACGTGTGGGGGGCAACTTCCGTTTCTGGCAAGCTGTAAACCCACCCACAACTTCCACCCTAGATCACAATCCAAATCCAGGGAGGTTAAAGCAAGAGCTATTACCCCCAAGACTGATCGCTGGATCTCCCTACGGTTCTGCAGGCCGGGAGCGGAGCTGCCTCTGAAAACTACAAAATGGCGTGTCTCCTCAGTGGCTTCTAGTCCCCAGGGGAGGAAGCTGACGCATTCCCCAAATACAGGTCCCAAAGTCCATAGGACACTAACCTCTTACTTTGTCCTAGGCATGTCTATGTTGATAATTCTGGAGTCGCCACAGCTACTGGTGTTCTGGGGTTCCTCCAGCTGGCTTTTGGCCCTGCCGCCCTGGGGCTAAAACCTCGGCTCACGGGGACCTGGGCTCAGCTCAGCTCAGCTTCCTGCGCTCTGTGTTGTGCTGGTCCTTCCTGCAGGGCTTCTGGGCTGTCCTCAGTGGGAGGTTAGCTTCTCTGTGTCGTTCTGTGGGTGCTGGGGCTCCAGAAGTTGTTCAGAGTCCCCTTTTACATAGTTTGGGTGGAATCTTCTAGTTTGGAGGAATGAGGATGCCTCTGAGCTGTCTGGAGGGACATATTCAAGGTGCTCTTCTCCCAACTTGGCTGCAAGCCATGAGCATATGGCTGCTTTTGTATCTTTTACCTTTTTTCTTTTTTTGATTTTAGGTGGTGTATTGCAAAAAGGAACTGCCCACTGTTGATCTTGTCTTCCTCAAAAGGTTCAAATGTCCTGGGAGACCAGGTTTGTCTCCTCCAAGGTTGAAGCCATCAACCTCCGGATGACCACTAAGACTCTACAAATCTCTGACCAAATCCACATTCTCCAGCCCATTGGACCTGGCATTATCCGTGTTCCGGAGTCTGACCCCTTGAATGTGAAGTCTGACCACCTTGAACGGGACCCAGAGAGGTAGGAACAGCTCTACACCCCTTGCCAGCATGAAGTACTTTCAGAAACTGAGACCTTCACCCTTTACCCCAGAGAAATTTGGGCCCCATTTGTCTGAGTGGGGAATAATGAGGTGCAGGCTCTGGGAACCCCCTTGAGCTCTCCTTGAATCTTTGAGGTACCTTTCATACTTTCTCTTGGTCCTCTCTCCTTCCTGTCTGATCTCTCAGCTTCTTTTGGTGGATGGTCATCCAGTTTATACTTGATTACTAACTGTTTATTGACTGACTGACTATACCAATGAAATCACAGGTACAGTCCCTGTCCTTATCTCTATATTGAAGGTAAGAGCAACAAGGACAGGATGGCCAACTGCTTGGGGTATCTGAGAAGATAATAATTACTTCAAAAAAGAAGACAGAAATAATCAACTCCTATTTTGCTTTTGTTTTCTTTATCAAAAAGACTGAACCTCATACTTAAAGACCAAAAGAGATTTAAGAAGAATAAAAACCTGATGTAAGGTGGTGAAATAGTAAGGCAGCACCTTGTTGCCTTAAAGGATTTCCAGTTACTTAGCCTAGATGAAATACATCCCAGGACACTGAAAGAGCTTGCTGGCATTATTGCGGAACCATTGTTGGTCCCCTCTGAGGAATCATGTAGAATGGAAGATGGGCAATGGGAATGATGATAGGCAGAGTTTTTTTCTCCTGTTTTTCAAAGGGTTAAGAAATGGATTCTGCCAGTTGACAGGAAAATATGACAACACCTAGCAAAGTATATTATTGCAATGGTTAATGTGAACATTTATGAATTTGAATATAGATCCCTAAGACATATTATGGGTTCATGAAGAACAAATTATGACAGACTGATCTTATTTCATTTTTTTTGGCAGTTTCTAGGTAGGTAAATCAATGAAATGCTATTGACATAGTCTCTAGACTTCAGGAATGCAAGTCTTTTCCAAACTTGTGGACAAGATTAAGAGAAGCCTGTTGATAAGAGTTTGGTCACATTGATTTTCTTCTTTTGAACAAGTAGATCCAAGTAATGTTGATTTATTAATAGATGCTAACTAGTGCAGAGGCATGATACAGGACCAACTCTTCTCAATATTTCAGTCAATGACTTGGACAGACATGGATGAGAACCAAATGTGTGAATGGCATAAATCTGGGATCATAATATGTTGCAGAATTGAGATCTAAAAGATCTCAACATGTGGGTAGATCTAATAAGACGAAATTTAATAGGAATAAATTAGGAGGCAATACAGCTTAGTGGAAAGAAAGCTAACCTTTGTGTCAGGAAGTCCTAGGCATTTTAGTGGAAAATATTGTGGCTCTGGAGACAGAAGCCTGTGGTTCAAATATCACCTCTGATACTTACTTTCCATGTGACCTTGGCCAAAGCAAGAACTCAATTTTTTTTGTCTATAAACTGAAAGGGTTAGACTTGATGGCCTTTGAGGTCTCTCCTGGTTCTAAATTTATGATCCTCTAACTCTTCCCTTTGACACCTACTCACTATATGAGTCTGGGAAAGGCACTTAAACTGTCAGTGCTTTAGGAATTGCTCCTAATATTTGGAGTTGCAAGAAAGTATAGATCGTTATTGTAGAGGAAGTTCTTTATGAGGAATGTGGATAAAATCAGAGATACATTTGTTTGCTTTCTAAAGGAAAGGTTTCCTCACATTCTATTTTCCTGTTTCATCATGATATGGAAGTGGTCCTTAATTCTTAAATCCTATGCCGGGGGAACACAAGCCCTTATATGTTCTCCAAGATGGAATGCTTTGATTACAAATCTGGTGAGAGACTATGTCTGTTATCAGAGGACCAACCTAAATTAATTTAGAGAATCTTATTGCCAAGTTCATCTCCATAGGCAGATATATTTTTTCAGATGAAGCAACTCTAGAAGGCTCTACTAAATAGTAAAAGCATTTCAGTCTGCTTTGGGGAAACTACCCACACCTAAGAAATCACCAATCTATATAGAAGTGAGCAAATGTAAACCACTGCATTTCGGTTAAAAAAAGAATAGAATGGGGAAATGTTATGTAATAGTAATTCATGTGAAGCAGAGTGTTTTGGCCATGTGCTAACACCAGCAGGTGCTAGTGAAGCAAGTGCCCCTGGGTTAATAGACTGTTTAACTATTGTGTATGTGCTAATACAGCAGGTTCACATAAAATAAAACCTTTAGTGATTGGAAAATTACTGGACCCTCAAAGTCAGTGTACATTTACCTGGTAATAACAGAATGCAAGGTGATAACAAAAAAAGAGACCTTTTTTCTCTCTCTGATTGGACCTATTATTATTTAATTTCTTTAGTGAAAGATCATTTCAGTGTCATTGGTTCATTAGGGTTTTTTTAGTGCTGGAAAACACTAGAACTCATCCTGAGAAAGCAGGTTAGTATTGGGGGATATTTCTAGTATCCTTGTAACCCTCAATGTTATTTAACCTCAGTCCCAAAGTCCATTGGCATGGAATTCTCTCTTCTTTGGTGTAGATGAATATCCTATTTTCCCTGACAGGGTGGGGCAAAATTGGAGAGTGTGAGAGAGTTCCAGACATCTTCAGTTCCTTTTGGGACTCTTTGAAGAATCAAGCTTTGAGTCTTCTTTGCTCTTCAGGTCTTCAGTTGTTTTGAGCACTTGGGGCTTTCAGCTTTAAGAGGGAAGATGGAAGAGGATGTCTTACATTAGGTTGCTGAAGGAAAAGACTCTAGGAAACCAAAAGCAGAGTTGAAATCTCTGTCATGTCCCTAGCTTGCTACATTAAAATCTTTGGTGAGTTTACCTTTGGTTGAGATCTAGAACTCTTTCTCTTGGTTGAGCTGAGTTGTCCCACTGGAATATATTGTCATATATATATATATATATATATATATATATATATATATATATATATATGTATATATGTATACTCCTAGGTACACTTCTGATTTTTGGTTTGCTACAATTTGGATAAATGGGTTTTTTGGTTATTCCCTATGTATGTTCATTGTGGAACTGGTATTTGGTGGAAAAGGTATCAAGTCTTGGATATAAAACTTGGGGTTCTCCCTCCCCCAATAATAATGACATAGCAATAAGAAGTTTAGCTTGAACCTAATAATATCCCCTAGACTAATAATATTTAAGGGAACAGATAGATACAAGTCCTACTCAATAAACCCTCTCTCTAAGGAGAGCAGAATGGTCTTCAGCTCCAACTTTTTGCTCCTCCTTCTGGCAGGAATAAAAGTCTCCCTTGAAGAATTATGGGAGGAGATGAGATTAGAGATGTCTCCTTTGCTTCCTTTGCTAGATGTGGGCCCTTGACACACCTGGGGCCTCTCTATAGTTGTGGGCCAGTCATTATAGTTACTTCAATTACAATAGCATGAATGCTGGCAGGCATTAAAATAAGGGGCAGTGCGGGGAGGAAGTTTGAGAATACTATAGGAGACATAGCATTGGTAGGAAATAACTTGTTTTCCTAGAATATTGTGAGCCAAAAGTAGATGGCAAAAATCAGCCACAAGCATTCCTTGGAAAGCAAAGGCAGCCAGGAAAAGGAAGATGAGGTGTCACATGTTACATCATTGTATTGGAGGAGAAGACACTTTGTTAAGGACCATATCAGCTTGAACAGAAGTGGCCATAGTAAGGAACAATGGCAGAAGTAGTAGTTAGGAAGAATGAATTACTCCCCCCTTCCAGTCCCACAACACCAAGGGGCAATGTTATAAGCCAGGAAACAGTAGACTAGACCTGGAGCCATTGGGGTTAAGTTTGCCCCCAAGCAGACTGATTTGGAACCTAGCTGTGTACCCTTTGGGAAAGGAGAATATAAAAGTTGTTTTTAAACTTTGGAGTGAAGTTCTGAGACCCTTTGGGAACCTCCTGGTTGATCATTTTAAAATTCTTTGCCAGCAGTTTTTATTCACTTTTATATTTCTGAACATCATTTTCATTGCCTTGGGAATGGCTTTCACTAAGAAGTATTTGAATATATTTTTATTCAAGCGATGCTTATTTGAACCCTTGGGCTTTGAGTAATCCATTGCATTCCATTTGGAAGAGTGACTCAGACAGCATCCTCTCAAATCATAGCTTATAACTCCCACCACCTTTAATAATCATCCCAAGGATATATTAGTGAAAAGAAAAGTTATTTAATGAAATGACATAGTAGAAAAGATACAATAAAACTTTCCCACACAAACTTGAAGCATACCCTCCCCCAACAAATTCATCAATGAAAAGAATGGAAACATAGGGAACATTATGGAAAGTCAAACATATGGAGAATACCTGTGGTCACATCATATGTGTAGGGGGCACACACATTGGAAACACATGTTGACAGGGCACATCCATGGAAGAGAATTTCATGAAAGAAACAGAGAGGCAGATTTGCTCTAGAAATTTCATCATGCTTCTTCTACTTGAAGCTATTTTCTGCTGGTCTCCACTCATATTTTTCACTAGCCATAGGTTCCCAAATTAGGTGCTATTGCCTCTGGTGGGGTGCTGGAATGATGGGGGGGGTGGTAACAGCCTCAGATGCAACTGGGCAGCATTGCATAAAAATGAGGGGCAGTGGAAGCATAAGGAAAGAAGAGAAGAGAAGAAAATTTTGAAAAAATCATTTGTACATGTTTCATCTGTTGTTGTAACAGAGTTAAAGTCATAGTGATTACATTATTTTCCAAATAAACACACAAAGTGCAAGTTATAACTGATCAGTGGTCAAGTCCACCAACAGGTCTTAACAAGTAAGTGTTGGCAGGCAAGCCTGTGGTGCACTGTTGGGAAGTCCAGAATGCATCCCCAGGAATATGTGTGTGTGATGACTTGTTTAAAAAAATGACACTATACAGTTACACAACACAATTGCATCATCAAAATTTCAATGCAGGAAAAACCCCATAAATCTACAATAAATTATTAAATTTAAGGTGTAACATTGGGGCAGCTAGGTGGCCCTGGAGTCAGGAGGACCTGAGTTCAAATCTGGCCTCAGACACTTGACACACTTACTATCCATGTGACTTTGGGCAAATCACTTAACCCCAATTGTTTTGCCTTCCCCCCTCAAAAAAGATGTATCATTTAAAACAAATATAGATTTTCAGGGGTGCTGAATAATTTCTTTCGAAAAGGGGGCTGTAGGCTAAATAATTTTGGAAACCTCTGCACTAGACACTATCCCACTAGACATGGAATCTGTCTGCTGGATACTGCTCTGCTGGATTTATGCTATCCTCTGGCTTAGGCATGGCCTCACAGGGTGAGTGTCTGTGGAGTTTCTTTTATCTTCAGGAAAGGTCCATAGGAAGCAGCACTTGTACTAAGCCTTGAATGGCACCAGAGAGTCTAAGAGCTGGAGGTAAGAAGTGAGAGCATTCCAGGAACAGAGGACAAACTATACAAAGGCACAGAATTGGCAGATTCCTTATTCCTGGATAGGCAGGGATAGTGGAGTCAGCTGAAAACAGAGAGCCTATTGTTAAATTTTCAGTGTGATCGTTTATGCCTCAGAAATCAGCACAAGGCATAAATTAGGGCCAGGATTTTTACTTTGTTGATTGCCTAGACTTAAGGAAGTGGTGGAGAAAATGTTAACAATACAGATTAAATTTAAAAGTATATTCTTCATAGATTTGTCTCCTCCCCCCCCATCTCCCAACAGAACTGGTTGTTAAATACATACCAGTACACCCTTGTGTATACAGAAAAGAAAATAGACCAGTTTGGTTGGAATGCTGAGTGTGTGAGGGACAGTCATAGTAAATAAGTTTGGAAAGCTTGTTGTGATGGTATTAAATGACAAATTTTTTAGTGTTCTCTTAGAGTCAAATTTGAACCAATGGAACATATTGAGCAGTGATTTATATTGTTAAGTTTGTGATTTAGGAATGTAAAGTTAGGAGATTTGTGTAGGGTTGGAGAGGAGGGGAGACTGGAGTCAGGGAGACTAATTAGGAGGTAATGTCATTAATCTAGGTGAGAAGTGTAGAGGGCCTAGGGTTGGGGACTGTGTGAAAGGAGGGGAGGGGAAGGAGGAAGAAAAGTTATGGAGTAAACTTGACAAGGATTGGCAACTGATTGAGTGGATGGAAGGAAGAAGAAGAGGAAAGAATTGAAGATAACTCTGAGATTGTGAGTCTGGTTGACTTAGAACAGTGGTGGTGTCCTCAACAGCAAGAGGAAGATAAGGAAGAAGAGCAGATGTATCATTCCAAGGCAGTATTACTAGGGATACCTATTACCATTTTATTATTATAATAATTGCTGTAGTTATTCAGAACTGTCTGACTTTTCATGACCCTGTACACCATAGAACATCAATACTGTCCATGGGTTTTTCTTGTCAATGACAGTAGAATGGTTTGCCATTCCCTTCACCAGTGGACTGAGGAAAACAAAGGTGAAGTGACTTGCCCAGGGTCACACAGCTAGCAAGTGTCTGAGGCTGGGTTTGAACTCAGGTCTTCCTGACTCTAGGCCCAATGCTCTATCTACTGAACCACATGACTCTATCATAATATTGCTTTTTAATAAACATATATGCTTTTAATTCCATAAAATTCCATTCTTTATGACATGTAGATCTTTATTTTGTGATAGACAAAGTCACATGTATTAGTAAAGGTTTAGGAATTTTCAAACCTTGCCTAGCACACACAAATGCCTTATCTCAGCTTTTATTTTGAAAAGGAGCTAGAAAATATGTGCTTATTTCTCAGGAGCATTGATTTAAAACTGGAAGAGAGGAGGGGAAGGAGCATTTATTAAGGACCTTTTTGTATGCCAGGGACTATGCTAAGTACTTTATAAATATTATCTTACTTGATCCACTTGACCCTGTAAGACAGGTGCTATTATTATTCCAATCTTAAAGTTGAGGAAAATGAGACAGATAGAGGATAAATGATTTGTCCAGGGTCACACAAATAGTAAATGTTTGAGGTTGGATTTGAACTCAGGACTTCCTGAATCCAGGTTCATCACTCTATTCACCTATAGCTAAAAGTCATCTAGTTAAATCCTTTCATTTTACAGATGAGAAAAGTGAGATCCAGAGGTAATAAGAGAGTTGCCAAAGACTGGCAGAGACAAAATTCAAATGGGATAAAGATCTAGATAAATACCAAAGGATTTGAGTCAGAGGTACTCATGTGACAACAAGAGCCTGGGTATACTTTAAGGCATTCCTCTTCTCTCTCTGGCTCATTGCTCCCACTTAGAAAATCTGGAAACTTCATTATGTGTGATTGCCAAGTTCCTATGCAATACACACAGTTGACAAAGTTTGATGAAGAAAAAATGTTTTTCATCAGTCAAAGAATGATCAAAGTAAAGTGAAGAGTATTGCATTTAGATGCAGAAGTTGTTGTTATTGTTCAGTCATGCCTTTACCTGACTCTATTTGGGATTTTCTTGGCAGATATACTGCAATGGTTTGCCATTTCCTTCTCCAGCTCATTTCACAGATGAGGAAACTGAGGCAAACAGGATTAAGTGACTTGCCCAATGTCACCCAGCTAGGAAGTTTCTGAGTCCAGATTTGAACTCATAAAGAGAAGTCTTCCTGACTCTGAGGCCAGTGCTCTGTGCATTGCTCTACCTCTCTGCCCCTGGATACAGAGGATGTAAGTCCAAATCCTGGCTCTGCCCCTGCTAGCTGGGTCACCTTGGGTCAGTCACTAAACCTTCTCTGGGCCTGTTTGCTTATCTTCCAACTTTATAGCTATGAATCTATGGAACAGAACTCTTGTCAGAGGGCATAAAAATATTGATGCCCAGCTGGTCTTCACACACCCATATAACCTCTAATCATTTATTGCCAGTTCTCTCTTGAGAAAATAGCAGTCTCTTTCCTCTGTCACTGACCCACTGAAACAGGACTCCACTCTTGTTACATGTTTTTAAAGGGGGTTGCTACAAAGGACTACAGGAGAAGAGGGTGTAGGAGGGAGCAATATCAGGAGGAACTTCCTAATAATTAGAGCTGTTTAACAATAAAATATGCTGCTTCTGTAGGTAGTTAAGTTCCCTGAAGGAAAGGAAGACTCTGGAGGTCTTCAACAGGAGACTGGATGACCTCTTATTAGGGATTTATCATTGAGAGGATTTGTGCTGGAGGGTGTTGGGGGTGGTTTAAGATTAAAATCCTTTCAAGTTCTGAGACTATTAATTCTAATTATAGAACAGAATGAATTTAGGATATAGAACCACTGAATTTTGATCTTCGAAGACATTTTAATAATAGCTAGTATTTATGTAATGCTTTAATGTTTGCAAGGTGCTTTACAAATATTCTCTCATTCTATCCCCACAAAACTTGCAGGCAAGTGCTCTGATTCATCCCAATTTAAAGATGAAGAAACAGGTAGACAAAGGTTAAGTGACTTGCCCAGTGACATATAACTAGTAAGTGTTTGGGGCAAGATTTGAACTCAGGTCTTCCTCTACTGATTCTGGGTTCTACCTACCATACCAGCTGCCTACCCTACCTACCTTAGAGATCATTGACTAGCTGACCTTGGGCAATATACTTTATTATTCTGGGTTTTATTTTCCTCATCTTCAAAATGAGGGAGTTGGACTACATGACCCTGTTGAGGTTTAGGGATGCTGAGACCCTGAAATAGCGACATACGGGTTCTACCTGAGTGAGTTTGACCCAAGCCTTCTTTCAGTCAAAGACAAGGTTTATTAGAACACTGATAGAAGGTGGGTATGATTCTAAAGATTTGCCATATTAGCCAGAATCTTAAGGAATCTAAGCATTGGTCAGATTCTTAAGAAGTCTAAGGACTGACTAGACTCATAAGGAATCTGAGCATTTTCATGGAGGCAAGATGGATCTTTTACACAGAAGACTGTGGAAAGAGAGAAGGGGTCTAGAGGGAATTAAGGGAATTGTGGTATAGTTGGGACCAGATACAGACAACGAAAGGGCAGTTATTTAACTGGGAAGGGCCCATCAACCCAGGAGAATGCCAGGGATCTGAGCCATATGAGAAAGTCCAAGGGCTTTCCATTTTTTGCGTCCAGATCCCAAAGACATGATCTTTTCCTTTTGGGGGTTCAGATCCCATCCCCAGCAAAGCCAGCAACCTTCTTAGGTCTAAAAGTCTATAAATATCTAGCCCAATTTCCTTTATAAATGAGACAGTTGAATTTCAAAGAGAAGGAAATGGTTTGCCTACATCCTCCAGGCTTATACACCTGGCTCCCAGATCATTGACTTTTTTATCAATCAATTAATATTTATTGAGCAGCTACTATGTGCCAAGCACTGTGCTAAACCTAGGGATACAAAAAGAGGCAAAAGACCATCCCAGGCCTCAAGTAGCTTACAATATAGTAGAGGAAAAAGCTGTGAAACAATATATACAAAGCACTGAACTTACTTGAAGGGAATTGGAAACCCCCTCCCATTAGACCCTGGGCCATTCCCCAGAGCTCAGAAGCTAGGGAACCTCACTGTTTGTTTATATATTTCCTTGAAGCTCACAACAAGGGATAAATCACCTACAAAACTGAGTTTATGTTTGTTTTAAACAAATGACATTTGTGTCTGCATTTTACTCTGATCAGAATGTGCAAACATAGGAAAAGACTCATATTTTATAGGGCTAGGATGTGTATTATGGGAAAAGGAAAACACTAAGCAGAAACACAAGCAAGCCAAACTGCAAGTGAGTTAATGAGACAGTTATTTTTTGTTATTTTTTGTCCTTTGTTTTGAAGAAGACCAATGTCATCACTGGATGATGTCTCAATTTGCACATGAATTGGATTTAAGTGAGGCTGAATTGCTGAAAGCTGTTGGCCTCACTCCCTCTTCCACAGTCATCCAAGTCCAGTGGCAGGACAAGTCGGGATGCCTGGTAAGGGTTTGGGATGCAGTGGATGATCTTGGTGACTTTGATGTCTAACTAAGCTGTAAGAGCTCCACAGCACCTGCCTCATCTACCTTCATGGTCCTTGGAACAAATTGTTTGCATCTGCCTATTCCTCTAGGGGAAATCATTACATGCTTGGGGGGACAACTCACCAAAGGGTTGGGGGCCCATCAGTTCCCCTCATCCTGGCTAAGTCCATATGCTGAAAGAGTTTACTGGGATGTGGCCATGGCACTGGCTACAGTTTCTTGGAGCCACAGGTAAGAGTTGGGTGCAGGTGGACACCAAAGGTGAATGAGCAGCCCTGAAAAGGGCTCAGCAGCCCTTGTATCAGAGTCTCTAGTTCTCCCTGAATGCTCTATATAAGACAATAGCTCATATTTCTGTATTTTTTTAAGTTTGACAAAGTAATTGCCTCACAAAAAAACCCCATGGGATGGGTATCACAAGTGGCATCTCCCCTGTTTTCCAGATGAGGAATGCCCAGGGTTAGTCTTACCCTGAATGGATCATTAGACTAATGAATAAGGCTGAGCTAGGTATGAAAGTGGATAGAGTATTGGCCTTGGAGTCAGGAAGACTGGAGTTCAAATTTTGCCTCAAATACTTACTAGCTGTGTGACTCTGGGCAATGCACTTAACCTTTATCTGACTCAGTTTAGTCATCTATAAAATGGGGATAATAATAGCACCTACTTTCCACGGTTCTTGTAAGGATAAGATGAAATATCAGTAAATTGTTTTGCAAACCTAAAAGTGCTATATAAATGCTAATTAGTCCAAGTCCAAAGCTGTTTCTGGGGCACTTTTCCTTCTACCTTCATTCCCTTTCCCATTTTCTCTTCTACATGGGATGCAATGACCTTGGGGTCAAACATATCTGGGAAGAAGCCGCTGCTTGGAAGTGACAGCTGATATGTGAAAAGAGAAGATAAAGCAATTACCACTATCCTAAGATCTGAAGTGTCTGGGTGTTGGGTCAGCTCTCGTGTTTACTGCCTTTATATCTCCCTGACCCCATTATCTTTCACCACAGCAACAACGAGAGCATCTGTGCACACTTTCCATTTCGTTGCTTTTGTCTTGTGATTTGTTTGAATGCATCAGCCATCATTTTTAGTCATAATGTGATGAACAAATGTTTTGTTCTGGATTTTTTCCTCTTATCCTCCTTCCATTTACTTGTACAGCATTTTGCTTCCCCTAGATCGGGGGTGGAGAACCTGCATCCTCAAGGTCACATGTGATCCACTAGGTCCTTAAGTGCAACCTTTTGGCTGAATCCACATTTTACAGAACAAATACCCTTAATAGAAGTATTTGTTCTGTAAAACTTGGACTCAGTCAAAAGGTCCAAGGACCTAAAAAGCTACATGTGGCCTCAAGGCTGCAGGAGTCCAAGTTTTACAGAACAAATCCTTTCATTAGGGGTATTTGTTCTGTGAAGTTTTGATTCAGTCAAAGAGCCACACTTGAGGATCTAGAGGGCCATGTGTGGCCTTGAGGCTGCAGGTTTCCCACCCCTGCAGATAATAATGCATCCCTGGCCATCTTCTGCAGTACTGCTTGTACCTTCTCTTAGGACCACCAACTGATCTACCCACCCCCACCCCTTCTTACTATGAAGTTCAACTTCCAGAATCTCCTTTTCATCACTCAACCACCTTTCCTCACTTGAAGTTCACACTCTTAAGATGTTTTTTACCCATACAGACCATAGCGGCTGTTGTCTGCCATGTTTCAGCTCATATCTTCTTTTCCTCCCTGATTCCTGACTATATAATAAGGGGCTTTAGCATTCATCTCCTTGAATATAATGACCTGCTCCTCCACACCACCTCAGCCCCTCTTAGGGTTGGTCATACCCTGGAGCTCATCTTTACCTATGTGTTCCACTTCTTGGATCAAAAACCACAAGCCCTTATCATTCCATCTGTCTTTATGCCTCACTGCTCTTAAACTCTCAGCTCTTTGCCCTCAGAATGACCTTTAAACCCTCTGCACTCATTATTCCAGCTCTGATTCCACTTCTTCCCTTTCTTATCTCAATCTTCTGGTCAATCATTTCAATTTCACACTATCTTTTATTTTTTTTAATGCTTTACCCCTTTAGCTTATATTTGCTCATCCCTGGTCAAAAACTCCAACCTTGGATTATTTCATCACTTTCTCTTCTACTCCTATTTACATGCTATTGAAAAGAGTTAGAGGAAATCACCAAACCAGGCTGACTGCATACATTAGAAATTTATGTTCTCTATCTGAGGCTCTCACTGCAGTAAAACAATACTTTAATTCTTCCTTAATTGATTCCTAATCTTGCTCCTGACAGAAGTGGTTCCAAAGATTCTCTTCTTTCCTCGAGCCTCCCACACCTTCCCCTTTCCTCTCAGCTGAGAACCTTTTTTTTTTGTTTACTGAGATAATCACTACTATTAGGTACTGAGGTAATGTAGTCTAATCTCCTGATTCTACAAATGAGGAAATGCTTTCATCAACATCAAAAAATATCAAGCCCCTAATATATGCAGTGCAAGGTCCTAGGTCATAAGGAACACAAAGTTTAAACAAGATATGGTCCCTGTTCTCAGGGACCTCATAGTATAATAGATGCAACATCCATAATTATAACACACAATATCTCATACGAAATGAATTACAGAATTGCTAAACATGGTGCTGTGTTCAGTGAAATTTCTGAGTAACAGGAACCATCAAAGGATTCCTGGAGAAGGTAATGTTTGAGTTGGATGTTTTTTAATTCTGGAAAACTTTTTATTGTAGGTGGAATGGGACACAGCTGGACACAGTAAATTAGATGATTCCAATTTTGTTGGCAACATCTAAAGCATTGTAGTCTTGAGCAAGTCAGACATAGACCTTCTTCTCTCCATCAGGCCAGATCACTGTGTTGACCCTGGCCATGTCAATGGCATACAGCTTCTTTATGGCCTGCTTGATCTGATGCTTATTGGTCTTGACGTCCACAATGAAGACTAAGGTGTTGTCGTCCTCAGTCTTCTTCATAGCAGACTCCGTGGTCAAAGGAAACTTGGTTGCTGGAAGGTGGGGGATGTTCGGATCTTCTTTTTGTGGCTATGGACACCCTTCAGCACCACCTTCTTGGCCTTCAAAGCTTTGGACTTGGCTCCTATCTTGGGCGAGCACAATGGCTTCCTTCTTTGCCTTTGGAATCATCTGGGGGAAAGGCTTGAGTTGGATTTTAAAGGAATCAAACAGGTTTAGAGCATTAGGAGGGCATTGCAGGCATAAGACTGAGCAAAAACACAGTACAGTGAATGTTTGAGGGCTGGTATACAGATACAGCAGCATGGTACATTAGAAAGACCACTGACCTTGAAGTTAGAGGACCTGAGTTCAAATCCTAGCTCTGCTGCTTATTCTTGGTGACTTGGTGACTTTAACCTCTCTGAGCCTCAGTTTCTCCATCTAAAAAATGAAAGAGCTGTATTATACAAACTATAAGGTCCCTTCTAGCTCTAAATATATTTTCTTATACCCTTTCATCTTGTGAAATTGAGGTACAGCAAGGCTAGATGACTTTCCCCAAGGTCACAAATGAAATAGGTTAAGTGCCAGAACCAGGGTTTGGCCTTCAAATTCAGTATTCTTTCTATTACATCATGTTGCTTACTCTTGGAAAAGACTTTGGAGGACAAGGCTTCCCAAGCACTTAAATAAAACAGGCTAATAAGAAATGAATTGTGTGTGAGTTCCTTTTAGATAGTGCTAGTTATCTATAAGCCCTTGTCAGATGCATTCACTTTGCTTTCCTCCAAAAGATGCAGAGTTCCGGCAGACTCACAGTACCAGACTAAGTGATCTGCAATGTGAGTGGGACTGTGGTTTCTGGTGTAAGCCCAGACATCTCTTCTTCCTTTCTTAGCCTCTGATGGGTCTGTAAGGATCTAGTAGTTGCTGAAGTTCCCTTACTTTTCTAGTGTTCATATCTCCAGCATCACTCCCAGGAGAATAATAGCCTGAGTGGGGGAAGGTAACATTTATACAAAAGACATACTTTAATATAGAGACAGAAATTCATACCTGGGGTAGTTGTGGAGACAGACATGTAGAAACAAATGTGAATAATCACTCCTAATTTACGGTCTCTTTCTCTATTCAACTCCACTGAAGGAACACTAGGTTGATGTCAGGAGACCCAGGTCATTTAATTTCTTTTCCAGGCAATTGGGGTTAAGTGACTTGCCTAGGATCCCACAGCTAGTAAGTGTCTGGGACCAAATTTGAATTCGAGTTTTCCTAACTCCAGGACCAGATTCTTTATTCACTGTACCATCTAGCTGCCCCTTAATTCAATTTTATTCAGCAGGCATTAAGCTCTGATGAGTATAAGGTACTGTCCAGGGTGCTGAAGAGTCAAAATGAACCAGTCTTTCACATCAAAATGCTTACTTTATATTATGGGAGGGTTTTATAATATGTACATAGAAAAGTAAATGAAGTCCATTGGGATGGGAGAGAACTAACAATCTGGGAGGACTAGGAAAGGCTTTGTGTAGCAGGTGACACAAAGTGAACTTTTAAGGGAGCTAGACATTCCTAGAGGATAAGATGAGAAGGAGGGACATTGTAGGCATGGGCACAGAGGTAGACTGTGGAATATCACATATACGTAACAGAAGACAAACCAAGTTGACTATAAAATAGAGCACATGAAGAGGAGTAATGCCAACCTTTTTGTGACACTTTGATTTTCTCCTAGTACTTTATAAACCTTAGCATGCGTGTTCTGTTGTAATGATAGAGCCAGAAGAGAATTGAGATCATCTAAGTCCAACTACCATTTTCTCAGAGACTTTGGGAGTTGGACTTAGATGATCTCAGTTCTCATGGGGGACCGATAGAGAAAATGCTTGAGCAGTCAAGTGAAATACCTCTAGTTATATAGGTATCAAGAGTCAGAGGCAGGATTCAAATCTGGATAATCACCTGACCCCAAGATATCCTATTGTTTTCCTACTATACCCCTTAAACTTACTTAATAGCTTGTATTTATAAAATTAGGCCTGAATTTATCTTAGGTATTGGATATAACAAGAATAAGCACTCAAGTTATAACTATTTTCACTGCATATTTCCATTGGGTTGGTACCAGTTATGATATTTACATAATGATAACTTCAAATACCATGAATTCAAATACATATGACCACTAATATCACACTAATTGGGATCTGTCAGGGAATATATTAAATTTTTAAAAAAAATTAAATTAAATTTAAAAAAATTAAATTTTATTTATTTTTGTTACATTTTAAGTTCCAAACTGTTTCCCTTCATCCTTTTTCAGGCCACACTAGAGAAAGTCAATATTTCACACATGTGTATACACACACACACACACACACACACACACAGACACACACACGCACGCACACACACACACAAATACACACAGTCATACTATTCATGCTTCTATTTATCAGTTCTTTTCTGGTATTTGATTGCATTTTCCTTCATAGGCCCTCTGTAGTTGATTTGAATATTTTTAATATGCAAAATAATGTAGTACTTCCGAGTTGTTCTTTGAACATTATTGCTCCTACTACAGCATTCTTTCGGTTCTACTCATTTCACTGTTCGTTATTTCATGTGTTCTTTGTTTTTTTTCTTAAATCAACCTGCTCTTCATTTCTTACAGCACAGTAGTATTCTATCACAGCAAGGAACACCTTTTAATGTCATTATTAAAAGACATAGATGCACAGACATTCTAGGATGCATAAAGAAAGGTGACAGCTTGAGATGAGTTTTCTTTTGCCTTCCTATTCCTCATGGAGGTTGAATCTAAATATCTTTGAATGATAGCAGCTTGTAAGGAGTGAGGATTCTGCCAGTCCTAAGTATTGATGACCATCTCCCAAAGACTGTTTTTAAGAGGACTCCTAGGGCAATTGCTAAAGCAAGGCATTAAAAGAATCTTGCCTCTGTGTGATTTGTGACTGTATGTCTTTGGGCTCCGCCCCACCCCCTACTTTACAAACTTTTTTGCTTCCACAGAGTTAAATACCTTGTTTTTCACAGTTAAATTTCTACTGCATTACTGCTTTTGTAGGGGGTACTTCTTTATTCTGATCCCATGAAAACAACCAGACTTAATGGGGGTTCCAGCAAGGCCTGGCCAAAGCCCATCACAATCCTTTATACTTAGTAAAACCCTTTCCTTACAACAATCCTGTGAGATAGCTAGAACAAGAACTATTCTCCCCATTTACAGATAATTAACTATCCAAATCATAGCCTGTTAGGAGCTGGTCGTTGAAAAGGAGATAATCTACTTTGGTTCCCGCTTTTTACAACTGAAGAAACTGGCCCAATGAAACAAGATGATAAAGTTCACACAGCAAGTTAATGACAGAGTTCAGAGTTAGGTCTCTTGATTTCTCAAATAATTTTTCTAGTACCCTACCCCCTGCAGCCTTTAAAAAAAGTTATTAAAATCTTATGAGATTCTTTAAAAATGTTTTTCTATTTTTCATTTTCCTCCTTTACATGTGTAAAGGGCTTCACCAGCCATAAAGTGCTATATAAATGCTGCCATTCTTTTCATTATTGTTATTGTTATTGTTTTGGGAAAGAATAGTCAGCAAGAGATAAAATTAGAGGGAAAGGGAAGTCCTCCAGTTTTAGGTTAGTAAGAAGGTAGTTACATATCCTGAGCTTTGGACATTTATAGCCTCCTTCCCATAAGCTCCACTTCTTATTCCTCACCCCCCAAAAAAAACCCCAAAACACAAACCCAATAGTTTTGCTGTTTCTGGGAGCTCAGACCTCTGACATTTCTAACCCTCGCCTTTGACAATAATACAAAAGAGCAAGGCTAAGCTATTCTGGGAACTAATAATAGCTGTCTTTATCAGAGCCTGTTAGTCTAGGCAATGCTCTTAAGGGAAAATGTTTAACAATGTGTACTCAACCACACCTTTCACTGCGGGACTCCTAAAGAGTTTTAAAGAGAATAATTTGGGGGAGGATCTTTCTTAAGGAGGGTGTTTGGCCCTGCCAGTATCTTGTCAAGAAGCAGTCCCTTTCAAGCAAGAGGATCGCTTACCACTAAGAAGTGTACTGAAAATACAGAAATGCAGTGTGAATATAACCTATTCCTAGAATAAGCCATTTGGTCTGAGAACTGCTGGTCACAATACCCAATAATAATAACTCAAATTTATCACACTTTGAGATTTACAGAGCAGCGCCTGTGAGCTAGGAAGGTCAAGTTCATATTCTTCCTTTTTTTTTATATTTAACACAAACTTTTATTAAGTGCTGTATTGCCTACTGCATGCAGATCTAGGTCTCATGGTTAGCTAGTGTCTCCTTTGCTTTGAAATGACTCAGTTCTAGCAGAATGTAAATTTCCTGAGGTGAAAGACTATGTTTTTTTTTTCCAGAATTTATTTATTTATTTTTGGTTTTCAACATTCACTTTCACAAGATTTTGAGTTCCAAATTTTCTCCCCATCTTTCCCCTAACCCCCACCTCAAGATGAAAAGCATAGTGATTACTCCTTCCCCCAGTCTGATCTCTTTCCTATACGCCTCTATTTCCCCTACCTTACCCCCTTCCTCCTTACTTTCTTTTAGGGCAAAGTGGATTTCTGTACCTCATTGCCTGTATATCTTATTTCCCGGTTGCATGTAAAAACAATTTTTAACATTTGTTTTTAAAACTTCCAGTTCCAGATTCTCTTCCTTCTTCCCTCCCCCCCCCCCACATTGAGAACACAAGCATTTCAATATAGGTTATACATGTGTAATTATGCAAAACATTTCCATAGTAGGCATAATGTGAAAGTCTAACTGTATTTCCTGCCATCCTATCCTGACCCTCATTTACTCTATTTTCTCCTTTTGACCCTGTCCCTTTACAAAAGTGTTTGCTTCTGACAATCCTGTCCCCCAATTTGCCCTCCCTTCTATCATCTCTCCCCTCTTACCCCTTCCCCCCTACTTTCCTGTAGGGTAAGATACCCAACTGAGTGTATATGTTATTCCTTCCTTAAGCCAAATCCAATGAGAGTAAGGTTGGCTCATTCTTTTTCACCTCCCTGCTCTTCCCCGCCATTGTAACAGCTTTCTCTTGCCTCTTATGTGAGGTAATTTATCCTATTCTATCTCTCCCTTTCTCCTTCTCCCAATATATTCTTCTTTTACCCCTTAATTTTATTTTTATATACCATCCTTTCATATTCAACTCACCCTGTGCCCTTTGTTCACATATACATACACACATATATATATATGTACATACACATGTACACATGAGACTCTATGTTTTGTATTTGTATTCTAGTACCTATGACAATGACTTGGTCTGAACCTGTGCTAAAAAATGCTTGTTGGATTGGATTGAGTTTGAATTCTACTCCCCTCTCTGTTTATAAGGAATGCTAAGTAAAAGTGAAGATGAAACCTTTGTAAAAAGATGCCACCAATCAATAAAACATGTATTAAATACCTATCATATACTGAACACTGCAGTAGATCCTGGGAATACAAAGCCTTACCTTAAAGAATTTACAGTTTAGACAAACTAGACTTCTTGCTGTTTCTTACATATGATATTCTAGTTCCTGTCAAACATCCAAAGCTCCAACTGACCTAAAACTGGAGAGAATAACTAGGAATTGTCTTCTGCCATACAGAAAATGAGAGGATAAAAAGCAAAGGATCATATGGACATGTGGATCACGAGCAGTGATGAAGGAGAAAGCAAAGAATACCAAAGCCAAGAAAACAGGCAGGACCAGAAATCACAATGTAAGCTGAGTCCAAAGGAGACAGGTTTCTGAGAGATGTAGCACCCAAGCAGATGGAACACTGTAGCAGCAAGCACCCCAATATCCCCAGGGTAGCTGCCAACACAGGTTCTTAGATCTGCTTTTCAAAAGGAAAGCAACTCAAAATCAGTTAACAAGCTTACTTTAATCAAACAAACATACATTACCTAGTTCAGGGGAAAAAGGTCAGCACCCCGAACTTCAGAGTTACAGAACTTACAGATCAAACAGACAGGCTTCCAAACTGTCCTGCCATTATATCAATACCAAATCACAGTTACCAGAGAGGGAAGCATCAACATCTGGGTTTTCAAAGCCGGGGGGCTCTCAACAACGGCTTCCCAGAGTCTCATCTGGTCAAATCACACAACACTTCTCAAAGTGAGCCCCAAAGCAAAGCCTCTCCTCAGGGTTTATATAGCCTTCTCCTGGCTCAGAGAATGTAACAACCTTCTGGACCCACTGCCCAATCACAAAGTATCAAGGTATGGGCTTTCCTGAAAAACAAGCCTCCCACCACAGGCTCCAGGTGCACTTAAGCTAGGGGCAGGGAAGATCTTTAAATCTGCATTTCCATTACAAACACATAAGGGAAAATCCAAGTCAGAAAGTCACAAATGAGGAATCATTTGATAGTCTTAAGAATAGAGACCAATAAAATAGAATTAATAAAAAAATAAAAGAATAGAGACCTCTGTTGGTCAAAAAGATGGTTGTTGTATGATGGTTTAGAGGAAGTTGACCTTATGGTTTCCTCTTTGATGGAGAACTGAGGGAAACGTGCTTGAATTGGCTAACATTATATCTCAAAGAAGGTAACTGTTGGGATTCAGGAAATGGACAATATCATTGCAATGGGAAATGTAATCTCTTTGAAATCATCAGGGGCTCTGTGAATAGACTTGCCAACCAAATGTCTCCTAGGAAAGGGGAAAATGTAAGAATAACTTATTAATCTTTTCCTAAGCTAGAATTTCTTAAGTAATTAATCAGCTCTTCATTCTTCTCCTCTGGGGAACAAAGAGATATAAGCACCAGTGATGGTGACAAATTACAGACTTCTGTAGGATCTATCATTGCCAATTTCATTACAGAATTGCTTAAATCACAATAAATAGCACATGGACAATAATTTAAACAAAATTGGTTCATGCAGGTTGATGAGTCAAGAAGTACTAGGTAAAGTGATGGTGGGAAGTTTTTATGCTTTTTCTTTACAGTGATGACTTACTTAATCTGTATCAGCTTTGTCCTTGTCATTTGTGTCACTAGCGGGGCAAAAAGTGTCATCTTTCTTATTTCTTATTCTTTTTTTTTTAAGTGGATTTTATTACCATGGGACTGTCAGGGTACATGCCCAAATCAGATAGTGCTTTGGCACAGACATTGTGCTGGTTTTATAGAGGTTCCATAGCCAGGTTACATAAGCTGAAATTACAGTGATGTAAGCTGAAACTATAGTGATTCGTCAGTGTACATTTGAATTTCCTGGTGGTGTGAAACCCTAGGCTGGAACTCCTGCCCAAAGATCAATCAAGGGAAAGGAAGGGATGGAGGTTGTGCTTGTTTACAGATCAATGAAGGGAAGGGGAAAGTGGACTTTACAAATCAGTGAAAGGAAGGGGAAAATGGAATTGTGTCCAACATTCCCTACTCTTCCTTGTAGGTATGTCAAACCTTTGACATGGCTGGGGTCACATCTAGATTACCCAATTTTGTTCCTAAAGGATGGTAGCAGGGGGTGGGGGTCCCTGATAATTAACATTAATGGAGTTAACATGGGATTTGACAAATTGTAGAAAGCAATTAATGAGATAGGGTCCTACAATTAGGGCTATGATCAGGAGGAGGAGAGGCTAATACCAATACTAATACCAAGGCTGATATCAATTTAGTGAGTTAGGGGGATGTTCCAGGGGAACAGGGACTGATACCCATTCTCAGAATTTTCCAGCCCCCTCTGTCCATTAGCAATATTCTGGCTTACCAACTTCAGACTCTCCCTCACTGCTCCAGAGTTGCTTGCATAAAAGCAACAAGCCTCACCAAGGACTGTACACAGGCTACCCTGTTTAAGAAGGTCAAGGCCTCTACGGTTCTGAAGAACCACCTCTGCCAGAGAGTCCACCTGTCTTCCCAGGGCTGAGATGGACTACTCTATGTGGGAGAGGTCAATATTTACCTGTGTACTTAAGGCCTGATAGTTGGCCTTCCCCTTAATCAAGGCTGCCATCCTGGTAGCTGCAGAACCCACAAGGCCCAAGCCCACTGAGATGGGAATGAGGAGTGATACTGCCTGCCTTAGGTGGTGGCTCAGTTGCCCTTCTGGGAAAAGTAATGCCAACCTTGTTTACCTGGGAGAAGGGTGACCTGGGGAATTATGGCCACTAGGATACACAGGGGACCCTCAGTGTGTTGTTGTCTGAGGAACACTGTAACAGAGACACACTGGGTAAGGCCATTGTGGCATGCCGACAAGGCTCCTAGAGGGGCGGGGAAATAGTCTGAGCTAGAGCCCTGAATTTCGTGGATTTGCCCACAACTTGAGCTATACTGAGAACTGGATAAAGGAATGCTGGATGATATGAGGCAGAGACTTGTTCCCTGTACATCCCCGAGGGAGAGCCTTGGGTGGCCCCAATCACAATTCTCTATATTGGAAATAGGGGTGACTGAGGCATTTAGTGCCACCCCTACATAGTAAGGAGGCTTCGGTTCAACACAAATCCAGAAATCTTTTCCCAACATGTAGTTAGAGCCGTTAAGTGTTTTATGAACAGCTGACAGAAGGGTAATTAAGGGGACCTGATAATTGTGAGATTCCTGAATCTTTGAAAATGGGGGGGGGTGTATTACCTGACTGGGGCCAATGTGGTGACAGCTGGTATTGTGATTTGGACATCGGGGTTCCCTATTGGCACAGGGATAGCTAAGCAACAGGATGATGATGGGGGAGGGGCACAGGAGGCTTCTTGGCACTTGCCCTCCCTCCTCCTCCTCCTCCTCCTCCTCCTCCTCCTTCTCAGGGACCATGATTCCCAGGACCTGAGAAATAGGTATTCCCCAGGCCGAGTCAGAGGGGCTTTGAATGGTGAGATTTGGGCATGGGTTCTTATTTCTTATTCTTTAAACACGCTTGTACACACACTTTAAACCCTGCTGAACTCTTTATGCACATACTGCCATTTTATGAGTTTGGAAGTATATGACTCAAAAGATTATTTCTGCTTAGTACTTTAATGTAAGATGCAGCTGGGTGACTCAGTGGATAGAATGGTGGGCCTGGAATCAGTAGTTCAAATCTGACCTCAGATCCTCACCATCCATGTGATGCTGAGAAAGCAGATTTCAGAAAAACCTGGAAAGATTTATATGAACTGATGCTGAGTGATATGAACAGAACTAGGAGAACATTGTACATAGCAACAGCAACATTGTGTGATGACCAATATTAATAGACTTAGCCCTTTTCAGCAATACAATGATTTAAGACAATTCCAAAAGACTCATGATGGAAAATGCTATCCATATCCAGAGAAAAAACTATGGAGTTTGAATGCTGACAAAAGCATACTATTTTCTACTTTTATTTTTTTTTCTTGTGATTTTTTCCTTTTGTTCTGATTCTTCTTTCACAATGTGACTAATATGGAAATGTGTTTATTATGATTGTACATGTATAGCTTATATCAGATTTCTTGCTGTCTTGGGGAGGGGGGAGGAGAAAGAAGAGAGGGAGGGAGAAAAAATTGGAACTCAAAATTTTATTACAGTGAATGTTACATACATACACACACATGTATATGTACACACACATACACACACACAGAGGAAGGAACCCGGTCTTCTTTTCCAGCTTACTTTACTCTACCATATTACATAATAAATTTCTTTCTAAAACTATTTCAGATTTGGAGGATTATCCTAGCTGAGAACTATACTGGTTAACATTTTTGATGAGCATATATCTTCTTGTTAGGTACTTTGATATTGATAATAAGAGAATTTTTTAAAATAAAGTTTTGTCTATGATTACCTTTCTCTGGGACTCTTATATGGTTTTAAATATAAATGGAATATGTGTTATGGAAGGAAAGTCTTTAAGGTCAAGTTTTACTATGCTAAGCAAATTGATTTTTTTGCAAACCACAAGCAAAAACTGAGTAAGATCTCATTTTCTGCCCTTCTCAAGCAATTTTGTGACTGTGAAGAAATGGTCTGAGGCATGGAATTGTCTGGGAAAGTTCACTTGAAAAAGACTAGGAGTGAATGAAGGATGTTTATTGCTACCCCTATGACATGATATAGTTCTAGAAATACCAGTTGCAGAAAAATAAGGTAAAGGAATAAGCATCTAGAAAAAGGAGACAAAAATTACATCTATTTGCTGATGTCACACAACAAATTATTTAGAAATTCGATTTAAAAACAATCAAAACTATTGGTAGCTTTAGTGAAATTACAAGATATAAAATAAACAAAAAAAACCCCAACTTTTTGTATGCCACTAATAAAATACAGCAAAAGGAACTAAAAACAGAAATTCAATTAAAATTCATCAAAAATGAATGAACTATCTGGGAGACATTCTGCAGCACACCCTTGTGATTATCTCTATTCCTTACTTATTTAAAAATTCTTGGGGCAGTTGGTGGTACAGTGAGTAGAGCAACAGCCTTGGAGTCAGGAGGACTCCAGGACATTCTTAGGATTCACATGCATACAGCTGCAAAACACTCTTTACAGGAAAAAAAAGATAAATAATTGGAGAAATAGTCAATGTTCATGATTGAGGTCTCCCAATATAATTGAAAAGCTTACTTTAATTAATTTATAGATTTAGTGGCAAACCAATCAACCTACTACAAAAGTAGTTATTTTATAGAAATAGATTAAATTAAAAACAAACAAACAAACAAACCAAAATGCATCCGGAGGAACAAAAGATCAAAAATATCAAGGAAAATAATGAAAAAAAAAATGAAAGAAGAATGGTATTACCAGACCTCAGATATTAGTGTGGATCTATAATTATTAAAAATAATTTGGTACTGGTTAAACAACAGAAAAATTGATCAATGAAACAGACTTAGATAAGCAAGTCCCAAAAGCAATCTGGCATAGCAACTTACTATGAGATAGATGCAAGTACATCAATTAAAGGGATAAGGAATAGCTATTGGGGAAACTAGTAAACAGTTTGGCAGAAATTAGATTTAGGCTAACACCTTACAATATACATAATATGTAAGCTACAAATACTGTAGATATATAATTTAAATGTAAAGTCACTCAGATTCTCAGATGTATGTTATTCCATTAACCTGAATATTCTATCCAGAGTCAGATAACTGCCCGCAGACAAGGGCTTATCCTTTGTGACTACTCTTCACTTCCTTTCATATATTCATAAGAAGGGGTTCACCCAACATGCTGGAGGTCTTTTTTACTTTTCTCTGACCTTGCTGAGACCCCAGGGGAGCACTCAAACTTTTCGCCAGTTATTTATCACGTGATAAATTTATCTTCTTTTTCTTTTCTCATAAGTTTTCCTAATGCTATTTTTAATGCAGATCTTTTTAAAAATTCTGTGTTTTTATATGTTGCACCCTGCTCATAATCACTATGTAGCTTCACTGTGATACTAATTTTTAATTGTTTGGGACTATTGTTTTCCATGACTCATAGACATATGAAGGTGGTAAAATATAAATATTTTATATTAAAATAATATTTTATATTAAAAAGATAGACTTTTGTTTTGGAAAGAAGGTTAGTGTCACTAAAGAGTTTTACAATTTTCTTAAGGTAATCCAGCCAATTCTCCCACTGTTTAATTCTGGGCCCTACTCGTACATTTTAACTATATGTCTGAAATATATAGATAGACAAATTCTCAAAGTTGTCCATGTGGGCAATAGACACTCTTTATCTACTAGGTTTGGGTTTTTTTTTTTAATGAAGTTTGGGTCTAGCTTTTTGGATGGCCATATATATCTCTTCCAGGAAGCTCTGTGTCTGCTTGATGCAATGATTTGTTGTTTTTAGTCATTTTCAGCTGTATCCAATGTTTCCTGATCTCATTTGGAATTTTCCTGGTAAAGATATTGGAGTGCTTTGCCATTTCCTTCTCCAGCTCCTTTTACAGACGAGGAAACAGAGGCAAACAAGATTAATTGACTTGCCCAGGCTCTCACACCTAGTTAATGTTTGAGGCTGAATTTGAAACGAGGAAGATGAGCCTGACTCCAGGTCTAGCACTTTCACTGCACCTCCTAGCTGCTCCAACAAGAATGATCAGAAACATCTGGAGAATCATACAATCCATGATGAATTCCTCTTCAGTTTGGATTCTGCAATAATTCTCATGAAACAAATCACAAAAGGTCATACGATGAAAAAAATGGAGAAGAATGTAAGCCAATATCTTACTCAATTGCAACTATCAGGAGAATTTTTTGTCTTTTTTTTGGAGTGAGGAAGGCAGGGCAATTGGGGTTAAGTGACTTGTCTGAGGTCACACAGTAAGTGTTTAGTGTCTGAGCAGTATTTGAACTCAGGTCCTGCTGACTCCAGGACCTAGCTGCCCTGAGAATTTTTTTTTTAAAGCAATTGGGGTTAAGTAACTTGCCCAAGGTTACCCGGCTAGGTTTTTTTTTGTTTGTTTGTTTGTGTGGATTAAGTGTCCCAATCTTTCCATATTCCTTATATCACTTTTTTTACTTTTTATTTTGTCATATTAACCAGTTTGTTAGGTGTGAGGTAGTATCTCAAAGTTGTTTTAATTTGTATTTGTCTAATCAAGTGATTTTTTTTATATGACTATAGATAACTTTGATTTCCTCTTCTGAAAACTTCTGGTTCATAGTCTTTGACCATTTATCAATTGGGGAATGACATGTATTCTTATAAATTTAACTCAATCCTCTATATATTTGCTATTATTTTTCTATCCCTATAAAATAATTCTTGATACTTTGATTGTTTTGACACTAAAACGTTAATTTGGGTAGAATTGTCTTTTTCTTATATTGACTTGTCCTACCCATGAGCAATTATTATTTCATCACTTACTTAGTTCTGAGAGGGAAAAGTTAAGTTCTCAAACTAGTAAAATTTCCCCCTGTAACTCATTTAAATTTTTCTTTAAGAATATGGATGCTAAGGGGCGGCTAGGTGGCGCAGTGAATAGAGCACCGGCCCTGGAGTCAGAAGGACCTGAGTTCGGAGCCGGCCTCAGACACTTAACCCACACAAACAAAAAAAAAAACCTAGCCGTGTGACCTTGGGCAAGTTACTTAACCCCAATTGCCCTAAAGGGGCGGCTAGGTGGCGCAGTGAGTAAGAGCGCCGGCCTCCGAGTTGGGATGACCCGAGATCAGATCCGGCCTCAGAAAATGAGCACCCACACATAAATAATGACTAGCCGTGTAACCTTGAGCAAGTTACTTAACCCCAATTGCTTAAAAAAAAAAGAGAATATGGATGCTATATTATTTGGTCCATAAGTTTAACATTGGCATTACCTCATTGTCTATGGTACCTTTTAGCAAAAGGTAGTTTCCTTGCTTATTTCTTTTAATTAGCTCTATTTTTGCTTTAACTTTGCTTGAGATCATGATTGCTACCACCATTTTTTTTCTGCTTCAGCTGATGCACAATAGATTCTGCTATAGTTTCTTATTTTTAGCTGTGTGTGTCCTTCTGTTTCATGTGTTTCTTGTAAGCAACATGTTGTCAGATTCTTATTTTTAATCCACTCTTTTATTTGCTTCAGTTTTATGGGTGCATTCCATTCACATTCACAGTTATGATTATTGTGTTTTCCCCTCCATCCTATCCTCCCACCCCATTACCGTTTTCTTTCTCTCCTTTTACCCTGTCTCTCCTCAAAACTTTGTTTTGCTTTGGACCACCCCACCCACTCTGTCCTCCCTTCTATCATTCTCCCCTTTCTCATATCACCCTTCCACCATACTTTTCTGTAGGACAAGATAGATTTCCATACACAACTAACTGTGTGCTTTTTTAAAGCTAATTCCTATGAGAGTAAGGTTTAAGCATTGCCCACTCCTATCCCCAAATCATCCCTCCACTGTAAACTCTCTTTCTTCCATGTCTCTTTTATGTGAAATAATTTACCCAATTTTATCTCTCCCTTTTCTCTTATCCCAGTGCCTCTCTTAGTTTTATTTTTTAAAAATCACCCCATAATAGTCAACTCCCCTCCATATCCTCTGGCTATGTATATTCTTTCTACTTGCCCTAATAATGATAAAGTTCTTAGGTGTTACATATATTCTCTTCCTATGTAGGAATGTAAAGAGTTTAACCTTATTCAGTTCTTTATGATTTTTCTTTCCTGTTTACCTATTTGTGCTTCTCTTGAATCTTGTTTTTGAAAGTCAAATTTTCTGTTCAGCTCTGGTCTTTTCATCAGGAATGCTTGAAAGCCCAAATTCAATTTTCATTGGATATCCATTTCCCCCTGAAGGACCATACTCAGTTTTTCTGTGTAGGTGATTCTTGGTTGTAATCCTAACTCCTTTGCCCTCTGGAATATGACATTCCAAGCTCTCTGATTCTTTAAGGTAGAAGTTGCTAAATCTTGTGTCATCATATCTGTGGCTCCATGATATTTCAATTATGACTTTCTGACTTCTTGCAATATTTTCTCCTTTATCCAGGGGCTCTGGAATTTGAGGTGTTATTTTCAAGTTGTTTGGAGAGGAATTTGAGATAGCTCAGGTGAGTCCCTGGCTTTACTCCACCATCTTGGCTCTACCCCATGAAAGATTCCAACTGATGAGCATATACCTATCATCAGAACTATATTTCTCCATAAACACTGCTTGATCTTGGCAGGACTTCAGAAAACTCAGGAAATAAAGTCTGCAGGCTGCAGCAACCTGGTGCCTGCAGGATAATGACGACAGCAACAGCAACAACAACAACAATTAGCATTTATGTAGCACTTTAAGATTTGCAAAGAAACCCCATTATTTTATTAGAACTTCACAGAACTCCTGAGTGGTCAAAAAATGAGCAACATAGACTACATAACAATAAAAGGACTTTGTATTAACAAAATCAGTAGGCTAGAATAAGAAATGAAATAGTTAATTGGCAAAATCTTCCCAGCAAATTTCTGATAAATCTGTGCTCTTTAAGATATCTAAGGAATTGATGCAAATATATATACACACATACATACATATATATGTACATGTATACACATATGCATATATATGTATATTTATATGTGCATGTTATATGGATATAGATACAAATATATAGAGAAAATCATTCCCCAACAGATACGTGGTCAAAGGATATAAACAGCTTATGTTCTAAAGAAAACAAGAGAGTTGCCGATCTACCTATAAAAGAAAATTCTAAATTACTGTATTTCATCACATAATTGTCATAGATTTTATGTCAATTTTTGCAAAAAAGTGGGGTGTGACCATTATGCGAAGCTTTAATAAATCATGCTTGTATTACTTAAAATGGTTTATTACTAAATTGTCCTTGGTACAAGATTAGGACACATGCAATACCTGTGAATATATGTTAAAATTAAATACTGACAATGAATGTGGCTGAGAATTCTAGTCTGATGGCTCTTAATCCCCGCAAAATAAATATGTATCCATATGCAACTGGTGAGTAAATTGCTACTCTGTTTACTTTTAAGCAGTATGGCAAACAAAATTATACCATGTGATGATTATGCTATGAAAGGACCAGTTTTGTTTTTTTACTAAAAAAAAAAAACAAAACAGGTTACGATGCTTATATGGTAGTGATGATTATGCAGTGAAATATGGTACTAATTGTAAAAGATATAATTAATTATTAGATAGAAATTATTATATTTAAAATACTTGTTGCAAAATGCTAATGAATCAATGTAAATGAAAACAACTCATTATTCACATCCAACATATTGGCAAGATGGAAAAATGGTTAAAATGGTCAATGTTGGAGGTGCCATGGAAAGGTAGGTAAGATACTGCACCATTGATAGAGTTGTGAATTAGTGTAACTGCTCTGGGCAGCATTTTGGAAATAAAGCTTCAATAGTCATTAAACTACACCTATCTTGTGACCCAGAAATGCTTCAAGGAGATCAAAGATGAAAGGAAATGTTTCAAATGCATAGAAACAAAATAGCTACAGGATTACTTTTTGTAGTAGCAAAGATTGAGAAGGAAAAATGAACATTCCCATTAACTGGGGAACCACTGAACAAATTGTGAAATAGGAGTATAATGAGATGTTATTGCTTTATAAGAAATGATGACCCTGATAAATTTGGAGAAATTTGGGAAGACTTTTCTGAACTGGTACAGATTGAAGAAGTTGGATCATAGTCAACACAATAATGTAAAAAATAAAACACCTTAAAAAGACTTCAGAACTCTTATTAAGAAAGTGGCTAATCATGACTTCATAGGGCTGATGGTGACTCATGTCTCTTGCCTCTTGGCAAAGATGTAATAGGCTATAGGTGAATGAAGAGCAAGGTCAGGCTGAAGCAGCTCTTATTGTTTTCAACTATAGTTAAATTTCCAGTGTGAGCATTTATATCTAGGAAATTAGCAAAAGTTATAAATATTGTCTTGATTTATTGTTTTATTGATTGTGCAGACTTAAGAATGTGATAGAGAAAATGTTAATGATGCAGATTTAACTTGTAAATATGTCATGTACACACATATACATACACAAATATATATATGTATATATATGTATATTTGAAAGCTGTTCTGTGGGAGAGCCAACACGGATTTACCTCAGTGCCCTTGAGAGGTCCCTGGACACGTGATGGCACTGCCTCCAGGCTTAGGCGATGATGACAAGACCTCTCACCCCCATTAACCCTCTAGGCACTTGAGGGACTGCTAGGCCCCCAGCTGACCCCGCCTTGTTCTAAGGAGCAATGCACATCCGGGTCCACAAGGAATATCCTTGCTCTGGGTAGAAATCAAGAGATAAGAGTCCCAGGGATTAAGGTGTGCTTGACCTTAAAAGGCAAAAGGTGTTGTAATTGGCCAAGAGCCCAAAATGGAAAGTGCTTGTGTAGGATAGGCTATATATGTAGAAGAGCAGGAAATAAAGTCGGAGTTGCCCCCTGAGTTGCTGTGTAAGTGTGCTTTGTTCTGCTCAGCGCTCCCTGCCACTTGGCGTCTGGAAGGCCCCGAGAAAGGATCCGACGACACTGTTCGTTAAATATTTATCAGCACACCTCTAGGAAAGAAGTATAGATTTGTTTTGCTGAATGTATTCATTTAATATTAGGCAGGGCTTTTTTTGGGGGTAGGGAAAAGTCATTGGGGAATGATAATAATATGCAAAAAGAAGAGAATCAATAAATTATTTAAATGGAAAGAAATCTAAAGTATATTTTCTTTTTATATTTTCCATCAAGGTTACCTTTAATGCGTGTATGCTCAAATCTCATAACTCTTTTACGTGAATGGGGAAATAGGCATATGGGCCCATAGTCCCTGATACTTCTTCAGTGAACTTTTGTGTTTTAAAAAAACAAAATCAGAAATGTAACTTTATTTGTAAAAACCCAACAACAGAACAGAAACATTAAAAGATCAAATAAGTAATCCCAACTAAAAAGTTATTGAAGAAAAAAATGTCTATTTATAATTGGTATGTTTTTTTAAAAAACTAATCTTTCAGTATAATCAACTACTACAAAAGCTAACCCTGTTTTTGTTCCTTGGTTTCTGTAGAATATTTTTTTCAACTCATTATGGAACTTTATGTTTATAGTCAAAAGCTTTGACTTTTGTTCTTACCTCTATTGAGAGATCAGAGTGCAACTAATTAAAAAGGCTAATGTACTTTTCCCCTTCTCTTAGCTAGTATGAGAAATGTCCTAGAAAGAAGATGAAGCTAGTATTCCACCTCGCCACCCCAAACCATAGGTTCTCCACTTAAGTTGGGTGATGAAAAAGAGTATGAGTTATAAAGAGGCATGGTGCTACTGGTTTTTGTAAAGTTCTGACTCTTTTTCCCAATTAAGGAGTTTTATAATTTGTTTTACATACCCAATCCAATCTCTCCTCTCTCCTCTGATCAATATTTTATTTGGTCGTATGCAATAAACTCCACTAAAGTCTTACTTCAAGGTTTCATCAAGTTATAGAAATGACTTTTGTTCTTGAAGTCAGCGTCAGCACACAAACACACAGATATATGTATATGTGTGTGTGTGTATATACATATATATATACATATGTGTTTGTGTGTACATATACACAGACACACACACATAAAATGCAGAAAGAGACTGATAGTGTTTCCAGTGATTTTATCTATAACCCAACTAAATTTGGAGAAATCTATTACCAGAGGAAGGATGGCCAGTAGAAGGGACTATACTAGCATTAAGGGGGTATCAAGAAAGGCTTCTAGTAGAAGATAAGACTTTACCTGGGACCTGAAAGAAATCAGGGAAGCCAGGAGATAAGAATTATGAAGGAGAGTATTCCCCGTACAGGGAACAGCCAAGGAAGTTGCTGGGAAGAATCTGGAGATGATTTCCTCTAAAATAAAGTACAAATTCTTATTTGTATTTAAGACACTTCATAACTTGGCTCTAACCTATCATTCCAGACTTCACACTTTATTCCATCACATGGTATTACCTCATAGTATTTTTTAAACAAATCACATAGTATACTAACTCTGTGACCTTTGCACCCTAAAATATCCCTCTACCAGCCTGACCTCCTTGCCCCACCAGTGAGTTCCTCCTTGGACCTCCATTTTGTGAAGCCAATCTGCATTCCCTTCCAGGACACCACATTCTTGTTCCCTTTCATGTATTGTCTTCCCCTGTTAGAATGTGATGTCCTTGAGGGCAGGAACTAGCTTTCTTTTTGCTTGCATTTATATCCCTCCTTGCTTTGTCAATAAAATGGCCTTTTTCCTGTTTTTCACTTTTTCATTCTGTCTCCTGTCTCTGTGATTTTGCCAGTCCTCATGCTTGGAAACTCTTTCCTCCTCACCTTGGTCTCTTAGAATCCATAATTTTCTTCAAAGCTCAGCTTAGTTCTTATGTGAAGATTCCCCCTATCTCCTGAGGGGCTAATGGCTCCCTCCTGAAATTCCTTTCCATTTACTTTGTATGTATTTTGCATATCTTCACATATGTATCTAATGGGTCCTGGAGAAAATGTCTTCTGGTAGATAAAGGTTTTTGGTGTGGCCCCGCTTGGAAGTGTTATCCATAATATAACACTTTCCTAGGTGTCCAGGAACTGAGACCTGGAATCTTGTGAGAGCTAAGCAATAATGTCATGGAGTCAGGGAGAAGGCCAGAGACCATTGCACAGGGGTTGGTGCTTAGTATGGCCACTCCTGCCACGACCGACCACTGATTCTATTAGAGGTTATACTCAATCCATCACTCTTCTGAAGTTCAGACTTCTGGTCATACTGAAGGAGACATGTGTTCCTGTCGCAATCTACTTTCTCACATATTAACAAAGGAGACACTTTGATTGCTTGGAATGAAGACTCCCAGAGTGAAATTAAGATATCTTCATCCCAATCAAATAGCTGAACAAGAATGAACCACTATCTGGTATGATTTATTACGAATCTTGACAATTTGGAACAAATGTAACATATTTAATTTTCTTATCAATTCAGGAAAACATCAGGATAGGGAAAAAGCACAATGGCCTGGGGTGTGGGAAGCCTGGGTTCTATTCCAGGTTCTGCCCTTGACTAGCTATGAGACTTTATACAAGACACTTCCCTTTAGCTTTATCATCTGTAAAATGAGGGGTGTTGAGTTTGATGATTTCACAGAATCATAGAATTTTAGAATTGGAAAGACCCTCAATTATGACCTGGTTCAACCTACACATAAATAAAAAACTATACCTACTATAACACATCAGACAAGTGGTCATGTAGCCCATGTTGGAAGGCCTCTAATGATGGGAAACCCATCACTATGAGGAAAATATTTTATTATTTATCCTTTATTAAATTTGTTTTAACTTAGCTTTATGTGACTAGAAAATTGTCTAGTCCAAAGCTTATGGTAGAAGTAAGGTTGATGGGGGAAATCAGATGGTTACAGGGAATGCTTAGAACCCACCCAGGTCTTATTTTGGGTCCACTGAAAGCTTACATTTTGAATTCCCCAAATTTTAATGTTTACACTTACCTGTTGATATACATCTCAAACTGCCCTTCTCTGGAAACTGCCTACTGCCAATGAAGCCAATCAGGAAATACCCTTATTCTCTTGTCTGAAATCTATATAATGTAACCTCACAAAGAGGCTGGAGGGAGTCGCATTTTTAAATGTTTTTTGCCTTGGCCAAATGACCCAATAAAGTTTTTTCTAAAACTATTTCAGATTTTGGGGTTCACTTTTGCTATTAACACTCTCTCCCAAGACAGCCAATTCCACTTTTATACCAGTTTATTAGGAAGTTTTGAAATTTTGGTTTTTTGTTCGTCCACAATGTCAAACCTAACTTTGGCACTCCTACCCATTGGTTCCAATTCTTCCATTTGGGGTCTATTAGAGGTAATCTAATTCCTTCTTTCACCTGACAGTTCTTCAGATACTTAAAGTTAGCTATCATGTTCCCAAGGAGAGACACTGTTTACTATGGGAAGGAAGAAGAGTTCCCAGCATCATCTACCATACCCCCACAAGTCATCATATGACAATAAGGACATATTTGTCAAGGGCATAGCCATATCTGTGTGTGGTTGAGGTGTGGTGGTGGAGGAGGTCATCACTCAAATCAGTAAGCATTTATTAAACACTTACTACACGCCAGACTCTGTGTTAGCACTTGGGACACAAAGAAAAGCGAAAACATCTCCTCAAGGAGCTTACAACCTTCTAGGGTCAACAAGAAGAAGATAGCAACAACAACCACAGCAAGTGATAGCATTTATTTAATGCTTTAAGGTTGGCAAAGCACTTTACTAACACCATCTCCTTTTATCATTACAACAGCCCTTGGAGGTAGGAGTTATTCTTATCCTTATTTTACAAATGAGGAAACTGAGGCAGACAGAAACTAAGTGAATTCTCTAGAGCCACACATCTAGTAAGTGCCTAGGACTTTATTTTCAATTTACTACCATCCAGCTGGCCAACATGCAGACAACTATGTGCAAGCAAGATGTGCACAGGCTAACTCAGAGGTAATATCAGAGGGTTAATCTCACTAGCATTAAGGAGTAACCGTAGATTTAGAGCTAGCCAGTCCTTTAGAAAGGGCAGTTCAGTGCCATAGTAGAGAGAACGCTGGACCTGAAGTCAGGAAGACTCCTGTTCCTGGGTTCTAATCTGGCCTCAGATACTTCCTAGCTGTGTGACCCTAGGCAAGCCACTTAACCCTGTTTTGCCTCAGTTTCCTCATCAAAATGAGCTGGAGAAGGAAATGGCCAACCACTCCACTATCTTTGCCAAGAAAACCCCAAATGGGGTCATGAACTGGGGTTGGACACAATTGAAAAATAATTGAATAACAACAACTGTATACACACACACGCATATATATATATATATTTACACACATATACATGTAATGTATTATTATAGTAATTTATTAATTTATTATAGTAATTTGCATATATGTACACATGCATACACACATGTACATGTTTATAGTCTGAGGTCCCTCCTTGGTATGTAGCACAATGATTGTAGTACATAATCAACACTTGAACCTTTTTGAAGGAATGAGTGAGAGAAAGAATGAGTGAACCAGAGCCAGGACCCCACCTTGCCTTGCAGTGCTGACGTCAGAACCTCCTCATCTCTGTGCCAGACAGAGGATACAGTTCTGAATCTGGAATCAGAGAACCTGGGTTTCAAACTCCTTTGTGACAGTTACTCATGTGTGATCTTGAATAAATTACTTTTCCTCTCTGGCTCTCATTGTCCTCATCTATAAGATGAGGAGAAGCCCTCCCCCCAAACCATCACGCCCCCCAGCTCCAAATCCACCATCCTCCTTGATTTTAAGGTCCAGCAGAACAATTGACAACTGGGTCATGTGGGTTATGGATGAGAAGAGGACGTGAAACCTGCCTGTTTCCCAACCTTCACGAAAACCAAAGCTTTGAGGAAAATGGTGGAGAAATACAACCTGGCATATCTCCTTTGCTTATCCCTTCTGGTAACTCCAGATGGGAGGATTCAGTAAGGATTCATCTAATTAATCAGTCCTGATGGAGAGTTCTATGAAGTTCATGGTTCAGCAGCAGCAGAGGTTGAGAACTGGGGTCATTCTCACAGCTCCCATTTCCCCAGAGTCAGTTACTTTTGGGCACAGAAGCATAGGATTGAATTTTATATTGTTTACAGCATGAACAGTTGTGAGGAGGAATGAAATGGGTAGCAGGTCAGACTGGGTTTTTAAACAGTTGTGGAAAATCATCTCAAAGTAGCTCTTTTATAAAGTTAGACTTCTTTTTCTGTAATAATATTATTTCAGATTCAAATCTTAACACCATGACTCCCTAAAGTGCTTCCTGAAAGCACTTAGCTTGGCTACCTTCCTGCCCAGTTGGGAGATTTTCAGGGTCTGTGGTGGGCATAGAGAATGCTAGAGTCTAGGTGCCAAGTTGTTCCTGGTAGTTCTTAATTCTCTATCGCACATTAGTGAGACATTTCATTATTATTAAACATTCTTGATTTTCTTGGCAAAGATATAGGTATGGTTTGCCATTTCTTTCTCCAGCTCATTTTACAGATGAGGAAATTGAGGCAAACAGTGTTAAGTGACTTGCCCAAAGTCACACAGCTAGTAAGTGTCTGAGGTCACATTTGAACTCAGGTTTTCCTGACTCCAGGTCTGGCATTCTGTCCATTCCACCACCACTGGCTTTTGTTTACTAATCAAAATGTACAGAATCAATAGATGCCAGAGCAATTCTACAAAAATGAAAAGGAAAAGGTGGTGGAGAGTTATTACTTCTGCTCAACATATTCTGGGAAGAAGTTTCTGAAATGAATAGATTCTCCCTCGTGATATTTAAAGTCATATCTTTAGTTCTCAGGAAGGGTGAACAAGTGGTAAAAGCTTAGTCAGCAAATCCAAATAAAGACTAAATAAAATGAGGTTCTAGAGTAATTTGGGGGGTAAGAGTGAAAAGTAACAGTACAAACTGGTCTCACTTAATTAATGGCCAAATTGCTGTGTTCCCAGCCTTCTTCCGGATGAACAGTCTTTGTGCCTTTATTTGTTATGATTTTATTATGCTGGCTGGCACATTTTACTGACCTGTTATCATTACAATAAAAATGTTATTTAAAAAATGGTCTAATAATAACCTTAACCATATTGCTAACAACAAAAGTCTACTGTTGAATTTAATACCAAGTCCTGCTGTTTCAAGTAAATCCTTTGGTATTATTATAGCTTGACAATTGCTACAGAGCAATAATTTGTGTGTACTAAAACCTCCCTACTGGCAGCCCAGAAAATTGTCTAGGAATCTAGAACTGGAAGAGAACTGGGAAGAGATGGAAAGGGGACATACAGATCACAAAGAACATGGACTCAAAGTCAGAAATTCTGACTTCTGGTCTCTTCTAGGCCATAGCCATGAGCACAACTTGGAGGAAGTTACTTATATCCTTTGGGCAGCTGTTTGACATCATCTGAAAATAAGAGCGACTCAGTAGTGCTCTGGATAGAGTGTTGAGCCTGGAGTCAGGAAGAGCTGACTTCAAATCCAGCATCAGACACTTACTAGTTGTGTGACCCTGGGTAAGTCATTTAACCTCTGCCTCAGTTTCCTCATCTGTAAAATGTGACAATACTAGCACCTGCCTCCCAGGATTATTGTTCGAATCCAATGAGATATAAATGTGCTTAGCACTATACACCTGGCACATAGTAGATGCTAAATGATTGCCTTTTCCCTTTCTCTCTTCTTCCTTTTCTTTCCTTCTGAAGGTATTTCTGAGGCTGTCTAGTTTAAGTCTTTCATTTTACAGAGGAGGAAACTGAGGCAGAGGATAGTCAAGTGATTTGCCCAAGGTCACAAGGCACTAATGGTCAAAAGCAGGATTTGAATCCAGATCCTCTGTTCCCAGAGTAGGTATTGTGAGGAAAGTAACACCAAAAAGTACCATATAAATATAATATTTTTATGGAGCAACTGTGGTATTGTGGGATTTATGCTGGACCTAGAGTCATTTAGCCTCTTGTGCCCCTCTTGCCTTTACTAAGTGACCATGGGCAAGCCACTTAAAGTCTCTGAGCCTCAACTTCCCTATTTGTAAAAATGAACATACAGGAGTGGCTAGGTGGTTCAGTGAATAGAGTACTGGTCCTGGAGTCAGGAGGACCTGAGTTCAAATCCGACCTCAGACACTTAACACAAAAACTAGCTGTGTGACCTTGGGCAAGTCACTTAACCCCAATTGCCTTACCTTCTCCCCCTCCAAAAAAAGCAAAAAAAAAAATGAACATATTGATGTTTTTGCTCCCTGCAAGACTGAGAGAGAAAACTACTTTGTAAACCATTTTTAAAAAGGTTTAAAAAAAGGACTGAGAACATATGCTGTTATTATTCCTCTCCCTCAAAGCCAGCCTTCACAGTTTTGTTCTTTCCCTCCCTGCTTCCCTCCTACCACCAATTTTCCTGTGCTGTGATTAAGCTATTTTAAGTCATGTACTTTTAAAACAGTGTTAAGGTTTCTTCTTCTTAAAATATATTGTTCTGTGGCAAAAAATATCAGTCATTTCAGGAATTGGTTTACATCAGAAGTTTGTATTGCACTATATGTAATTAGATTTGAGTTATTGTTGATGGCTATGTACCCAAGTATCAGACCCTGACAGATGAATTGAATTGAGTCTTGGGACCTCTGTAATAATAGGGTTTTACCCTAACTCTTAAATTCTCTCAGGGGTGTTCAGAATTTGACTTTGTCCCTCTGAGGGTTACCAGCCCCTGCCCCTTCCCTTAAGCACTGGGAGGATTTAGAATGGATTAATGTGACCAAAGCATCCCTTTAGGAAGAGTCTCATATAATGAATTTCACACTGGGGCTGTTTGCCCCTTTTCAAAAGCTTTCTCCTCATTGAGGCCAATATGCCTGATACAAATGTCTAGGCGAGGTTGTCTTGTAGTTCCATTATCTTGGAGAACAATGCGTTTTAATTATTGCCTTTTATTCTATTTAGTGGAATTCATCCAGCTATGTTCGGCATACAGCTTACTATCAGTTAAAGCTTATACCATCTTTCAATTCTGGGCTAGTTTTGTTGTAGAAATGTCCTTTCCAGGTGGATTAAAGAAAACTAACCTTTTAAAAGTCAGCTTAACAGTATTATTGAATATTATTCCTTATCTGCTTATTTCAATGGCTTCCATTCATTGTAGTACCTGGGTGTTCTGGCTGAGATATTAGAAAAGAACAAAAGACAAAAGATAATTTTCTCTTTTGCCTCTACTTAGCCAAATGAGGTTAAAAAGGGAAGAGAGAGAGGATAATGGTTTGATTCTGGAACAGTAGAATCTAGAAAATCTGAACCTTTTTTTTTTTCATAAGGAAATGATTCCCAGAAGCTCTAGAGCTAGGCCTTTCAGTTTCACCTGGCCTTGGAATGACTGTCAATGGATCTGAGATAATCTCTTCCCAAACCTTCCTCTTAGCCTAAATGCCCAAACAACCCAGAAAATGCATCTCTTCACTTGGCCCTTGACTTGTCAAAGAAATGTAGGATTTGAGGATTTTAGATTTGGTAGGAAATTGAGTGATCATTTAGTCGAGTTCAGTCATGTCTGATTCTTTGGATGGAGTGCTGGGCTTGGAGTCTGGAAAACCTTAGTTTAAATCTGACCTTAGACACTAGCTATGTGATTGTGAGCAAGTCACTTAGCCCTGTTTGCCTCAGTTTCCTCATCTGTAAAATGAACTAGGGAAAGGAATGGCAAACCATTCCTGTATCTTTGCTAAGAAAACCCCAAATGGGGTCATGAAGAGTCAGACATGACTGAAATGAATGAAACAACAGTCCAATTCAATCTTTTCCCCATTCCCTACCTATTCACAAGGCCAAGAGAAAGGATGGATATATTTCATGCTGTCCACTACATGTTATAGACAGACAGACAGACAGAGACAGAGACAGACAGAGAGACAGAGACACAGAGAGACAAAGACAGAAAGATGGAGACAGAGGACAGATAGGGAGAAAGGAATGGATGGGGTAGGAGAAAGAAAGAAAGAAAGAAAGAAAGAAAGAAAGAAAGAAAGAAAGAAAGAAAGAAAGGAAGGAAGAAAGAAAAAAGGAAGGAAGAAAGAAAGACAGGGAGAGAGGAAAGAAGGAAGGAAGGAAGGAAGGGAGAAAGAAAGAAAGAGAGAGAGAAAGAAAGAGAGGGAGGAAGGAAAGAAGGAAGGAAGAAAGAGAGAGAAAGGAAGGAATGAAGAAAGAAAGAAAAGAAGGATGGAAGAGAGAAAGAGATAGAAAGAAAGAGAGAAAGGAAAGAAGGAAGGAAGGAAGGAAGGAAGGAAAGAGGAAGCAAGGAGGACTTGGAGAGGGAGACAGACAGAGAAATAGAAACAGATAAAGAGAAAAATGCACAGAGAGAGAGAGGGAAGATGGGGAGGGGGAGAAAGAGAGAAAGGGAGAGTGAGTGATGGAAGATGTGGACACTGGAAAGAAAAAGTAAAGAAGCTAAGGTTAATTTTGAGCATGACTGGATTCCACCATGATAGCTGGTGCTGTAGTCAGCCTAGGCTGATGGAGCATGGGGCATGTTCAGACCTTTAACTGAAAATTCATGTGAATGGTATGATGTTTTTTCCCCCTGCTTCCCTCCTCCCTTTCTGGGAGGATGTTTCTCCAATCCAGAGTTTTCTGTTCTTTAAAGTTATTTACTCACTGATTTAATTAGTCCTTTTAAAGCCAGCTTACTCTTGATAAAAATAAAATTGATCTTGACTGCTTTTGATCTGGGTATTTCCTTATTGTAGATCAATATGTCCCCTCCCTTACTCCTCCCCCCAAGATTAAATAGAAAAAGATCTCCGTAGGGGAGGAACTGAGGCTGGTAACTAGGCAGTAGGAACTACCTGGGGAAGGAGCAAAGAAGTGTTATGACTCAACCTGTAACACTCACATTCCAAGGGGAGAATTTGAGGAGGGAATAAATGCCTCTTATTTTTGTTTTTTGCCTTTGCTCTTCAAATCCAGGTAGCACAATGTTTCTTTATGGTATCCTTTCATATAGAAAGGGAGGAGAAGGGAAATTAAAAAGGCACTTCAACATTTCCATGAATTCTTGGTTAAGGGAATGTTCACCACTAATTAGAAATGTGCTACACTCTGGTTGCAGCTGTCCTATCTGCTGGAGTAGACAAAAGCATTAATTGCTATGATGGATGAAAGTGTTGAAAACCAGCTCTTTATTCTGTCTCTCCATCACCCATATTCCTCCACCTGAATTCTCTTTTCCTTTGACTCTCTGGCTGGCATTATAGAACTGAGGTTTCAAGTGAGAGGTAGAAGTTTGTTCCTTCCCCACCCAAGCCAAACAGTGATCACTCTCATGTGTCAAAATAGGAGGACTGGAGCAGGTAAGTTTGCCCCCAGGTTGCTGGCTTCTTTTTCCATTTCGTGTTTTCTTTCCTGTCCAAATATTATTTTCAAGATGGATATATTTAGCTTTGGAGGAGGTGATTTCATGAATCTGAGAATCCTGGAGTCCATCTGGTGGAGCTAACTGACTGCAAAGGGAATTTCTTCTTTGGAGAAAATGACCATAGGCAGAAAGACAGGTCCAAGTTCTAGCCTAGATTGGCAGAAAAAATAGACCTCGAATTGTCTGGACAGTGCAGGTATGTAAAATGTGGAATGCCTATTTAGTAGTTCTATAAACCACTTTGTGTTCTGATGAGGTTTAAGAATCAGTATCCCGACAAAATGTAACAATAGTTCTAAGTTACCAATTGTTCATTTTATTAGCACAAGCTGTGAATCTTTTGTATCTTTCTTTTAGCATTTCTTTTGGGTGTAAGAAATAAATACCTGTCCCATATCTGGTTTATATTGTATACTGAATATCTTTAAACTCCATTCTTTTAAGAAGACCTTACATATGAATCAATACCAAAGAATTAAACAATTGTTCCCTAAGGACACTGGGTCAGGGGATGTAACAAGCCAAAAAAACACCCAAAACTGAAAAAAGGAAGCTTTCCTCTTTTCTGTATGGTCAGATTCCCTATCAACTGAACTCAGTCCTAACCATGTTTATGGAACAAGACTACATGGATTCCTTAGTAGAAAAGGAGTATGCAATTGTCATCTATTTTTGAGTGGCTGATTTCAGTCAACCCTGTGTACTCTTTTGGGAAACCTCATAGAAATGAGATTCATCTGTGGTGTGGATTTTTTTCTCTTTTTGAACTGAATCTGCTTTTCCTGTTACTAGGTGAGTTTAGGTTTCTATTTGGATTGCAATATGCATTGGAAGGAATCCACTGGTGTCCAGTGTTTTTATAGTGCCCCCCTAGAAAGAGTTAATCCAAAGCTCCATCTTGATGGGCAATCAACATTATATTAAGAACTATATCACCTCCAGAATTCAGAACATCAGAGTTCCATCCTCAGATCACAACTGGCTAGCCTTCTACTTGTCCTACCTCTCCTTTCAATCTCAGCAACCCAGTTCCAATCTACCTCTCAAGACTTAATATGCATTGCTCCCTTTTAACCCAGCCCAACTGACCTTGATGTCACACATAACCCTCTACCTTCCATCTCTCTGTGCTTGAGCATGCTGTCTCACTCACCTGGAGTGTTGGTTGGTTACTGTTCTTTGTTTTCAAAGAGGACCAAAATGACATCACTATGTTGGAATCAAGAGACAGTGTGTCTGACTATGGCTGATAGTATGGCACAGATAGTCCATATGGACATTTGGAGTTAAGATGTCTCTATGTTTACACATCTAATGTTTCTTTCACTACCATAATTCTGCTTCACTTATAGAGCATAATACCTTCTTTGATGCTGGTATGCCATGCTGGATGATCCTGTGCCAGTGATTCCCATGTCTCCCAATCTATTCCAAAGTTCTTCAGAGAGATCTTGACAGTATCATTGTAGCATTTCTTCTGACTTCTATGTGAGGACCTGCCTCGTGTGAGTTCTCCATAAAAGTCTTTTAGGTAAATGTAGATTTGGCATTTGAACAATGTGACCAGTTCATCTGGAGCAATAGTTTGAACATGAGAAAGAACCTCAGTGTCTGGTATCTTATCTTGCCAAGTGATCTTCAGAATCTTCCTAAGACAATTCAAATGGAAGCGATTCAGTTTCCTGGCATAGTTCAAGTTTTACAGGCATACAATGAGGTTAGCACAACAGCTCTGTAGACCTTCACTTTGGTAGGCAACCTAATATCTCTTTTCTCCCACAATTTTCCTGGAATGTACTCCCCTTGCTCTCTTAGGATTCCTAAGTTCCATCAAAGGATAGCCCCAATGCCACCTTCTGCACTGGTCCCTCTAGAAACCAGTGTCTTCCTTCTCCATATTACCTTGTATTTATGCATCTATCTTCTCCCCCCTTTGAATACATTTTATTTTATAAATTTTATTTATTTCATTCCAAACTTAAGAAATAAAACAATCATTTCCAAAGCATGGTAGAATAGAAAAAAAAAGATGATTGCATATGAACCTGCAAATTACAACTTACTATTCCTTTTAAATATATAACAAAGTTCCCCTACCCACCCCAGAGTTGACCAAATGGGGATATATGAATATATGTCTAATCATTCTATACATACTTGTATTTATCACTTATATAACTTGTATATGAGTAATATTGTTTCCCTTCATAGAATGTAAATTCCTAAAGGGAAGGATGATTTCATTTCTGTCTGTGTATTCCTAGTGCTGGACTTAGAATTAGGAAGGCATGATTTCATGTCCTATCTCAGACACATACTAGCTGTGTAAAGCTGGACAAATCATTTAACCTTTCTGTGCATCCCTATCTATAAGTTGGGGAATAATAATAATAGCCTCTACCTTCCAAAGTTGTGATGATCAAATAACCACAGATATAGAGTGCTTTGCAAACCCTTAAGGTGTTATATAAATACTAGCAGATTAATACAATGACTAGTGAAAGAAGATGTGTTAAAATGCTTGTTGATTGACTTATGAATCTCACTCCTGCTAAAGCATTCTTTTAACTTATCATGACCTATCTTCCCTTGACCTAGTTCTATTTTCCAAATCCATCTTCTCTCACTCCAGTTTCACTTACCTTCATTTCCGCTTTTCATCCCACAGTTGCTAACTTTAATATTTCATTAAATACTACACTAGAATTCCTATCTTTTCCCCTTCCCTACCACCCCACAATCTGTGGAGACTCTCAGTCTGTGACTAGACCACTACTCACTGCCCTGAAAACACACGTTGAGTTTTCCCACCTCCATATTTTTTATTATACCTATAATGTCAATCCTTTCTCGCTGCTTGTTGAACTTCTTCCTATCCTTTGAATACCAACTCAGAGGTCACCTCTCTCATGGAAACTTCCCGTATACTTCCAGTTTTTAGAGATCTTTCCCTTCTTATAAAAACAGTTCTCGGGTATCAATTCTGTCATGTGCTTATCCCATAATACTATATACTATAGCTATATATGTTTATGTCCTATCCTCCTTCTAGACCAGGAGTGGGGAACCTGCCACCTAAAGGCCACATGTGGCCCTCTAGGTCCTCAAGTGTGGCCTTTTGACAGAATACAAACAAATCCAGTCAAAGGACTGCTCTTGAGGACCCAGAGGGCCACAGGTGGCCTCGAGGCCACAGGTTCCCCACCTCTGTTCTAGACCGTTAGCTCTATGAGAGCACAGACTGGGTGTTACACTTCCTGTTATCCCCAGTCCTCTTTACAAGTAACTGTTTAATAATCATTTACTTCTCAATTGAATGAATAAATGAATGAACTCTACACAGACTAGAAACTGAGGCCCAAAAAAGTTAAATTATTTGATTAAGATCTCACATCTAGTAAATGACTGGAGTTCACTCAAGCTTGTTTAGATTAGTTCCCACAAGTCTGAACTGATAGCTCTACCTTACTGCCTTTTCATAATGAGGTAGAGAGGAACATTCTTCCTTTCTCCCTATAACTTCTATGTGCGTTCCTTTGCCATGAGGTCATTACAAAGGCCTCCAAGGATTTGTTTATTATCTATTCTAAAAATAATCTTTAAAAGACTTTTAGGACTAAACTGGACCCCAATGACCACCTAGCACATTTCTGGGTCCCCTGTCTTATAATGATTTTATTTTTCTCCCCCTTTTGCCCAAATCAGTCTGTTGTGCAAATGACCAGTAGTTTCAATTTTACCTTGAAAAATCATGATTAGGAAAGAAAATATGCTGGGGGGAAATGTGCAATGCTTTCAGATTCTAAGAAAAAGAAACAAAGCAAAAAAATCCTCTAGTAATATCTACTATTTTTTATTTTTTGCTTTTTCTTTTTGGTATTTCCTTCCATTTGTAGGGATCAAGGAGATATATGCTGAGATTTGGGAGACGTTTATAGGCTACTGAATCCATTGGCACCCAGAAACTCAAAATGCAGAACCCCACACTCCCTACAGTTGTCAGTCACACAAACAACAAGGGGAACCAGAATAAAGGGAATAAATAATAATTTGTTTCCATACATGTCTATGAGGATAAATCATTCGTGCATAAGCTGTTGTCCTTGCTATAGTTTTCCTACGGCTATGATTGACAAAAGGTTGATAAAGGTGGGTTGACTAAAAGCTAATCTTCTAAAATGTCTCTCTCTATGTACACATATATGTATGCCTTCAGATACAAATATATGTAAATATGCATATTATATATGTACATTTGCATTCATATACATATGTATATACGTGTATCTATATAAGTATTACTAGCTTTAAGTTGCACTCGGACTTTTAGTACATTCTGTGTATATATCTGTGCATATATGTGCATACATACGTATATATACACAGACATAGAAACATGTTATTATATATTTATAAGTGTGCTGTGTGTATATGCATATATGCACATATATTTTTGTTATTGTGGCTCAGTTGTCTCAGTAGGATATGACTCTTTATGACCCCATTTAGAGTTTTCTTGGCAAAGATACTGCAGTGGTTTGCCATTTCCTTCCCTAGCTCATTTTATAGGTGAGAAACTGAGGCAAACAAGGTTAAGTGACTTGCCCAGGGTCCTGTAGCTAGTAAGTATCTGAGGCCAGATCTGAACTCAGGAAGGTGATTCTTCCTGATTCCAAACCCAGTGCTCTATCCATGGTGCCACCTAGCTGCCTGCATATGTATGCATACTGTATGCATGTATGCATGTGTGTGTGTGCACATGAATAGGTATGCACACATTTATACTATATATGTACAATACACAGCATACAATATAAATGTTTTTATATGTGCATATACATATGTAAACATATAGCTAGGTCATGATTATCATTATTTCAAATACTGTGAAATTTGTTTCTATGTGAGTTATATAATAATACCAAGTCACATTTAATGCAGGTCAAAATTCAATTAATGTAACATTTGTAAAAGCAGTTGAGGGTTTTTAACAAGCTGCTACCTAAGATCTGCACTTACCTATTGTAGTATGTAGATTTGATGTGTAGCACATTACCAACAGTTGTGTTGATTTTCTTCCAAAGAGTCCTTAACAAAATGGACAAAAGAAAGAATATTTCAGATGGAGACACTGCCAGTACAAAAAAAAAGGAAAGGTTTGTTTTTACATTAGAATATAAATTTAATGCAGTTGAATGGCACAAATGTGGTAATAGTAACTCAAAAATTGGCTGAGATATAGGAGTACCTGAATCTATGGCACATAACATTATAACACTTGCAGGTAAAATAAAGGAAAATGCCATGTTGCACCAGCTTTTTGTGGTTTGCAAACAACTATAGAGATGTTATAATAATAGAAATAGAGTGTCCTTTAGCTATGTGGAATGAAGATTACAATAAGAAACACATTCCTCTTTGCAGAGCTGTCATTCAAACAAAAGCTTCAAGTTAATTTAAGACAGTTAAAGAAAATGGAAATGAAATGGTTAGAAAAATCTTTTATTGCAAATGGTAGTTAGATCAGATGCTCTAAAATTGAGTTCAGTTGCATAATATTATAAATGCTGAAAAGGGAGTCAGTGTAGATGAGTCTGTACCAGCTAAATATATTGATGTTTTGGGAAAAAAATCATCAAAGAAGATGTAGACATTAATTTACAGATTTTTAATGTGGATGGAACAAGTTTATTCTGGGAAAGAATACCTTCCAGAACTTGCATTTCTTTTCTTTTCTTTTCTTTTCTTTTCTTTTCTTTTCTTTTCTTTTCTTTTCTTTTCTTTTCTTTTCTTTTCTTTTCTTTTCTTTTCTTTTCTTTTCTTTTCTTTTTTTTTTTTTTCAACTAAAAGGGGATTTTATTGATACCACAGTCCCATCAAACCCAGGAACAAGGCCTTGTTACAACAGACTACTCCAGAGGACTTCAGGCAAGGGAGCCAAACCAAAACTGGGTCCCCAGACTGGTCTTTATTTGACCTTCTTCTTGGGGCGCAGATTGTTGGTGTGGCCGCACTTCTTCTTACGGCAGTTTACAGCGCGGGGATGCAGGCGGGCGTAACACTTGCGGCAGATCATCTTGTCACAGTTGTACTTCTGGGCCAGCTGGCGAAGGGAAGGCTCAATGATGCCCCCTCGAAGACGCAGCACCAAGTGCAGAGTGGACTCTTTCTGGATGTTGTAGTCCGAAAGAGTTCGTCCATCTTCTAGCTGTTTTCCAGCAAAAATCAGACGTTGTTGATCTGGTGGGATACCTTCCTTGTCTTGGATTTTGGCTTTCACATTCTCGATAGTATCACTGGGTTCGACCTCAAGTGTGATGGTCTTGCCCGTCAGGGTCTTCACAAAGATCTGCATCTCTGCAATGCTGCGCCCGCCGCTGCCACCTCGCTGAAGAGAAAGAGCTTTCTTTTCTTTTCTTTTCTTTTCTTTTCTTTTCTTTTCTTTTCTTTTCTTTTCTTTTCTTTTCTTTTCTTTTCTTTTCTTTTCTTTTCTTTTCTTTTCTTTTCTTTTCTTTTCTTTCCTTTCCTTTCCTTTTCATTTCTTCTCTTCTCTTCTCTTCTCTTCTCTTCTCTTCTCTTCTCTTCTCTTCTCTTCTCTTCTCTTCTCTTCTCTTCTCTTCTCTTCTCTTCTCTTCTCTTCTCTTTTCTTTTTTTTGGCTTTTTGGAGGGGGGAAGGCAGGGCAATTGGGGTTAAGTGACTTGCCCAAGGTCACATAGTAAGTGTGTCAAGTGTCTGAGGGCGGATTTGAACTCACGTCCTCCTGATTCTAGGGCCAGTGCTCTATTCACTGTGCCACCTAGCCGTCCTTGCATTTCTATTTTTTTAATTTTTTGCTTTTTTTGGAGGGCAGTTGGGGCTAAGTAACTTGCCCAAGGTCACACGGCTAGGTTTTTTTTTTGTTTGTTTGTTTATTTGTGTGTGTTAACTGTCTGAGGCCGGATCCGAACTCAGGTCCTTCTGACTCCAGGGCCAGCGCTCTACTCACTGCGCCACCTAGCCTCCCCATAACTTGCATTTCCAAGAAAGGAAAAAGGCAATCTGGATTTAAAGTGTCTAGGGATCCCCTAACACTTTTACTAGGGAGTGATGCAGAAGGGGATTTTAAATTAAAACCAATATTTGTTTATTAGTTCCCAAATCCTCAGACTCTGAGAGGCTACAACAATCACTTTAAGTTCTTTGGAGGTCAAATAAAAAAGCATGAGTGACTGGAGCAATTTTCAAGTTATTTTAGCCTAGTTTCTTAAAAAAAAAAATATTGCAAGGGCAACAATATCTCATTTGAAGCATTACTGATTTTAGATAATGCCCCAGGTCATCCAACTACACTTGGGTCATTATGTGAGTATGTGAGTGTTCAAATTCACCAACGTGTGGATAAAGCTCTCTGCAACTACCATGTAAATATGGAGACTTAAAGAAGAGAAGACAGCTCAATCTATGATGCTAAAATATTTTAAACAACAATAATGAGGTTTTTGTCATATTGTCAATGTAGGCTTAATTTTAGACATGATATTCAGGAAAGTTTCAGGAATTAAAATCTATAAGGACTCTATTACTTTGTAATAAACTTGAATCAGAAATATTTTTAAAATATACTTTGCTGTTGTATTACATTAATAAACAGATGAAAGAAACCTGATTTAAAAGGTTTTCATTGCATATTTCCATTGGGTTGGAATCAATTTCCATAGTTTATAAATAATTTTAACTGGGAATAGTGCACATTTTATGAGACTAATTAATCAATCAAGATCTAGCTGTACATACACATTTATATAATTATATACATATGTATACATGTATATTCATTATTCACCCTAGTTGGGATCTAGCTACACACATATAAAAATTGAAATATATATATATAATGTATGTATGTATGTATGTATGTATGTATGTGTGTGTGCATATATAGGACATCTAGGTAGGGTAGTGGATAGAGCTCTAGGCCTGGAAACAGGAAGACCTGAGTTCAAATTTAGCCTCAGATTCTTACTGTGTGACCCTGGGCAAATCACTTAACCTTCTTTGCCTCAGTTTCCTCATCTGTAAAATAAACTGAAGAAGGAAATGGCCAACCACTCCAGTATCTTTGCCAAGAAAACCCTAAAAGGGGTTACAAAGAGTTAGACACAACTGATATGACTAAAAACAGCAAAATGCTTATATATTATATTATATGATACACAATGCATGTATATGTATATATGCATACATACATTTACACTCACACTTATGTGCTGGTGTCAAGTTCATCTATTTTTAAAAATTTCCATTATAGTAGGTGGCATTTTGAGGACTTAGTCAATACTTCCTAAATCATACCTATCAGAGAAGTTGTAAACTTGCATATTTATGGCCTTTATCTTTGTTAGGGACTAGAAGATGTTAAATGTCAGCATCTAAGACTTCTAAGAGAACAGAAGATGGTCCCATGGGAAGATGAACATTTACATTTATTTCCCAAATACCCCTGAAAGGATGTGAGTGTTATAGAAATTAGAAAAGTGCAACATCAGACATTAAAAAATCTAGGCAACAAGGGAGAGGCATCAGGAATGGAGGTACAAATTTAATGTTGAGATTAAGAAAGGGTGAAGTATGGGCAGTTAGGTGGTGCAGGGAATAGAGCACCAGCCCTGGAGTCAAGAGGACCTGAGTTCAAATCTGACCTCAGACACTTAACACTTACTAGCTTTGTGACCTTGGGTTAGCCCCAATTCTCCTACTTTCCCCCCTCCAAAAAAAGGCAAGAAAAAAGAAAGGGTGAAGTTATCAGCATTGGAGCACGTCTACCTATATATTTGTTCTCTCATCATAATTTTGCTTTCTCAGACATAGACAAATTTTCTTTTTCAAAGGAAAATTTTTAGGCAACTGCAGCTTCCCCTTTTAGGGTATTGGATTAACTGAGAGGAAAGCTTGCCAAGTTGCAATGAAAGTAGAGTGGACTTGATAAAATAAGACCTTTAACTTGTTCCCAAATCAGAGGTTTTATCCTTATAACTAAGATGTCAAGAATAGTTGTTGTCTGAAAAGCTTCCCCTAAAACTGACACTTCACTCTTAATTTCATATCCACCTGCTATTAAGAAAAGGCCTTAATTTACTGTCAAGATATGTGCTTTGCTTGTGGTATTAATTTGCATTAGACAAGGGCTTTTTAGATTTAAATTCCAAGAGCTACCTAGTATCATGACTGAAGAAAGAATAACTTACAGTTTTAAAGTTTCATGAATGGTGAAATAGAATATTATCTCTGTGTTATTCAGGTTAGGTTTGTAAGTTTGTTCTCTACAGAGAATCATTTTTCCTTCTGCTTTCTCTCCAGGCAACTAAAGGCATTTGCCATGACTTGAAAAAAAAATTTAAAAACACATTTGCATACATTTTAAGGTTTATTACCACCTTTTCCTAAATAACCCTGTGAAGCAGGCAGAGTGTTATTATTCCTATTTTACAGATGGTCAAAGTGAGGGTCAGAGAGGTTGGTGACTTCCTGCTGGTCTCATAGATATTAAGTGTTGGAGTAGGAATTCACATTTGCACAATGCTGGGCTTTGAGTTAAATAACCGGAGTTCCGATAATGGTTTTGGTACTTACTACATGGGTAATCCTGGGTAAATTTCTTTGAGTCTTGGTTTCTTTATCTGCAAATCGAGCATTTGGATTCTATAGCCTTTGGGATCATTCCTTATCATATGATCCAGCTCCAATCCTGGCTCTCTTCCTACTATATCTCACAGCTTTCATGTCAAATGCAGATAAGTAAACTAAAATTAATCAAGGACCTCTATATTCCCCAAATTCTTTTCTTTATTATCAGCAATGATATTTATAGCAAGAATAATAATAGATAACATATGCATATCTATGTGTATGCAAACATATTATATATATATAAACACTTTAATGTTAGCAAACTTTTTACAAATATGACACTTTATCTTCATAACAAGCTAGGTAGGCGCTATTATTATCCTGTTTTACAGATGAGATAACTGAGGCAGGCAGAGGTTAAGTGACATTCCCAAAGTCACACAGCTAATGAATATCTAAGATGGAATTTGAGAACTCTATCCATGATACCACCTAGATGCCTAAAATGAATGTAATTAAGCGCATAGATATAAAACTAAAAATAAATTTTATCTAATGTTTCTCATTTATAAATTTCTGTAATTTTGTGTAAGGGAGTAGAGCTCCATTTCCACCCCAGTGAATGTAATTAGAGAAGTCTCAGACACCTTAGCTGAAGTAATCAGTCAATGAGGATTATAGTGCTTTTTGTCTATTGGATGAAGGGAGATGATATTACACAAGAAATATTTTGTGACTGACTAAAAGAATCAGACACACCTTTGGAATCATCTATAAAAGGAATAGCTAGTCAAGTGGAAAACCACTAAGTCTGTACCAGTAGGAAGTAATGCTTCTAGCCAGAATCTGAATGACATACCATGGACAAAGAGATGCAGAAAGACAGTTCAGGCATAAGGAAGATTCAAGGGGCACAGCTCCTCAAAGCAGAGAATGATGGCTATGGATTCAAGAAAGGACTTCCAGGTCATAAAGTACCAGAAGTCTTAAGTTATCTTTTTGATGCATGGCTGCGTACACATGTGCCTCAACACCGTTTTACTCAGAGTTTGAGTTCATTTGTGGGAGAGTGCACTCCAGGCTCTGGGGGTAAGGTGATATTTGTATCCCTTCTTAAGCCATATCTTCAAGGCAATGCCTTTGCTAAAAGCCAGTTAAGGCTACCGACTGCTGATCACTGGTGGAAAGTATGCTGACGGGATCTCATGAGCAATATCACTAAAAACCAGATCCTCAGGAGTTACACTTAGAAACCTGGGAATAATTAGATATGCCCTACTGGGTGACAAAATTGACTGTTAAAATTCAGTTTGGCAAGAATTGGTCCCTCTGTCTTTTCTATCTGACACTCTATCCTCTGTGCCACCTAGCTAATTAATATATACAAACACATCTATCTATCTATCTATCTATCCAAACATGGCTATATATAAACATACATATGTGTATATATGTATGTCTACAGATGTATATGTACATGTGTATACATACAAAGACAGAGGAAGGGAGAGAGGGAGAGAGAGAGAGATTTATCTTCTTGAGTTCAAATTTGGCCTCAGATACTAACTAGCTGTGTGACCTTGGGCAAGTCACTTAACCCTGTTTGCCTCAGTTTCCTCATCTGTAAAATGAGTTGGAGAGGGAAATGACAAACTACTCTAGTATGGGGACCACAAAGAGTCAGGTACAACTGAAACAACTGAACAATAACAATTAAAAATAATAAACAAATGTAGGTTATAATATATATCATGATTCCAGAGAAATGCTGAATTTATATTATCCATTTGATGTATTAACAAACAGCTGTAGGGGGAAAAATTAATTATCTAAGTAAATAGAGAGTTGGAGGCAAATTTAAGTTCAAATTAGAGCTTTTCTTTTTTCTATTTTCATCTCTAATGATTTATTCAGAAATAAGAAAACTTCTTTATAAATTTACAAATAATCCATTTTAAATGGCTTGTTCAACCTCACACAAACATTTTCTATGGCCTTTTAGGGGATTTGTCACATATTCAAATTAAAATTTAAAAATGGAATTTGATAAATACAAAGGAAAATTCCAAAGAATGTGCTTAGAAATCCTCAAAGAGGGCAAAATAATTGGAAATGTTTTGTCCTTTCATGCAAGATGACTCTTTTGGAAGGAATTAAGGCCAAGTTTCAGGCAAGGTGTAGGGGTGTTGGAATTGGGGGTTGTAGGGAGAGAATCAGATGAGAGGAAAGGAAGAAAACAGTGAGGAAAAAGGGGACAACCGCTTTGTACAAACTGGAATATCTTCTCCAGGAAGAGTATAGACCGAGGAAACAAGAAAAAACAGAGAAAAAAAGTAGGCTTGATCAGGAGTGATTTCTTTACTGCAGGACTAGGCAGCAGATACTCCTAACATTTTTATAGGAGAAGAATGGCTGTACAGATAACATCAAGCATAGTGGTCTTACTGTCTGTAGTAAATGTGAGAAATGATTTCCAGGATATTATCAACTGCATACCTCAAACCCTCTTTGGATGAGGTAATGACTAGAAAATGCCTTAAAGGTAATTTCTAGCAGCACTGAAGAGATAAGAATAAAACTTCACCTGACAAGGATAATTCACATTGAGCTAATAAAATCTGTCCCTCTTTACTATTTTAGCTGGCTCCTAAATTGAAGGTAGTGTTTTGTAATTTAACTTGGAGAGAGATTCCTTTCTTTTCCTGCAGTTTCCTTTCAGGGAAAACTATGCATCAAGGGAAATCTCATCTCTTGATTTCTGATTTCTCATCAGAGGTGATGAATGAGAATGGCTCCAGCCGCTTGTAACCGGTTTTAACAAACAGATTAGATTATTTAAATCAGAATAATGCTATTTAGCAATGAGGGATTTAATGATGGCAGAAATTAAGTTTTAATAAAAAAAAAAAACCTGAAGAAAAGAGGAGATAATAGATTAGCAACATGCTTCCTTCATTACATCCCCTCCCTTAAAAAAAAAAAAAATCCTCCTGTCTGTACAGATTCTTAATTGAGAAATATGCATTGGAAGAGTCCATCCATGAAATTCAATTAAAATGCTAGCTAAAGGAAGGAAGTTTCCTGGGGAAAAAACCACATGGGGAAAAAAAATCTATTGTTTTATTTACATAACAAAACATTAGACAAACCCAAACTGGGTTAAGATTAAGAGTAGCATAAAAATGAAATATGGACCCTGCGCATCAACTTAATGAAATTATGCAGGAGTTCTTCTCCATAATGCAATTACCTCCTTGGCTCTCATTAATCAGGGGTCATCCCTGCACACCTTTGTAGTGAGACAGCCACTGAATCTCGATAAAACTGCCATTGATGATAAAGCAGACACTCCACAGTCTTCTTCCCTGCCCCTCCATCCCCTTCAAACTGGAATATATCGGCAGGCAGGCAAACTGTCCTTGTTTATGCTAACAAAAGGAGCCATCAATCTCGAGCTCTCAGAATCAAGCCCCCTTACACTGATGAGGAGTTTTAAAGGGGAGCAATCAGTACATAAATCTCCAGACAAAAACTGTAATTATTACAAATGGGTAGCTGGTAATTAACCCTGCATTTTAGCTGTCGGAAGGGAGCTATTGGGTCCTGAGGGATTCCCTTTCCTCCCCTACTCCCCACCCCCAGCACACTCTTTGACTCTGTTTTCAAGTGCTCGTTTTGTCTGTTGAAGACTGCTGAGAAACACGCTGTGTGCTGGGTTTTCTGGATAATCCTAAGGGCTTTCTTTTCTGGAGGGGCAGGGATGGATTCCCTTTTTTGTTAAGTCTTAAGAAGTCATCATGCAATGATCAACCATAATTCCAGAGGACTGATGATGAAGCAAGTTACCCACCAGGTCATCATAGACAAGTGATGACAGATGAACTTGGTGCAGAATAAGATATTCATTTTTTTGACATGACCAATATGGGAATTTGTTTTGTTTGATTTTGCATGTTTATTGAAGGTTTTTTTTTTCTTTTTCAGAGGAGAGTAGGAGGAAAGAAAAATAGATACTTGTTGATTGGAAAAAGTGAAATTTAATTTAAAAAAAAGAGAAGGAAGTGAAGAAAAAGCATCTTGAGGGGTGATGTAGCTTTTCTTGGGGAGGCATGGCTACATTTGCTCCTTCCTCAGATACTTAATTTAATTTTTTTGCATGATTACAAGGTAGGTCAACAGAAACATATTTGTTTGTTTTTTGAACAGACCACTGGCTGTCTCATGGCCTGATATATTGGAGATTTGTAATTAAGACAGGTAGCTAGATCTCAACAATGCACCATTTCTTCACAGGGTTTTCAGGAATAATTAGTCACATTCTGCAGGTATGAAAAACAAATGCCTGATTTTTTTTTTTTGCAGGATTAATCAGTTAATCAATCTACAAATATTTATTTCACCCTCTGTGTCCCAGACACAAGTGCTAGACACTGGGAATACAAATACAAAAAAGGGACAATCCCTTCCCTCAAGGAGCCTGTCTTCTTCTGTCCCTCCCACAACACATTCACAGTTAAGCAAATACAAGTGGGGGGTGGAGGAGGAGAACACACAAAAGGGAGCTCTTTGGGCTTGTGGTGCCAGGAGTCCTCTAATAAAAGCAAAGCTACATGGCCACCCACAGTCATGCCAAAGTACATTATGAGTGCATCTGCTTCAGCCCTCCATGCTGCTCTGTTTGTGAGTTCTTTGCTTTAAGAAGTTTTTGAGTTCCAGAATTCTAGAGTTCTAGAATATAAACATATATAAATTCTAGAATATAAACATATATAAATTCTAGAGTTCTAGAATATAAACATATTGCTAATTTGTCCCCAGACTCTCTGTTTTCTCTCTTTCTCTCTCTTTCTCTGTCTTTCTGTCTCTATCAGTTGCTTCCTCCCCCTCTTTTCTTCCTCCTCTCTCATTTTTCTTTCTTTCTTTGTTTCTCTTCCCATCTGTTTCTGTTTCTTTCTCCTTGTACCCTGTCTCTGTTTTACTGTCTCTTTATCTCTCTGGCCAATTAGCTCTCTCCCCTTTCCCCTCCCCACCCCTCTCTCTTTTTCTTTTGGTCCCTCTGTCTTCATCTTTCTGTTTTTGTCTCAATGTCTGTCTGTCTCTATCTGCCTCTTTCTGTCTGCTTGTCTCCCCTTTCCCTCTCTCTCTCTTTCTCCTCTCTGTTTCTCATTCCCTTTCTTCCTCCCCCCACCTCTCTTTCTCTGTCTCTGGCTATTTCTCTGTGTCTAAGTTTCTCTGTCTCTGTCTCCCTGTCACCCGATCCGTGTCTCTGTTTTTCTGTCTTTGTCTCTCTTTGTTGCTGTCTCTCTTTGCCTCTTTTTGTTTCTCTTTCTTCATACCTCTCCCTCTCTTTTTTTCTCCTCTCTCTTTCTGTCTCTCTGTCTCGATATTCTATCTTTGCTTTTTTTGTCTGTTTGTCCTTCTCCCTCCTCTCTCTATTTCTTTCTGTCTTTGTTTCTCCCTTTCTCCTTCCCTCCCTCTTTTTTCTCTTATCTGTTTCTCTGTTTTCTTGTCTATCCCTCTCTGTCTTCCTGTTCCTATATCTCTTTCTTTCACCAGCTTGCATGTCAAACCCATCATTCTTGGAGAAAATCTATTTCTTTTTGATTTACTAATCTCAAACCAAGTACTCTTGGATAAAATTAATTAGAAATTGTCATATACTTTAATAGGATTTTTGATCAACATAGAAATGCAAATAAGTATTAAAATGAGGGAAAGTAGGCTGCAATATGACTTTGGTGGGTGTGGTGAGGGTGGGGGTGGAGAGAAATCTTTCTTTTCCTCCCCAACCCTCTATACTCTCTTCTCCAGTCTGTTAGGGCAGGAAAAATGGGAAGAAAGTGATTAGACAGGTAAATGGGACCTCCCTGGATTATATTCTGGGAAGAAGGGGGAAAGCAACTGGATTTTGGATATTTTACTAACCACCCAATGTGCTCCCTGTTTCTCTGATTGGTCTCATCCCATCATCTTTTGATTGGACCCAGTCACCACCTTTGTTCTACTCCCTTTTCCTCTGCTTGCAACTGTCAGGTTAGCAGCAACCAACAACAGTTGCTTTGTTGAGAAAGAGGACTTCCTCTGGGCTCCAGCTCCCACCTCCTCCAATTCATGTAAAAGGCGACTGAACAAACTTTGGAGCTACAGAACCCACAAAATGACACAGAGAGGCTAACCCCCCTCTGAGGACAGCCCAGCACACTGGCAGGAATCAGCCAGAACAGCACTCTGGGAGTGAAGCCCAGCCCTGTACAAGCCCAAGGTATTAGCCCCAGGGTGGCAAGATCAGCCTCTGGCTGGAGGGACTTCAGATCACCAGTAGCTGTGGTGGTTTCCAAAATTATCAACCCATATATGCCAAAGACAAAGTGAGAGGTCAGTGCCGTGTGGACTTTGGGATCCAGTAATTTGGGAGTGCAGCTGGCCTTTATCCCCTGGAGGGAGAAGTTGCTGATGTGCTGGGGCCATGCAGCCATCATCATGTGGCAGCTTCAGCTCCTGGACTGCAGATTGTAGGGGGACCAAGCAAGAAGTCTGAGGGGTAATTGCTCTTACTTTAATCTGCTTGGATCTTGATTGTGATCTAGGGTGGAGGTCCTGGGATGTGCAACCAGCTTGCGGAGTGTGTGGAAGCTTCAGAGAAGGAACCTTTGGAAGCTGAGAAAACCCCAGCAATTGGGACAAAGCTCCCCTGTCTGGTAGCAGAATCTTACTGTGGCAAAAAGCCCAAAAGTTAAGTAATTGAATGGTAACATGAGCAAACAAGGAAAGCAAAGCAAACAGAGCAACCCAACTTTAGACTCCTTTTGGGGGGACAAAAAGAATCAAAGCATGGAACAGGAGGAAGAAAGCAAAGTCAAAACTCCTGCACCAAAAGCTTCCAAGAACAATACAAGCTGGCCATAGAGGACCTTAAAGAGGATTTTGAAGACCAAATAAGAGAAGTAGAGGAAAAATTGGGAATAGAAATGAGAATAATGCAAGAAAATTATGAAATGAGAGTCAACAACTTGACTGAAGAAAATAACACCTTAAAAATAGACTAACTCAAATGGCAAAAGAGGCTCAAAAAGGCAACGAGGAGAAGAATGCCAAGTCAAATTTGCCAGATGGAAAAAGAATCTCAAAAGCTCACTGAAGAGAATCATTCCTCCAGAATTAGACTGGAGCAAATGGAAACTAGTGACTTTATGAGGAATCAAGATACTATTTAACAGATCCAAACAAATGAAAAAATAGAAAACAATGTGAAATATCTCATTGGGAAAACCACTGACCTGGAAAATATATCCAGGAGAGATAATTTAAAAAATATTGGACTACCTGAAAGCCATGATCAAAAAAAGAACCTAGAAAACATTCTACAAGACATTATCAAGGAAACGTGCCCTGATGTTTTAGAACTAGAGAGCAAAATAGAGGCTGAAAGAATCCACCAATCACCTCCTGAAAAAGTTCCCAAAAAGAAAACTCCTAGAAATATCATAGCCAGGTTACAGAATTCCCAGATCAAGGAGAAAATATTACAAGCAGCCTGAAAGAAACAATTTGAATACTGTGGAAATGCAATCAGGATAGCACAGGATCTGGCAGCTTCTACACTGAGGGGTTAAAGGGCTTGGAATATGATATTCTGGAGGTCAAAGCAGCTGGGATTAAAACCAAGAATCACCTACCCAGCAAAACTGAGTATCATGTTGCAGGGGGAAATATGGTCATTCAGTGGAATAGAGTACTTTTAAGCATTCTTGATGAAAAAAAACCAGAGTTGAATAGAAAAATTGACATTCAGATACAAGAAGCAAGCAAAGCATGAGAAGGTAAACAGGGAAAAGAAATCATAAGGAACTTACCAAAGTTGAACTATTTATATCCATACATGGAAAAAACAATAATTGTAACTTATGAAACTTTTCTCAGTATGAGAATAGTTGAAGGGAATAGAAATGTATACACACATATGTCTATATAGGAGGGTATATGGGTGTATGTATACATATGTGAATGTGTGTATATATGTGTATAGGTATACATAGATAGAGGGCATAGGACCAATTTAATAGGAAAGGATGATACTTAAAAAGGTGAAATTAAGAGGTCAGAGAGGAATATAATGAGAGAAGATGGCAAGGGATAGAATGGAGTTAACTATCTCATTTAGAAGAGGCAAGGGAAAATGGTTACAATGGGGGGAAAGAACAGGAAGGCAAAAGGGAATGGGTCAACCTTATTCTCATTGAATTTGGCTTAGGGAGGGAATGACATACACACTAAGTAGGGTATCTCACCCTACAGGAGAGTAGGGGGGAAGGGGATGAGAGTGGGGATGATGAAAAGCAGGGTAGGCTGTGGGGGGAGGGAAGTTGGAAACACCCATTTTTGAAAAGGGACAAGATCAAAGTAGAAAATAGAATTGGGAGGTCGGATAGGAGGGAGAGAAATATAGTCAGTCTTTTACAATATATCCACTAGGGAAATGTTTTGCATAGTTACACATGTACAACCTATATTGAATTGCTTATCTTTCCAGTAAGGGTGGGTGACAAGGAAGGAAGGGAATGAATCTGGAATTCAAAGCTTTAAAATCAAATGTTTATATATATGCATATATACATACTATTATTAATATTATTTTACATGTAACTGGGAAATAAGATATACAGGCACTGGGGCTTAGAGATCCACTATACACTACTGGAAAGTTGGAGGAGATATGGGAGAAGATATGGGAGAGAGCAGATTGGAGGAGGGGATATCCAGTGGGATTGCTATTTTGGGGTGGTGGGTAGGGGGAAAAACGGAGAAAATTTGTAAATCAAAATCTTGCGGAAATGAATAATGTAAACTAGAAGTTAATAAAGCATTTGGTTAAAAAACAAACAAACAAACAAAAAAACCCAGTTGCTTTGTTGTCCTCTAGGATGTCTTAGCAAAAAAAAAAAAAAGGACAGAGGAGGGGGTCTCATCACCATGGCACCATTGATTTCCAGTTCTACCCTCCTTTTTCCTTCTTCTATCCCCATCTGTCTATTCTTTGTGATTTCTCTGTGAAAATCACTCTTGAAACTACTAGAAAATGGAAGGGCTTCCAACTACTTCTGTGACTTGAACCCTTCTAGCTGGAGTGCTCTCATATTTTAATGACAATGTCTCTGGGGGATGGAGTTACACAGAAATTTTTTTAAAGATAGAGTGATTTGGGGAAAGGCATTTATACTTGAGGAAATCAGGAAAGTTTTCTTGATGGGGGTATTAAAATAGGAGATATAATTAATGCCACATATGGGAAAGAATAAATAGGGTAGTTGTGCTTGAGCACAGGATGCTTGAGAATAACATCTAATTAGCCCAGAAAGATAGAATGCAGTTAGGCAGTAAAGAACTATAAATGCCATACACATGGATTTATATTTTATCCAAAAAGCAACAGGGACACTCTGAAGCACCTTGAGAAAGGGATGTGACATGATCATATCTGCATTTTAGAAATATCAATTTGGCAGCTGTGTGGAGGATGGACAGGAGAGGCGAGAGAGTGGAGGCAGGGAGACCAATTAGGAGCCTATTTTCATAGTCCAGGAGAGAGGTGATAAGGGCATCAACTGAAGTAGTGGCTGTGTAGGTGGAGAGAAAGAAAGAAATACCAGAGACATTGAGAAGGTAGGATTGACACATGGCAACTGAGAGATTATGTGGGGAGAGGGAGAATGAAGAGTCACAGATGGCTCCTGGGTTGTGAATCAGATGCCTTTCAGAGAGATAGAGAAATTATCAGGAGGGAGAGGTTTAGAAAAGAAATCCAAATGGAAACAATGATAAACTTCTTCATCAAGCCTCCATCAGCACAAAAAGTCAGCCCCAAACCTAGAGGCATTGGAGAGGGGTCCTGCCAGGGAAGCCAGCACTAGCTCAGGTGAATAGTGTATGTCAGTGGCCAGGAATGCTCTAGGAGTTGCTGAAGCCTTCAGCACTGATCAAGAATACTTTGAGGGTCTGGAAGGCTGATGTTCCCTGACATCACGGAACAGGGAAGCTTCATGGGGGCTGGAAGTTCATGGGATGCCAAACAGGAAGTGATGCTAGTGCTCCTGGTATTCTGAATGCACAAATGCTGGGAGAGCTAGAAGCCTAGAAAATTCAGATCAGGATCAAATAAGGCCATAGCATTCTATTTAAGAGTGAAGGAAGACAGAATGTACCCTTGACACAAAATCTCAAGAACCAGGAGGTTGGAAATGTGAGCAGAGACTGAACACAATGAAGACATACTACAAGTTGGGTGTTTTTTACCCAGCAGGTAATCCTAGAAGAGAATAACCTTGAAACAAGTACAAGCAGAGCCTGCGGGGAGGGGAGGGGAAAGGACTTGACCACAAGAATTCCAAGGGTAGAGGGAAGAGGTGAAGAAAGAGATGAAAATTATTCTTTTTGGCAAAGAAAATGGAGGCAGTAAGAACTAAGTAATTCCATCTTCTCTCTGTTGTCTGTTATCATGCTTCCTTGATAAACTGGAAAGAAACAGGACTTTTGGCGATGTTATTCTAAAGGAGGCTCATTATCATGCCTTGCTTCAGTTTTGACACAGTGAAAATGCCCAGAGTTAAATTCTATCTTACAGCTCTCCCTGACTTAGAAAGCTATTGACAAGGAGATATCTTCCAGCTTTCTTCACCAGTGAGGAAAGCCAGTGTGCAGATATGCTTGAGCTCCACAGGAAAATCACCCAGTCATTTCTCCTAAAATCCTTCTCTCATTGCAGTGAAGTGGTATGGTTCTCTTTTAAGGACAAGACTTTGTTGACAAAAGTTGCATGCTACCCAGCTTTGGGGAAAGAACCATCGTTTCCATGCAGTTATTCCTACAGGAGAGAGAGGAATAACGATTTGATTTAATAATTCAGAAATTTTCAGTGATCTCCAATAAAGTAGTTTCAGTGAAGACAGATTTTATGCGGTTAAAGAAGGTAGGGTTACAGAGGAAAGGTAGTTAGGTAGAGTATTAGACCAGGAGTCAGAAAGACTTGAGCTCAAATTCAGTTTCAGTCATTTAGTAACTGTGTGACAAGTCAATTTAAAGTCAGAAGGGAAGGAGCCAGGACATGGAGAGAAACTGAAGATACTAAAGCTCAGAGGGGTCATTGGAGAAATAAGTTCTTAAGGAAGGTAAAGGGCCTGGGTGGTGAGATTAACATTGGGGATCACAGATTTGGGTTTCCTAGAATTTCTATTATCTAGATCTAGGCTTCAGTTTCCTCCTCTGCAAAACAGAGCTATTGAACTAGCTCAGGGGTGGGGAACTTGCAACCTTGAGGCCACATGTAGCCTTCTAGGTCCTCAGGTACAGCCTTTTGACAAGTATTACAGAATGAATCCTTTATTTAAGGGGATTTATTCAGTGAAGTTTGGATTCAGTCAAAGGACTGCTCTTGAGGACCTAGAGGGCCACATGTGGCCTTGGGGTCACAGGTTCCCCACCCCTGGACTAGATAACTAGGTAGCAAAGTTCCTTTTCAGCTCCTTATTAATGATACTGTGAGCTCAATGCCTCTGTTTTACAGAGGAGGAAACTGAAGCCTAGAGAAAGAAAATCACCTGTCACAGGAAGAGCAAGATCCCTTTTATCAGGGAGGGCTTCATAGAAGAAAATATGAGATCACAAATCTAGGGCTGGAAAGGACCTCAGAGGCCATCTGGCCTAACCTTTCATTTCTTAGATGGGGAAACTGAGGCTCAGAAAGTGGGAATGATTTGCCCAAGGTCACCCAGCTTGGCAGAGCTGGAATGCAAACTCAGTTTCAGGGCCCCAAGCTCAATGATCTTCTTCCCCTTCCCACTGGACCCTACTGCTTCCTTGCCAACGAAATTTTGTGTGATGTAGGAATTGGGACTTGGAAAAAAGGGAAAGATTTAAAGACATGACAGGAATAAGATAACAGGCAAAGAGGCCTGATAATATGCATGATAATTCAGATACAGAAGAGACCACAATGAGATTAAGGAACAACTCAGTCTTCATCAGTTTGGTGAAGGAATGTGTCAAAGATGTCTCAGCTTTCGAGCCTGGGTGAAATTGAACAACTCAGGCATGCTTTGTTCTACTTCTTCAAAAAGCCAAACCATTTAGCAAAGTTCAACTGAAGAAGTCATTGGAAAGCATCATGGGATCATAGCTCTAGAATTGGAAGAAACCATTAAATTCAACCTCCTCATTTTACAGATGTGGAACTTGAAGCCCAGAGAGAATAAATGATTTGCCCAAGGTCACCCAGGTAGTAAGTGGCAGAAAAGGGATCAAATTCAGTGCCTCTGATTCTGCTTATTTTGTATAATAATGGTTCTCCCAGCAGGTCATATTTTTCTTTATTTTCCCCCTCAATTTTTATCTCTTGGGTTTCCTAGAATTTCTATTAAGACCAGCTATAAAACCAACCTTTAAATACACACACACACACACACACACACACACACACACACACAAACACAAACACACACACAAGCATAAACAGGATTTTCATGTTCTAGAGTCCAAAAATACCATCACATTTAATAATGATGGACAGAATTCCAGATCATAAGCTCTTCTATAAAATATCAAATTTGGAATCACCTCTCTATTCCTTCATATAGTTTCTATTGTAAGAGGGGTGTTCAGATTTCTTCATCCACCCAGCTGTAATCCTCAGAAAGTTTTAAATTATTGTTGAATACAAATTATTCAAGACCTGTGGTATTCATGGAAAAAGGTTAGAAATAGCATGTGTGATAAAAAGCAGTGGCATGTGATAAAGAGCAGTTAGAGAATTGTTTGAAACTTCTATGTGGATGCAAAGCAGATGAGATGTGTGTATGTGATGAATTTTACTCAGTGAAATAGTGAATAAACTTGTTTGATTCACACTATTCAGTGTTTTAATTCCTTTTGAAATGCAGATAACTTTCTTCTTACTTCTACACCCTTCACAAATATAGAAAAATACCCTATACAAATATAGAAATGTTCAAAACTACTCACTGGAACTCAGGATGTTTCCATTTGGGTTTGTTGAGAGACTTTTGTAATGGGGGTTTGGACTAGGCTCACCACTTAGTTTAGTTCCTTCTTAGCATTAGCCCCACCCAATTCAAATCCCAGACCTCAAGGGGTTAGTACCCTGATCTTCAAGGCTTTACTATTGGGCTGGCAGCAATACCTAGCCTGGATTCCTGAACTCCTAGATCTTTGTGGCTCAAATTCTTGCGAGTGGAGACTACACTTCTTGTACTTAGAATGAAAAAAGGATAAAGGAACCAGGCCGGGGAGAGGTAGCCCTTGGGCCACCTACATAGTGTGAGTGAAGGAGTTTTTTGTTCTAGATTGGAACATAGAAAAGTCTGGGACAAACAATTTTAAAGAAACTGATCTTTTTGGCTATATAGCCAATGGAAAACGTTGCTCCCAATCATGTAGTAGGCTAATACAGAATGCCTAGTCTCCTGGAAGAAATAGCCTATGATCATTCACTTGAGTGATGTCATCTTGGGTCATCAAACCCCCATTACACTTGAATTTTATTAGATATATGGATTGTTACAAATGAAAATGGAGATTAAAAAAAACAAATGACTGGGTTTGCCACAAGTTCCTGTGGATACAGAATTCATATTGGGAAGTGGGTCACCATTACTTTTGAACCTGGAGAGAAGGATGAATGTAAAGGTGAAGGTGGAGAGGATGTGAGGTGAGGTCACTAATGGGGGGGGAAGGTGTCTCCATCTTAATAGAGAAGGAAGGAGGGCCAAGTATTAAATGTGATTTATGGTTTTTGTTGAAACATATAGTACTAAGGCCTCAATTGTGTTAAAAAATATTAAGAAATAATATTTTGGCAGTACTGTAGTCTGAAGACCTGAATGAAAAACCTCATCAGTTTTTCCTTGAATAGAAGACTTAATCAAGTTCAGGGGAGTAGAGTTCATGATTCCTTGAAACTAAAATTAGAGAAAAGGTTTGTCTTATTTGTACTAAAAATCAATTATTATCACATCAGCACAAATAAGACAAACCTTTTCTCTAAGTGGGAAGGGCTTTTGGTTAATGCAGTTAAAAGCAATATAGTTATCCCTTCCATATCACACAAGTTAGGGGCATAGCCCCTGCTCCACCCTGCCATCTGGAAAATTGGTATAAAATTTTTTGGCCCTCTCTTTGTGCCAGAGAAGAAGTCTGATTTTTTTCTCTTTTGGGGGGGAGGGGGGATGTTACAAGTACCTTATTATTAAATTTAGATTGATATTATACAATACTATACACATATTTTATGCATTCCTGAGTTTCTAGACTTTCTGTCATCTACTGGCCTTTGTATGTCCTCTGTGGCTCCTGCAAAACTCCCCAAATTTCCCATTTATTTTCTTATGCTGATCCATGATATATCAAAACTGCAATGGGAAAAGGAGTGATGTAAAAGGGATAACTGTATTTCAGTTTCTCTTTATTCACCCTTGACCAGCTTGAAAGTCAAGAAAAGAGGGAGCTACTAGTTTTAGGATGATATTTCTTCAAGGGCAAGCTGACATTGACATTTTTATTAGTCTGTTTAAGCAAATAAAAATCTTTTAACTTAAACTATATACTTATCTTTTGCCTTCATGTGGAATTTTGTCTTTTGTTTTATGATTACTATAAAATGTAAGTGGTTATTGCTTTAGTCATCAGAGAAAATTCCAATTAGCAAGGGAAACTCTGCCTCTTTGGACCCTTTTCTAAAGCAGCAATTCTTGTATATTAATAAATTATCACTGATAGTCCTTGACTAAAATGCAGAGTATAGAGGTTGATTGTTTTTGCCACAATGTTTAAGTAAGTAGGATGGGGGGGTAAGGGTTGAGGGGAGTGGAGATGTTTAAAAATAAGCAAGCAGTGGGCTAGAAAATCCATAAGAGATGAAAAAAAAATTAAGCAGCAGAGAAAATCTAGCTGAAATTGTATAGCACAAATATGTAGTGGATACTATTTTCATAATTCCAGGTCTTTCTCCATTAATGTCCTAGAACCTGACAATGGGAATAAAAAAATGAAGGAAGCTGTTATAAAAATGGGACTTAAACATGAATAGTTAACTTAGAATATGGAAGAAAAAGGGGTGAAATTTGGTAATAATACCACTAAATATGCCAACCAGGGAGCCTAAAGCTGAGCAGGGATTCATGTGGAGACAATTTGATTCAATTTAAAAATGAATTTAGTAAATTATCTACTATATACAAAATTATACAACATTGCTGGAGATACATGTCTGGGTTGTGCCAATATGACAAAAATAATGTTATTACCTAAATTAATTTACAGATTTAATATCATACCAATGAAACTACCAAGGGGATACATTAGAGAACTAAAGCAAATAATAGCAAAATTCATTTAGAGAGATAAAAGATGTAGGATCTCAAGAGAAATCATGAAAGAAAAAAAGTAAGCATTCAGGGGAAATATCACTTCCAGACCTCAAATTATATGATATAATTGTAAACATAAAAGCAATTTGATACTGGTAGAAACAAATAAATGGAATGGATAAAGAAAAATAAAAAAAAACATTCACAATTTTAGTGTTTATTAATTTGAGAACACAAATACTTAGTGAAGAACTTCTTATCTAACAAAAATACTTGGAAAAACTACAAGATCAATTGATCAAAAATTAAATTTAGACCAATATCTTAGACCATATTTCACAATAACCTCAAAATGGGTATGTGAACTAAATATTAAAAGTCATACTAAAAGAAATTAGAAGAGAATGATAACAGCTACTTTTCAGAACTTTAGGTAAAGTATTTAGGAAAAATATCAAATTTCTAACTAAACAAGAGAGAGAAGTTACCACAAAAGTTAAAACAGAAATTTAATTACACAAATTTGAAAGTTATTTTTAACCAAAAAAATAAATTTGACTAGAATAAGAAAGGAAGACATTAATTGGGAAAAAAAAAAAACTTTGCATGAAAAGTCTCTGACAATAGTATGATATCTAATGTGTGTGTGTGTGTGTGTGTGTGTGTGTGTGTGTGTGAATGTATCTATGGGACTACTGGTGTTTGTCCTTTATTTTTGAAGATGACCAAATAGCATTACAAAGTGATGTCTTGACTTGTGTGTGAATTGGATTTAAGTGAGGCAGAGTTGCATAAAGTTGTCAGCCTCACTCTCTCTGCTAGAATCATTGAAGTCCAGGGGCAAAACAAAGTCAAGATGACTAGTGATGGCTCTCAGATGCAGTGGATGACTTAGACATTGTTGATGTCTGACTAAGCTCTAAGTGCTCCCCAGAGTCTGGTTCAGTCACCTTCATGACCATTGGAACACATTGTTCTCATCCAACCATTCTGCCAGGGGATGTCTTCATGTATTTGGGGTAGATGCCATGCCTCCCAATCCCCCTTTGTGGCTTATCTACCAAGACAGTTTTACCATGGGGTGGTTGCTACACATGCCACAGCTTCTTGGAGCCAAAGGTGAGAGCTCGGTAAAGGCAGACACCAAAGGTAGATGAACAGCCCTGAAAAAGGCTCAACAAATCCTCACACACAGGGGTGCTAGTCCTCTGTGCACCTCATATAGGAACTAACACAAATATATAAGCTTAAAAGTTAAGTGAACAAAGAATATGAGCAAACAGCTCTTAAAAGAATTGACAAATGTCAACAATTATATGAAAGTCTATTTCAAATCTATAGTCCAGGTCACCTGTATTCTATAAGATTAAATCAAACACCTAGCCCTATACCCTCAAGGAGCTTGAATGGGAGAGTCCTGGAATGTGCCAAAAATAAGTGTGGTACAAAATAGAATGAAATAAGTACGTGAAATAGGTAAGAACAAAGGACTGGGATGGTTCCTTCTAGGACTGTTTTAAAGGAAACACTTGGTAAACTCCAAAGTGCTACATAAATGTGAGCTATTTATTATTTTACCCCAGGTCCCTAAATAACTTTCAGCTTCCAAGTCATAACTGAAATTCAAATCTGTAAACTCTGTGACCATTACCTTATCCTTATGGAATGTTCTTTTATGTAGCCCTGCTTGGTGATGCATAGCCATCTGAACATGCACCAGTGCAGATGTTTTGGAACAGTCATTCCTGTGTGAAGGCATCTGGGATTGTTCATGCAGAGGTCTGGGAGAAAGATGCTGGAAGAGAAAGGAGGAGGTGGGGGCAGAGTTCTCCATGTGGGTAAACACATCCTCCAGCTATCTTGCAATAGACAGAGTGCTGGGACCAGAGACAGCAAGACTCAAGTTCAAATGCAGTCTCAGACACTTAGTAGGTGTGTGACCCTGATAAATCCCCTAACCCCGTCTGCTTTAGTTTCCTCAAATGTAAAATGGAGATGGTAGTAGCTACTGCCTTACAGGGTTGGTGTGAGGATCCTGAGATGATACTTGTGGAGCACTTAGCACATAGTAGGTGCTCAGTAAATACTTGTTTCCTTCCTTGGGAACATATAAGAAGATGTCGGTGCATAGGTTTTCCCTGGTTCTTTCATTTAGAAAGACCATGATGAGTAGCTGGTTGTCACTGCATTTCTGAGGACTGAGTATGGCTGGTGTGGCTTCATTGTTGAAAGAATCTGGTTTAGAAAGATTGTCATTCAATGACATTTTCTCTCTCCTGTGACTGTGAGATGTGGAGGAGGCCACTGCATTAGCAGCTTCTTTAGTGTCTAAGTAGGAAAAAGTTATTTTTGTCTTCATAGTCAGAAACATTTAGCACTGACAGATATAACCCTGAGCTATACCTGCATATCCTTAGTGCTCCCCCTTCCCTTGTGCTCCCTCCCTTTGATTGGAGAGGGTGGAGGAGGTACATAGGAGAGGTCCTCCCAGACACTCCACCATTTAGGGATGGCACTCAAATAATTCTCCTATCCTGGACTTCATTATCTTTAGAAACTCACCTTTCGGGGGGGCGGAGCCAAGATGGCGGAGTAGAAACAGCTCATCCAAGGCACTCTGCCCCGAGATTCCCCCCAAACTATGTAAAAGGGGACTCTGAACAACTTCTGGAGCCCCAGCACCCACAGAACAACACAGAGAAGCTAACCTCCCGCTGAGGACAGCCCAGCAGCCCTGTAGGAAGGACCAGTGCAGCACTCTGGGAGCCGGCAGCTCGCAGCGCACAGAGCTTGGGGAGACGAGCCGAGCCCAGGTCTGCGTGAGCCGAAGTTTTAGCCCCAGGGCGGCAGGGCCAAAAGCCGGCTGGAGGAACCCCAGAACACCAGCAGCTGTGGCGACTCCAGAATTATCAACATAGACATGCCTAGGACAAAGCAAGAGGTTAGTGTCCTATGGACTTTGGGACTGGTATTTGGGGAATGCTTCGGCTCCCTCCCCTGGGGGCTAGAAACCACTGAGGAAACACACCATTTTGCAGTTTTCAGAGGCAGCTCCAGCTCCTGGCCTGCGAATTGGAGGGAGATCCAGCGATCAGTCTTGGGGGATAATCGCTCTTGCTTTAACCTCCCTGGATCTGGATTGTGATCTAGGGTGGAAGTTGTGGGTGGGTTTCCAGCTTGCCAGAAACAGAAATTGCCCCCCACACGTTCGGGACGAAAATTCCTCTAGCTGGCCTTAAAGCCATAATGTGGCAACAAGCCCAAAAGTCAAGTAATTAAGTGGCAACATGCCAAGGCAAAGGAAACAGAAAAATGCAACCCTAGACTCCTATTTTGGGGGCATAGAGCGGGAAAAGGACTGTGAGGTCAGAAGTCCTGCTCCAAGAGCCCCAGGGGAAAACATGAGCGGGTTGCAGGCCATAAAGGACCTTAAGAAAGACTTTAAAAATCAAATAGGAGAAGTGGAGGAAAAATTGGAAAGAGAAATGAGAAGGATGCAGGAAAAGTATGAAATGAGGGTCAACAGCCTGACTGAGGAAAACAACACCTTAAAAAATAGACTAGCTCAAATGGCAAAGGAGGCCCAAAAGGGCAAATGAGGAGAAGAATGCCTTAAAAAGTCGAATTTGCCAGATGGAAAAAGAATCTCAAAAGTTCACTGAGGAGATCCATTCCTTCAGAGTTAGACTGGAGCAAATGGAAGCTAATGACTTTATGAGAAATCAAGATGCTGTTAAGCAGATCCAAACAAATGAAAGATTAGAAGGCAATGTGAAATATCTCATGGGAAAAACCACTGACCTGGAGAATAGATCCAGGAGAGACAATTTAAAAATTATTGACTACCTGAAAGCCATGATCAAGGAAAGAACCTAGAAATCACCCTTCAAGAAATTCTCAAGGAAAACTGCCCTGATGTTTTAGATCCAGAGGGCAAAATAGAGGTTGAAAGAATCCACCGATCACCTCCTGAAAAAGATCCCAAAAAGAAAACTCCCAGGAATATTATAGCCAGGTTCCAGAACCCCCAGATCAAGGAGAAAATACTCCAAGCAGCCAGGAAGAAACAATTTCAATATTGTGGAAACACAATCAGAATAGCACAGGACCTAGCAGCTTCTACACTGAGGGATCAAAGGGCATGGAATATGATATTCCAGAGGGCAAAGGAGCTGGGATTGAACCCAAGGGTCACCTACCCAGCAAAACTGAGTATTTTGTTTCAGGGGAAAATATGGTCATTCAGTGGAATAGAGGACTTTCAAGCATTCTTGAGGAAAAAACCAGAATTGAATAGAAAATTTGACATCCAGACACAATAAGGAAGAGATGCCTGAGAAGGTAATCAGGGAAAAGAAATCAAAAGGAACTTATCAAAGTTGAACTATTTACATTCCTATCTGGAAAAGCAATAACTGTGACTGATGATATCTTTCTCACTATGAAAATAATGGAAGAAGGGTGTGTGGTCACATGAATACATATGTGAATGTCTGTGTATATGGTTACAGTTATACATGGATAGAGGGCATAGGTTGAATTTGTTGGGAAGGAAGAATACTCAAGGGATGAAATTATGAGGTGAGAGAGGAAAGTGGCAAGAGGAGATGGGGAGAGACAGGGTAGGGTAAACTATCTCATGCAGAAGAAGCAAGGGGAAATGGTTGCAAGGGAGGGAGAGAATAGGAAGGCAAAAAAGGCAAAACCACATTCTCATTGAATTTGGTTCAGGGAGAGAATGACATACATACTAAATGGGATATCAACCTGCAGCAGAATAGGGGGAAGGGGGATGAGAGGAGGGATGATGGATGGGAGGGCATCCTTGGGGGGAGGGGAGGTTGGAAGTACCCACTATAGAAGAGGGACAGGATCATGTAGTGAATGGACCAGGTGGGGGGTGGGATGAGTGGGAGGGAATTATAAGCAGCCTTGTACAATATATCTACTATGATAATGTTTTGCATAGCTAGACATGTACAACATATACTGAATTATTTATCTCTCCAGAGGGAATGGGTGACAAGGGAGGAAGGAAATGGATCTGAAATTCGAGGTCTTAACATTAAATGTTTCAAATATATATAAGTACTATTATTAATACTCTTTTGCTTATAATTGGGAGATAAGATGTGCAGGCATTGGGACACAAAGATTCACCTTCCTCTAATGGAAAAGTCGAAGGGGGTATGGGAGAAGGTATGGGAGAGAGCAGATTGGAGGAAGCAATATCTTGTGGGACTGCTATTCTGGGAGGTTGGGTAGGGGAATAACAGGGGGAAAATGATTATAACTCAAAATCTGGCGGAAATGGATGATGTAAAACAGAAGTTAATAAAGCATTTGTTTAAAAAAAATCTAAAAATTGCTTTGGTTCTGGCCCACAAATTTTGGTAAAAAAAAAAAAAAAAGAAACTCACCTTTCTGCAAGATGAAATCAGCTCAGAAACTCAAATCTCTTCAGATCATTTTCCCCCACATGGTCATGACTTCACTGCGCCCCACCCCAACTTCATGGCCCTCTCCTTCAGTTTCCTTTTATATGTTATTTCCCCCAATAAAGTGTGAGCTTCTTGAAGTTAGTGACTGTCTTATGTCTTTCTTTGTAGCTCCAGGGCTTAGTGCAGTGCCTAGTATGCCTAAGAAATGTTTATGGACTCGAACTTGGTTTTTTTGTCTGTCCTTATTTAAGCTCTTCGTTATCCTATTGTTAGATAAAGTAAATTAGCAAGCTAATTCATGAGGGGTGTGTGTGTGTGTGTGTGTGTGTGTGTGTGTGTGTGTGTGTGTGCACGCGCGCATGTGTGGTTATATATGGGATAGAGATTGGGAGCAATAGCAGTCTGGATAAAACAGGAAATGCTGGGCCTTGTGCGACAGGTCTGTAATCCCTCCTCCTGGAGGATGCTGTTGGATCAGTAGGGTTAAAACTGATTGGATGGCCAAAATAAATTAGGCACTAATTATGGTGAGCTCCTGGGAATAGAGGACAACCAAGTGGCCTAAGGAAGGACAAACCAGCCTGGTTTAGAAAAACAGAGTGTGTTAGCGCTTTTGTAGCATTATCAGGCCACAAACGGTCACTATCTCTAGCCTAGTGGTAGAGGAGGAATCCGTTTCAATAAAAACAAAACTATGATCAGTAAATGCACCTATTTCCCTTTCCATTTCCTCTCCCATAAGTGGAAAAGGTAAGAGAAATGGGTGCTCCCTGGGCTTCCTTTCCAGGGACATTACCACTGGGTGGAACTGACAGTTTTCTGTCAGTCTGCAGTGATAAACAGGAGAAACAAAAATAGAGAGAGAAATTTGTTGCCTAAAGACTATATTCCCCTTAAATTTAGGGTTTTATTTCATTTTTTAAAGCAAACTGGAAACCCAAGAGGAAAGGGGAGGGGAATAAGGTGAGGGGGGACAAGACCTGGGTTCTACTAGATTCTTTTATTACCCCTTTCCCTATTCATTTGGAATTGCCCTTCCCCCACCTCCACCCTGCAAATGTTTTCCCACCTGTATTACTCATAGCACCGCAACACTGCCACACTGAAAAACAGTTCATAGGAAATCTTTAGCCCTCTTAATTAGAATTCCATCCATGAAATGATCCCAGCTCTTTATTACAAATCATGGACAACACAGGGAAACTATAGGTTTCTAATCAGAGACACTTCAGTTTTCTGTCATTCCTCAGTTCATTAAACCTCTCATTTCAGGATATTGCTAATTATTCACGTCTGATACCAAGCTCTCCAAATGATTCCCAAGCCAGAACGAAATTTTAGTCTCTGAAATATTTCAGGATATAGCCGTCATATCTCATATATAACTCCTCTTATTTACCTAAATAAAATCTTAGTTCCTTACAGCATTCCCCCCGCCAAGTTCATTCTTGTAATTTATTCCCTCAAATTCTTGCCTCATTAGGTATCTTTTCAAACATTTTTGACTATTATAGCACTAAATCTGTAAGTTAATTTAGCCAGTATAGTTGTTTTTATTGTATTTTTATGACCCTGCAATAAGCACTGAATAGGCCACAGTTCAGTTGTTTCTTATTTTTTTAAAGAATCTTTTGTACAACTGTGTGTGTGTGTGTATGTGTGTGTGTGTGTGTGTGTGTGTGTGTGTGTGTGTGTGTGGTATCCTTTGGCAGGTTGATTCTTAGCTATTTTGTATACATTTTATTGTTATTTTGGATAGTACTTCTTTTCTATTATTGTCTCTTGGATCTTGTTATTTATATATCAAAATTACATCACTATTTCTGGATTTATTTTGTAGCCTACAACTCTACTATTTATAAAGCTATAAAGGATTTTCTAAGTAAGCTATCATGTCATTAACAAATAGGTATAGTTTGGGGCAGCTAGGTGGCACAGTGAGTAGAGCGTCGGCCCTGGAGTCAGAAGGACCTGAGTTCGGATCCAACCTCAGACACTTACACAAACAAAAACCTAGCTGTGTGACCTTGGGCAAGTTACTTAACCCCAATTGCCCTCCAGAAGGCAAACCCCCCACCAAAGGTATAGTTTTATTTCCCTTTTATGCCTATACTTTCTTTTATCTTGTTGAAATTGTTAACATTTCTAGAACCATTTTGGATAAGAGAAGGGAAATGGGGCATCATTACCTACCACCTGTTTTATTGAGAAAGGGTTTTGTGTTTCTCCATTGTATATAATGGCTGTGTTTTATTTTAGATAGTTACAAAGTAACTATCTAAATAAAGTAAATAAAGATCTATGTTTACACTATTTATTCCTTGAATGAATATTATATTCTGAGAAGGCTTTTTAAAAAATCCTTTAAGATAAACTAGTGTTTTTCAACATTTTTGTTTTTAATATGATTATTTTAATTGTTTCCTAATGCAGAACCATTCTTGTATCATTTCTTTTTTTCTTTTTTCATGTAAGTTGCTGTTTTCTTTCCATAATTTTATTTAAAATGTTTGAACATTCAATTTTTCTAATGTTACTGCATTGCCACTGTCAGAGTGGGAGGTATTGAGTAGTCAATAAATTACCCTGCCCCACTTAAAGTGATGCCTTAACAAGGTAAGAACATGTCTTAACCAGTCAATAAATCAAATGATTTAGACTAAGTGAGAAAAAAAATTCTTGATCAACTGGAATGATGTTGCATGGGATTTCTTTCTGGATTGGCTGAAGAAATTTGGTCATGCCCTGGAGGTCTTCTATGTAATTTCACATTAGTTTGTGCCCAAATGATTTGAGAAAGAAGAAAGGAGAGAACATTTCAGCTAAGCCCCTGAAAAGGAATCATTGAGGAGAGGGCAAAGGAGGGAGAAAAATCCCAGGATTCAACTTTAGTCTTGGTTTCCTCTCCCGTTACCTTCCCTTGACTCAGAGAAAGATCTTATGAACTTTTTAAGTCTAGGAGACCGCTCTTTTTCCCATCACCATCTTAGCCTTGTTCCTGAATCAGTTAAGAGTGGTATCTGGATTGGTAGCCTAGCACATCAAGGACAAACCAGACACATATTTACAGCTTCATGAGTTGCCCTGCAGAAAAGCTACTGCTAAGGGGAATGAGGTAGCTAGGTGGTACAGTGGTTAGAATACCAGATCTGGAATCAGGAAGACTCATCTTCCTGAGTTCAAATCTGGTCTCAGACCCTTACTAGCTGTCTTACTATAGGCAAATCACTTAACTCTGTTTTAGTTCCTCGTTTGTAAAATGAGCTGAAAAAGGATAACCACTCCAGTATCTTTGTCAAGAAAACCCCAAATGGGGTCATGAAGAATCAGACAAAACTAAAAAATGACCCAATAAGGGTCATTTTGAGGGCTCTAATAAGGGAACTTCCTAGATCTGGAATTTCCTCCTTTGACACATGTGCTCTCTAAGTTTGAGCCCACTCTTCCCTGGACTCTTTATTTATTGGTATGTTTGAGTGGTAGTGTTTTGTACTGACTATTGCTACTGTACCATCTTAGGCAATGTTACATTTTTTTTGTCTGCAGGGGGGACAGCAGGGCAATTGGGGTTAAGTGACTTGCCCAAGGTCACAGGGCTAGTAAGTTTTAAGTGTCTGAGGCTGGCTTTGAACTCAGGTCCTCCTGACTCCAGGGCTGATGCTCTATTCACTGTGCCACCTAGCTGCCCCAATGTTACTTTTTAAAAGGTAAATGTTTGACCAATTAAATGATTTCAACTAATACTAATGGGGGGAGGAGCACACTGGTAGGGGCCTATGAGCTATAGCATTAGAGAGATGCCCCGCCCCCACCCCAACCACTCAGAGTTAATCTCAAGAACCCTGAGAGTAGCTGCACTCTGAAGTCCTAACTCATCAATTCAAGTGGGAGTTGGGAGCATTGTTATATTGTCTTTTTTCAATTCCATTAACGTTTCCTTTATAACTTTAGATGCTATACCACTTGGTATGTTTATACTGACATGTTAGTTTACCATCTATATTTTCTTTAATCACAATGTAATTTTCTTGTTTGTCTCTATTGATGTGCATTTTAACTTTTTCCTTTGTCTTATAGGATGATTGCAACTCCTGCTTTTTTTGGATCAACTTGATGCCTAGTAAATTTTATTTTAGTCTCTCATTTTGATTCCATGTGTTTCTTTGCTTATTAGATATGTTTCTTATAAACAACAGATTGTGGGATTTTATTTTCTTATTCATTCTGCCACTCTTTTATTTTATTGAATTGTTTAGTCCACTCACATTTAAAGTTGTGAGACTTAGGTGTCTGTTTTCCTCTGTTTGTTTCCTCCATTTGTTATACTGAAGATTTTAAAGATTTAAAAAAATCTGCTTAGTCTTTTAAAGCAATATTTTATCACTGTAGTTAGTTGAGCAATAATTGTTTCGATGTAACTTTATTCCCATAGGCTCTCTTCCTGCTTCACTCACATACAACCATCTAGCTCCTGTTTGTCTGTCCTTTTTCAACTTTTACAGTTTTACTTTAAAAGTGTTTATTTTTTAAATTTAATCATCTACTTCTTTCCCTCTTCTCTCTCTTTTCCCTTGTTTAAGTGTTCAATTCAAAATATCACTACCTTTCTAGCTTCTTACTTTTGTTAATATTGTTTTTCTGTGTCTTTTTAAAAAAGTTCTGTTTTGCTTTCTTTAGTAATTCTTTTCTGTTTCTGTCTATTCTGAAATCGTATTCTCTGATTCATATTCTATATCTTTATTTCTTTTTAAATCTCTGTGTATTGTTTATTTCTTGATGAAAGATTTACATTTTTAATAAATTTCTGTTATTGCCTTTATATATCTGATTTTATCATCTTTTTTTTCTGTTGTGCCTTTTTCTTATTATTAGCTATTAATTTGTGAAGGACGTAATGGAGATAGAAGCAATCCTTCATGATACAAATCACCCTGTATCCCAAATCATACAGTCCAACTTTACCTCCTGCATCCCCCATGATTATTCTGCTTATTGCCTTTGCAATATCATCTCTGTGTGACACACATAGGTGTAGACTGGAGGAACTAGGTGAAGCACTAAAGATAGGCAAGGACATCTAACTTTCCTGCATACAAAAGATTATAGTTGAGTCCTACTGAGCATCTCCTATAATGTGACCACATAAGCCAAAGGGGGCCACTTGCCCTGGGCATTCTGTGAAACAAAGGTCCTGGGGATATAAAGGAACTGTTTATATCAGTAGCATAATAAACACTTATTAATCACTTACTATGTGCCAGGCATTATGATAAGAGTTGGAAATATAAAAAGAGAAAAGGCAACTCCTGCCTTTGAGAAGACTACAGTCTGATGGGGGAAGATAATATACCAAAGGAAGCTGAAAGGGAGGGGGCAGCAAAGGGTTCACAGCTTGGGGGCGGGATGTTGATGGAGTCAAAACTAAAAAGCATCTAGTAGAGGATGAAGAGTTGGCTAGAAATTCTGAGTCCTCTTCAAAGAGGAGACTTGGGAGAAGTTCTTAGCTCTATTCGCCAGTCCTTCTGTTTATAGAAATGGCCATTCATCTTACTCCTTAGGCAGGGTCCGGTGAGATCTGGGCTTAGATGCTAGAAATCTTTTCAGCTTAAATCGATGATGGTGGCTTTGGTCAGGTCCTGCTATACTCCCTATTAATACCTGATATGTAATGTTGGTCCTTCACTTTCTACTTTCTTTTGTTTGTCTTTGTTTTCGATTTTCTTTTGTTTGTCTTCATTTTTTAAGAGTATTAATGACTCTTGGGTGAACTGGATTTCAGTGAGGCAAAATTATGCAAAGTTGTGAACTTCACTCTCTCTTCCAGAGTCATCAAAGCCCAGTGGCAAGACAAAAGTCAAGACAACTGGCAATGACCTGGGTTGAAATAATTGATCTTGGTGTTTTTGATGTGTGATGAAACTCTAAGCCCTCCATGGCACTTGCTCCAGCTGTCTTCATGGCCATTGGAACAATTGCTCTCATCTGCTTATTCCACCAGGGCAAGTCTTCACATGCTTGGGGTAGGCCCCTCATTAACTCCCCATGGGTTTGAGGCCTTTCAGTTACCCTCAACCTGGTTTAGCCATTCTGCTGAGATACTTGTACTGGGGTGTGGTCTCTACATAGGCTATAGCTTCTAGGAGCCACAGGTGAGAGTTGGGTGAAGGTGGACACCAAAAGTGGATGAGCAGCCCTGAAAGGGGCTGGGCAGCCCTTGCACCAGAGATGCTAGTTATCCTTGAACACTCCATACACCCCAATATGACAAGCTTTACATAAATGCCATTCATAAGGCTTATTATCTCCTCAGTAGCTTACTTTAGTCTAGGGTAGGGTGTGCTTGCTTGGCTTTGGACATTGTTTCTGACTCCTTGAAAAGAAGAGTAAAAGCTTTTACTTTCTCCTACTCCACTTCTCACAGAGAGGAGTCAGAGTTTTTACTCTTAAAGGGCAAAAATTACTCTTTTCCTCTCCCAAATCTTACTTTAAAACTGTCATTAATCATATCAGAGAAGGACTAGGTGTTTATGGGGATCTGCTTAAATTTTTCTGCATATATAAAAGCATAGATCCTTTAAAAAATAACAATTTGTTGTTGTTCAGTTGTGTCTGACTTCATAGCCCCATTTGTGGCTTTCTTGGCAAAGATACTAGAGTGGTTTGCCATTTCCTTCTCCAGCACATTTTACAGATGAGGAAACTGAGGCAAACAGGATTTAATGACTTGCCCAACATCATACCAGCTTGTAAGTATCTGAGGACAGATTTTAACTCAGGTCTTCCTGACTCCAGGCCTGACTCTATATCCACTGGATCACCTAGCAGGCCCCCAAATGATAATAATAATAAAACAAGAGTATCCAATTGAAGAACAGAATCATGCATATGGAACTGATGTCCTGAGCTGCTTGTAATGTTGAAGAGAGGAAGAAATCTTCCTCCAGGTGAGCTACATTCTTAACAGTATACTCCATCAGTTCTCAGGTAGGAAGGAATGGTCACTCCCAAGTTTCCTTCTGACACAATAGACAAGAGAAACTACCAGGATCTCATGGCCATTGAGGGATAATATCGAGGCCCAGAGCATGTTGCCTGCACAATAGCACCTCTATCCAGTCCCTTTTTCCAGCTAGGATACACAACATGGAAGTTATTCCTCTAACTCCTGCCCAGAACTCTGTCTCACAATGAATTCCACTTCATCAAACTGTTGAATTCTGGGACAGAGTCTGTACATTGCTGGTATGGCCAGCAGAACATTGTTAATTGGTGAAATTAATACTGGCCAGGAATATGAATTCAAGCTTCAGTTCAACCACTGGACTCTGGACAAGCTGGTCAGACCTTAACTTCCATTTGGACTGTGGGCTCTCTGGCAGTCTCATCTCATTCTGTGATTTGACACTTCCCCCTGTTTAGAAACATACCCAGTGAAGACTTGGAGGAGATACAATAGCTATCTTCTAATATTTGAAGGGCTTTCCTATGGAAAAAGAATTAGATTTTATTTAGAACAAGAACTTGGTCAGAATGAGGATGGAAATTCAACGGAAGGGAAAACTTTAGATAATTAGATATCTAAAAGGGTAATGGGTTGTATAAAAAAATATAGGTTTCCCATCACTTGAGGTGTTCAAGTAGAGACTAAATGACTTTTGCAAGGAATGCTGAACAATACACTTGTTGTGTAAATTCGATGAGATGATCTTTGAGGTCCCTTCCCACTGTGAGATTTTGTAATTCTGAAAGGACACTATAATCAGTTAGTTTCCTGGGAATGGTGTTATAAAGACCTGGAAAAGGCTTTCATGAACTAATGCAGAGTGAAGTGAGCAAAACTGGGAAAACGACATACACAATGGGGATGTAACCTTTGTCCCAAAGTCCATTGGCATGGAACTCTCTCCTTATTGGTGGAGATGAATACCCTGACTGGCACAAGGGGTGGAGGGAAGTTGGTGAGACTGGGAGAGCCCCCTTCTTCAGTCCTCATCAGGGACTCTTTAAGCTTTAAGTCTTCTTTGGGACTCTTTAAGCTTTAATTTCCCTTTTTGTTTTATTCTTTAAATGTATTTTTAATTTATGGAATAAAGCAAACATTTCCATAACATAGTATGATAAAAAAGATGATTGATTGTGAACGAAACTGCAAATAGCTTGCTATTCCTTTAAATATATAATAAAGTCATTATATAAGTTTCCTTTCTTTTTCCCCTCTCCCCACCCCACCCTAGAGATGGCTATCATTAGACACAAATAGATGTGCATATGTGAAATTATTCTCTGTTTACTTCTATTGATCAGTTCTTTCTCTTGAACTTAGCATCTTTCTTCCTATGTCCTTTATTTTTAATTTTTGTATTTATTATATTCAAAATAACTTAGTTGCTCAGAGTTTTTTTCTTAAGCAATTGGGGTTAAGTAACTTGTTCAAGGTTACATGGCTAGTTATTTATTTATGTGTGGGTGCTAATTTTCTGAGGCCGGAACTCCTGACTCCGTGCTGGCGCTCTTACTCACTGCACCACCTAGCTGCCTCAGAGTTGTTTTTAAAACAATATTATTGTTACTGTATGCAGAGTTCTCTTGGTTCTGCGCATTGTTTCTTGCAAGTCTTTCAGTGCCTTTCTAAGGTCACTGAGCTCATCATTTTTTATGGCACAATAGTATTCCATCACAGCTATATACCCCAACTCATTCAGTCATTCCCCAACTGATGAGAATCTTTGCAATTTCCAGTTCTTTGCCATCACAAAGAGAGCTGCTATAAACATCCCATTTACATTCTAAGTTATAATTACTAGCTGTGAATTTCTCTCCATCTTATTTTATTCACTGTTTTCTTTCTCAGCCTCTCTTTTTACCCTATCCCTGTTATTTTATCTTCTCCCCCAACCCTCCCACTCCCTATACTACCCATTCCTCCAAGAGTCCTCCCCTACTCTCTCCCCCCGACCTTTCCAATATCAATCCACACACCCCTCCAAAAGTTCTTCCTCCATCCTTTCCATCCCCCAACTTGTGAACATGTAGAAAGGTGAGAAAACTGGGGGACAGAGTTGGGGATGGATTTTTAGAGAGTTCTAAGTCACTTCAGGAACTTCTGAGTTCCAGATTCAAGAAGGAAGATGGAAGAAGCCAATCCACTTCAGGTTGTTAAAGGAAGTCATGGTAAGACATGAGAAGAGCTAACAGTCTCCAGCTTATTATGCTAGAGATTTTTAGGGAGTTTTCCCTTTGGGTGAGATAAAGGACACTCTCTTCCTCAATCTCTCTCTCTCTCTCTCTCTCTCTCTCTCTCTCTCTCTCTCTCTCTCTCTCTCCTTCCTTCCCTCCCTCTTCACTCTGTCTGTCTGTCTCCAGGAGTGGGGAACTTGTGGCCTCAAGGCCACATGTGGCCTTCTAAGTCTTTTAGTGTTGTCTTCTGACTGAGTCCAAGTTTTGCAGAAGAAATCCTTTTATCAAGGTGATTTGTTCTGTGAAGTTTAGATTCAGTCAAAGGGCTGCATTTGAGGACCTAGAAGGCCACATATGACCTTGAAGCCACAGGTTCCCCAACCCTGTGTCTAGTCAAATCCCTCGAAAGTCAAAGAGGCTAAATGACTTGTCCAAGGTACCACAGCTAGCAAGTAACAGGAGATATCTCAATAAAAAAATATCAGTATAAGGACATTAAGGTTTTATGACTTTACAATAAGATTCAGTTTTTATTCACTCTCCATATTTTGCTGAACAGCATTGGTCCCTTTGTTAGCTAAGTCAGATTGTCAGGGTACCACTGAGGCCAGAGAAATAATAACCATAACAATAAGGATAATAATAACATTTCTGTAGCACTTTGAGGTTTACAAAGCATATTTCAAGCACGATTTCATTTTTCCTCAAAACAACCCTGGGAGGTAGGTGCTATTATTATCCCTATTTTACAGGTGAGAAAACTGAGGCTTAGAGGGTTTAAATGACTTGCCTGGTGTTACACAGCTAATGTCTAAGGAACTCAGGTCAGCTGGATGGAGTGATGGATAGAGTGCCAGGCATGTGGTCAGGAAGACCCGAGCTCAAATTTGACCTCATATTTACTGGATGTGTGACCCCGGGCAAGTCACTTAATCCTGTCTGCCTCAGTTTCCTCATCTGTAAAAGTAGCCAAAGAAGGAAATGGCAACCCATTCCAGTATCTTTGCCAAGAGAATCCCAAACTGGGTCACAGAGTTGAACACAACTGAAATATCCAAGCAACTTCCACCAGGTCCGGTGCTCTACCTGCTGTGCCAGTGATTTCTCTTACCTTTGATGGAAACCTCCAGAAAACTTAGAGCTCGTGCCAAAGCGCTCTTTTCAAGCTCCTTTTAAAAAAAAAAAACTGTACAAATCACCTGGAATTAGAAATACATAACTAATAAAGATAAAGACTCAGTGACCAACCCCTTGAACAAGTCTCATCATGCTTAGTGCCCTAATATAATAGGATAGAGCTGTCAGACATCCCTGGGTGCCCTAGAGGAGGAACTGAAGAAAGGAAGGGGAGAGGGCAAAAAGGAGCAAGTAAAGATGTACATTTTTGTTGTTGTTGTTCAGTTGTTTTAGTTGTATCTGATTCTTCCTGACCCCATTCGGGGTTTTCTTGGCAAAGAAACTGGAGTGGTTTGCCATTTCCTTCTCCAGCTCATTTGACAAATGAGGAAACTAAGGCAGAGTTAAGTGACTTGTCCAAAGTCATGTAACTAGTAAGTGTCTGAGGTCAGATTTGAACTCATAAAGATGAGTTTCCTTGACTATGGGCCTGGCACTCTATCTATTGTGCCACCTAGATGCCTCCAAAGATTAACTTTATCATTAAAAAATAACTTTATAGTAATTATCATAACTAGTATTTATGTAGAGCTTACTATGCACTAAGTTCTGTGCTAAAGTGCTTTACAAATAATTCATTTGATTTTCACCATGATCATGGGAGTGAGATGCTATTATTTTTCCCACTCTGCTCTCGTCAGACACAGGCTGCACTAGGCTAGAATTTTATCTCTTTGGTCCCAAAAATATTATTATTATTAGTCTTGGAAATGATTTTCATATTTAGTTTAACTTCTAATAGCTATTTCACTAGTTTAGAGAAGGGAGGACCCCAAGTTTTATATCCAGAGCTTCCCACCAAATACCAGTTTTGCAATGAACATACATAACAATTAACAAAGAAAGTCATTTATCCCAATTTATAGCAAAACAGAAATCAGAGAAGTATGCATATGAGAATATACACCAGTAAATACAGAGTGAAGGTGCTCTCCCACCAGGAGCAAAGTAACTTGGTTCAACCAAGAGATTGTCCTAGATCTCACCCAAAGGGAAATTCTCTTAAGTCTCTAAACTGAGCCTAGAAGGGAGTTAAGGATTCTGAGATTCTGGTGTGACATGGGAGTGCATTGTAGTCATTGAAGACAGCCCGTGCACAAGGGTAGAAAATGAAATGTAATGCATAGGGAACATCAAATAGATTTGTTTGGCTGGAAAGAATGAGCAGGAAAGAATGTGAAATTAATCTTGAAAGACTTTTTGGAGCCTATGTATCTAGGGGATACCTTCTTCCAGAACTTAGTAGAGACTCCTTTACTTCCCCAGCCAAAGAAAAGCCTGAAAGTACCTTTTTTTTTCAAAATGCTTTTGTTATTGGGAAGACCAGAATTGTCTACTTAACAAGATCTTAAAAAGCTAGGAATGGACCTCTGTCTCCCAAAGATGGCAGGATCACAGGATTTAGAGCTTGACTTTAGAGATTACAAAGGTCACACAGACATTAAATCAACAAGCATTGATTAAGCTCTCTTACTCACCAGGCACTGTGCTAGGGCCTGGGAGTACCCTCAAAGAGCTCATATGCTAATGAGGAAGACAACAAGAAAGTAATTAAAAAAGGCAAAAAACCCCAAACCCAAACCTTGGCCATCCTACCCCAAATTCTCTATTCTTACTTACTCAGATCACCCTTGATGTGTTTCATTCTGCCCTCTACTCAATAAGTCACAGTGACTCCTTTCCTTTAGGAATTGTTTGGCATTTACCCTTTACAACCTGGACCTTTCCTACCTTTCCAATATTCTTACATGGTCCCTCTTCCCCCGACCCATATACTGTATGATCCAATGACACAGTTGCACAGTAAATAGAGTGCATGGCCTGGAGTCAGGACATGGAAATCTGATCTCAGATACTTACTAGCTGGGTATTCCTGGGCGAGTCACTTAACCCTGTTTGCCTCGGTTTCCTTATTTGTAAAATGATCTGGAGAAGGAAATGGCAAACTACTCTAGTATCTCTTCTAAGAAAACCCCAAGTAGGGTCACAAAGAGTTGGACAGAGACTGAAATGACCCAACAACAACAACAGCAACAGCCAGTGACACTGACCTTTCTGCTGTTCATCACACAGAATTGTGCCTTATTATTAACAATCCTTCATGCTCTCCTTCACCGTCTCTTCCTCCTGAATTCCTTCAGAACTCAGATCAACTCCCTTCTTCTACAAAAGGCCCTTCCCTGTCCTCTGCAGGCCTGAAAATCAGGAAGACTCATCTTCTTGAATTAAAATCTGTCCTCAGTCACTTCCTAGCTGTGTGACCCTGGGCAAGTTGCTTAACCCTATTTGCCTCAGTTTCCTCATCTGTAAAATGAGCTGGAGAAGGAAATGGCAAAGCACTCAAGTATCTTTGCCAAGAAAACCCCAGATGAGGTCATGAAGAGTCAGCCCAACTTCAATGATTGAGCAACAGCAAACATGTTATTGTATTTTTATTTATTTTGTTAAACTTTCTCAATTCCATTTTTAATTTGCTTCAATCTCCACTTAAAAGTTTTGTGTACTGTCTGTGGCCTAGACCCAGTCTGCCAGCTCTGCTTTAGACCATACTAAGGTGTAATTTAAATCCTTTCCTCAGATGATATAAAAGGAGGCAAGAGGGAACTGGGTACCTGAAAAGCAGCGGTAATGGGGAAGATAAGGGGGGCTTAGTTCACAATTCCACTTAGGGTCAGAAGTCATCTGTCCTTACCACTTCTCTCTTGTTCTTATGTTTGCTAGGACCATCATTTGAGAGGGGTTTTTTTCCTTCTATCTGATTACTGCTACGAGAGATTTCTCTTACAATTCTCTGGAATCAATCAGCTGCTTTTGTCAATTTAGCAGCATCCTTTGTATGCAGTCCTAGGAAAAGTGTCACCTTCTGGGTAAGGTCAATGAGTTGCCAGCTCCCTCTACTTCTAGATTATTAGCTCACCATCTTATGATACCCATATCAATGTGGCCAGTCCCGTTAGTAATGAGTATTTGGTTTCAGCAGAGAGACTTTTATTTTCAGGCATTGATCAGCCTCTTTAGGCAATCCCAGTTAGAATTTCTTCTCATTAAAAAATTGAGGATATTGACCCCCATCCCACAGAATGAATATGGATGCCCCATGTTCCAAGCAAAGCACTTATAAGTCCTTTAAAACAATTGATGTCTTGTAGGGCATCTGGTGTCAGGTTGGCCACAAGAAGAACTTCCATTCTGGAATCCATTAAGGGATGAAAAGAATCTATTCTGGCTTCACTCTGAGTCCCACTTACTTTATAGTCATAATATCTACTTTCTCTCAGACATGAAGGTGACCTGTTCAACACTTAGAAAGGAAGTGAGTCTTACAGAATGCTTGAGGTTACCCTATCCCTGAGAAGTGAAGAGAAAGATTTCCTCTTCTCTCTTTCTATTCAAGGGCTTATAAGAACCATGAATTTAGCTTCTCACCCAGAGAAACTGAATTTCCCCATTTGTATGCTCCTTTCTACTTTCTCTCTTTTTCCTTTTTTTTCTCTTTATGTTTTTTTCTTTTTTCCTTCCTTCTTTCCTTCTCTCTCTCCCTTCCTTCCTTCTTTCTTTCCTTCCTCCCTTTCTCCCTTCCTCCCTTCCTTCCTTCCTCCCTTCCTTCCTCCCTCCCTTCCTTCCTTCCTTCCTCCCTCCTTCCCTCCCTCTTTTCCTTCCTTCCTTCCTTCCTCCCTTCCTTCCTTCCTTCCTTCCTTCCTTCCTTCCTTCCTTCCTTCCTTCCTTCCTTCTTTCCTTGTTTTCCTTCTCTTTTTCTCTCTTTACTTCTGCCTTTAAGTCTTTCCAACACAATGTATGATCCTTAAGGCCAAATACCATCTGACCTGTCATTTCGATTACCAGTGCCTAGCAGAGTCTCTGGTACATCTTTGTCCGGAAGTAAAATTCCAGGTTTAGGGTTGTGGTGTCAAATTCAAAAAGAAATGGAAACCAGTAAACCATAAATAACCCTTGCTGGTTACGTACTGACTTAGATTTAACCTGTCATTTTATCTCCATTTTATTGTATTCTTATTTATTCTGTTAAATATTTCCATTTATACTTTGATCTGATTGGGCCCGCTGTGGAGTGTTGTGGATGCATGCCTTGTCTTGTATGTTTGATACCTCTGGTATCTGGAGCTCCCTTTAAGGAAACCCTCTCTACCAATGCAGATGAATGACTTCTGTACTGCTTACAGTCTTAAAGAGTCACCTGATAGATTGAATGACTTCCCTAGAGTCACAATTGTTATATGTCCAGAGTATTAATTAATGCTTGTTGATTGATTTTTTTCTTCCTTCTGCTGCCCCACCGCCACCTCCACAACTAAGAAAAAGACTGAAGGTACTAAGGGTGATATGAGGAAATATGAAAAGGTAGTCTGTTAAACCTAACCCTCTGAAGTCAGAAGGCAAACTCCAAAAATAACCTGTGAGAAAGAAAGATGTGACCTCAAGAGTGAAAGATAAACTTTCCAAGGGAATCACCCTCAGAAATTGGAAATGCCCCAATAGGCCAGGCACAGAAAGCTGAAGGTGCTAGAAATGCCTTTCTTTTCTTTATTCCTAATATAGTCTCAGTGGCAGTAGCCCCAGCTCTTCCCCTGGTAGAGGGGTGGGGAGCCTGTGGCCCCACGGCCCTAGTACCTGAGGGTAGGCATCTCATTCTTTACTTTCCACCTCAGGTGAAGTTCTCAGGAAAACTCCCTAATCTGTTTTTTATTCTGAATTTTAATGAATTTCTCCTTAGCCTTTTGTATACTCAGAGAACCAAACACTATTACCACCTATATGTGACTGGCTTTCTTACATAACTAAGCCAAAAGAAGAAATAAGGGGGAGGAGTAGGGGAGAATATGAGAGACCTCTTCTTAACTCCTGTCTATTAACTTATGCTACCAGTTGCCAAAAATCTTAGAAAAGTTCAGAAGGGATTTTATGCTTTCTACAGAGTAGGGGGTTAAGGGACCAGCTATAAGACTTTATTGATTCTGTGGTGGAGGAGGGTGGGGAGAAGGGAGAATCCCTGGTTGAAAGTAACTGGTGACATTAGTGGGGGCAAGACAAGCAATACCAGTGACCCTTAGAAGAAAAGAAAGAGGAGAGAGGTCATTGAAACCCAGAGTGAATTGAAAAATCCCCCCAGGATATACAAATGTAGAAAATTCTGGATTACTCCATGACCACGTAGAAGCCACTAACCCAGATTGTAGGCAATGTACTGAACCTGGGCAATCCCCTTTCCCCCTTTCTGTCAAATGAGATTTTAGGGGAGATATGTAAACATGTACACACATTTACACTCAGTTAAAAGAGGATAATAGATTTGTATAGAGATAAAGTAGATTCAGGTCCTTTACAATAAAATATATTAAAAGAAAGAAAGAAAGGAAGGAAGGAAGGAAGGAAGGAAGGAAGGAAGGAAGGAAGGAAGGAAGGAAGAAAGAAAGAAAGAAAGGAAGGAAGGAAGAAAGAAAGGAAGGAAGGCAGGAAGGAAGGAATGAAGGAAGGAAGGAATGAAGGAAGGAAGGAAGGAAGGAAGAAAGGAGGAAGAAAGGAAGGAAGGAAGGAAAGAAGGAAGAGAAAGAAGGAAGGAAAGAAAGAAAGGGAGATGAATGAATGAATAAATATCAACACACACACACAATTTTCCTACTCACCCATACTATAAGCACAGAGTTTACACATGTCCACATTCTACTACTTATTGGACATTGGCACAGGATCTTTCATATTTCTTTTCAAATCTGGGCTGTTTTACCCCTTGTTAGACAACTTAGTTCTACCCTTGTATTTGCCTTACATTTCTGGATCTGGTTAATGGTCTCACTAATAAAGTCTGAGAACAAAAAGTGACTCAATGGATCAAACACTGGATGGGAAGTTGGAAATATCTGAGCTCAAATTCTGCCTCAGACATTTGCTAGCTGTGTGACCCTGGGCAATTTATTTACCCTTTCTCAGTTTCTTCATCTGTAAAATGAGGCTAACCTACTTTACAGGGTTGTTATGAGGACCAAATGAGGTAACATACATAAAATGCATTGCCAACAAAGTGCATTACAAATATTAGGTATTTTTATTGGTATTGTTATTATTAGAGGATGCAGGCAGTTGCCACAGGTGGTAGCCTTTTTCCAGATTCTCCAATCACTTAAAAAAGTCATCATGCAACTCTGTGGTCTCCTGCAGGATCCTGGACCCATTTCTGACTGTGAAATTGATATCATTGCCTCAGGAGTCCTGGTAGGGCTACTCTACTCCTATCACCAGTGGCTAGCACATTACATTGCATGTAGACATAGCTATTTTTGTCCTTTGTTCTCAAAGAGGACCATGACATCAGGGAGGTGATGCCATGCCATGCAAATGAATTGGATTTAAATGAGGGACAACTGTGCAAAATCACCAGCCTCACTTTCTCCTCTGGAACCATCTGGGTCCAGTGGCAAGATGTATATTAGAATGACCGGAGATGGACCTGCACATAGACTGATTGAATCGAACTGAATTAGAAGGGTTCTTAAAGGTCATTGCATCTACTTATGACCCAGAAGATGATAGTTTTGCTGGAATGGGGAGATGAAAATTGAATTAGCGTGTCATTTGCCTTCCACTGGGTGTTCTCTTCATCTTATTGGGAAAGAAGGCATCTTCAGAGAGAGTGTGGGTATGTAATGGATGCAAAAGTTTTCACCTCAATTGCTCATAATTTAAATGGGTGCCTGAAATTCTCATCTAGAAGTAGCTCTTGGAAGACACATGCAGATAGACTCCTTACTTCCCATTATTCTGGTTTGTCCTCACCTTGTCCTTGTGTCACTGCATAATAAACCATCTGTCATACTCAGCTATTTGCTTCCTCTCCTGTTCTTTCTGCTGCCCAGCTAAAAAATTGGAAGACCGAAGCAACATTTATCCTCATTTTGGTGGCAGTCAGGACTTACTGAGACGTAGGAGCTAAAGTATTTTATTGACCCAAACAACAAAGTTTTCAAAATTAGTGAGAGCTGGTGTGAAGGAGAAGAATTAGAGTGTTTTGAAAATCTCTTATATTTCATGTAAATAATAATAACTGATTTATTGAGCTTTATTGAAAAATATTATTTTTTATCAGAATTATACATTCAATATGGAAAATTATAGAGAAATTAGAGAAATAAAAATGATTCTGAAGAATAGGTTTAACAGAATTGAGATCACATAGTATGGAGAAGATGCTGAGGTGGGTATAGCACAGGGTGAGTTGGCAAGGAAGGATAGTGGAAAATATGTGTCTCCAACACCATTGACAGTCAATAAAAAGGAAGGGTCCTTATATAGCCAAAATTAATTTGTAGTTGCATTTTTCTGTAGTAAATAACTGTAAACAAAGTTGATGTTATCAATTGATGTTATCAACCATTAATTGGTGGTTTATAAATATAATGTATTGTGCTGCAACATTATTGTGCTGTAAGAAATAACAAATATGAAGAATTCAAAGATGCTTGGGATGAAATGATAGAAAGTAAAATACACAGAACCAGGAGAACAATTTAGACAATTACCAGAATAGTGTGAAGGGAAATGACTGGGGAAAACTTTAGAACTAATCAGTTCATGACTAAATGTGACTTCAAAAGAAACAGATTTCCTGCCTCTTGGCAGAAGCGATGGAATTACAGGGGCAGAATGAGGTGCCTATTCTCAGGCATGGTTAATGTATTGGCTTGTTTTGCTTGTCTGTCTAACAGTACTTCTGACAAAGCAGAGACTGTCCAACTTATAAGGGAACCCCAATTGTTAAAGACTGGGAGTTTTATTTCTTTCCCACTCATGAAGAAAAGTTAATGGAGATCTGGACTAGGACAAAGAGTTTTCTCTCTATAATGGGAGTTTTAAGGATCTCTCTTTTGAGGGGAGAGAACATCAAGAGGAGAAAGTGCTGTCTATGGCTTCCTCCCAAGTCTGGAGCAGCAATGCTATCTGTGGTAGCCACCTCTCTCCTATCAATATGTCTTTAAATGATTCTCAAAATTTTTGCTATAGAAGGAAAAATGTTGCCCTCCAGTTCTAATGTCTGTTAGCTTCCTTTCTTCCCAAACTGAGAAGAAATACAACTCCTAGGATCTTTAGCAATTTTGGCTTCCTTACAAGACAGCTAGTCCAAGTCGTGGCAGAAGGACTTCCTTCCACCTTCTTTCCTTCCTTGCTTCCTAGCTTCCTTCCTTCCTTCCTTCCTTCCTTTTTTCCTTTGTAAGTTTTGTGTTGATTTGGGGGTCAGGGTAGGAGTTCCTAGAAGCAGAGGGTAAGATCTGAAAGGAAGCAGATACACGGCTCTGTTGAGAGGCAGCTTAGCTTAGAGCTTAAAGTCTCAGTGTCCTAAATCAATTCTCTCCAAACTATTGACAGTGCGCTCCTATCAGTGAAATATTTTGTTTATTTATAGATTATATGTGTATTTGTTGTTGTTATTCAGTTGGTTCAGGCAAGTCCTGATCTTTGTGATCCCTTTTGGGATTTTCTTGGCAAAGATACTGGAGTGGTTTGCCATTTCCTTCTACAGCTCATTTTACAGATGAGGAAATTGAGGCAAAACAGGGTTAAGTGACTCGCCCAGAGTCACACAGCTAGTATATATCTGGGGTCAGATTTGAACTCAAGAAGATGAGTCTTCCTTACCTTCAGGCCCAGCACTCCATACCACCTAGGTGCCCTTATATACATATACTACTGTAGTAATACATCACATTATGAAAACATATACAAAAATAAACATTAAAAAAGGGATAAAGGTGAACTAAATAATTATAATTTTTTATTAGTGGTACAAACCCTTTTTGTTCTCAGATACATAATATTTTAAAAATCTTTAAATATTGATATTAATAGGATACTCTCTATGTTCTGAGCAGCCAAGTACTTTTGATGTCCTGCCCTTGCTTCTTAGGATTTCTAGTATCTTACATTGATTGCTTAAAAATTCTGGCTGTTTTACCTAAATTCTTTTTTTCCTTTTTTTGCTTTTTGGGGTTAAGTGACTTGCCCAAGGTCACACGGCTAGTTTTTGTGTTAAGTGTCTGAGGCCAGATTTGAACTCAGGTCCTCCTGACTCCGGGGCTGGTGCTCTATTCACTGTGCCACCTAGCTGCCCCCTAAATTCTTAATAATTTACAAAATATTATTTCTTCAAATTTGTTTCTAAAATATATTGTAATCACTAATGCTATGACTGTTAAACTTAAATTTTAAAATTTTCCTGTCTAAAGAAGGGACAAATGGACCATTATTATTGAAGTCAGGCATGTACACTAGCTCTTGTAGATAACATTAGGTTAGAGGCTGTATGGTTTTGTATAGACTGGAATATTTTAATTATTTTGTACTTTTCATGTTCATATTGGATTAAGTTTAAGGAAAAACAACCAAAAACTCAACCAATGTTTAATATGAAAATATTGTTAGAAGCTTTTCTCAATGACAGAAATGTAAATCCTACTTAATTTCACTTTCATTTTCTTAAATTATAGAGTGGCTGTGTGGCTGGACCATAATAGTAACTCTATATTCATTTCAACCCTAAACAGTTCAGTGTTTTAAATCATAATATTTCTTATACAAAGGTATGAACGTTCTTAGCTCTCCTACATCATCATTGATAAATCAGTATATATCACACGGTTCTATGAATTTTTGTCATATGTTCTTAGACAAATTATTTTTGTAGACAGGGCCCGTAAAATTATTTGCCCAGGGCTCCACCCACCTGAAAGGGACTGCTCCTCTCTTATCTCTCATGGAGATTACTGAAGTAGCTACCTTATAGCACTCCCCACCTCCATTCTCCTCCCTCTACCCTCACCCTCTACATGACTACAGCCTAGGCAGCCAGGTGGTGCAGTGGGCAAGGGGCTGGACTTGGAATCATGGAGACCTGAGTTTGAATCATGCCACAGATACTAGCTGTATGATACTAGGCTATATGATACTAGCCTCTCTGTGCCTCAGTCTACTCTACTACCTATAAAATGAGGATAATTAGTAGCACTTGCCCTTGGGATTGTTGTGAGGAACATGCATCTAAAAAGCTTTGTAAAGCACTGTATGAATGCTAGCTACAATTATTTATATTTCTAAAACATGAATGGGTCTGACCATTCCATCCCTCTACTCAATAAGCTTCAGTGATTTCCCGTTGCCTTTAGGGTGAAATACAAACTCCTTTGTGTGGCATTTAAAACTCTTCAACTGTCTTTTAAAAGTGCTTTTCTAGCCTCCTCCCTCATGTTTCCTCTGTTCCAGCCATGTTGGCCTATTTCTTGTTCCTTTTTATAAAACATTCTGTCTCCCACCTGGGTGACTTGGTATACCTTGAATGATCACTTCCCTCACCTCAGTCCCCGAAATACTTAGTGCTTAGCACACAGCACCTGGTAAACATTAGGTGCTTCATAAATGCTTATTGAATACTGACTCACTTTCTTCAAAGCTAAGCTTTCAAGCATCATGAAGCATTTCTTGTTTCTCTAATTTGTCAGCCACCCCCCCCATAACTTTGCATTTATTTTGTGTATGTATTTACTTTCCTTTGTAACAGATTATTTTCCCCAAAAGAAAATGAACTGTATTAGAGCTTCTGAAAAAATCTATCTTTGTGATTTTTAAAAATCTTTCTCATTTTTATCTTTGTGATCCTAATCCCTAGAACAGGACTTGACATATTGTAAGTACTTCATAAATGCTTGTCCATTCAAATTCAGGTGAGTCCCGGTCTGTATTCAGACACCCTGATGGCAGTCCAGCCTGCCTTCCCAGCTTGTGCTTGCTTTCCTTCCGGCATGGATCTTGTTTCCTCTGACCCAGGTGGGAATTGCTATTCTCCTCCCTACCCCCAAGTCAGAGATTTGTTTAATCACTGGCACCTGTTGGCCCTGCCTCAGGTGGAAGAGAACAAATGCAGGGGAAAAATACTGTGTACAGATGTCAAACTGGCTGGCTTTGGAGGCGATTTATCATCTTGTATGTGGGAGACTGTGGGAAGCAACTGGAGGCATATGACTTTGAAGAATGGTGAAACAGTTGGGCTGTTGCTGTCCTGTGCCTTTTTTATGCATTTGTTCTCTGTGTGGCACTTGACTGAAAATTCCCTAGAAGAAGTGGTAGGATTGTGTGTGTGTGTGTGTGGGGGGGGGGTGTTGGTGTGATGATGAGGAGGATGAAGATGACACATGTGTCAGCCTCAGCAGGGATCTGTATATTTGCTTCTCTATGACTGAGTTTCCTCCCTCTGTCCCTAGAGAATAAGGACATGGTGGTACACATTGATATAACGATTTTATTTATGAATCAAGCTTACTTTTTCTTCAAATTACACCCTGATCTTTACCCTTGGAAATTGATTTGTTCCCAAGTGTACTTAGGGACAGTGATAAAAAGCAAAGCATACAAACGTTCCTATTTCTAGACCAGGAAATGTTTTCATTTGTTTACATAGCATTGAATAAGTGCCTCTGGTTGTGAATACTTCCAGGTCATTTTCACATGAATCTGGACACATTTTCCCCATCTTATAGTTATGTTGATTTTTTTAACCTAACTATAAAAACAAGATATTTTACATTTATTCCTTCTGTAAATTTCATCTTATTAGGTTCAACCTAGCACACTAGTCTTACAAAACTGACTTTGAACTCTACTTCCATCATCTAATGAACTAATCTAGCTCTGGATCTCAAGCAAGAGCAACATAGTTCTGATGTCTATTGCTAATGACCACGTTTATTGATAATATACAATATAAGGGTACATGTGCTAATTCACTTTGTTGGGTCAACAATTCTAAGTCACCCCAATCTCTGAGACTAGGATGAGGCTAGGATCCGGTGAGGTTTCACTTATCTCGAAGAAGAACATTTAAATGAATTCAACAAAACCAATTTGTCATTATTCATTCATAGTCCCCCATCTCTGGAAGAAAGAATGGAGAGCATTTCCTCAGCTTTCCTCTGGTGCCAAGATTGGTGTTTTGGTTTCATTGTAGTGCTTGTTTTGTTCATTTTCCTTTCTTTTGTGGCTTTTTGGAGGGTAATTGGGGTTAAATGACTTGCCCAAGGTTATAGGGCCAGTAGGTGTGTCAAGTATCTGAAGCCAGATTTGAACTCAGGTCCTCCTGATTCCAGGGCCAGTGCTCTATTCATTGTGCCACCTAGCTGCCCCCATTCACATTTTTCAAGTTATTCTCCATATTTTTCCTCTTCCTACTTATTCATCCTGCATCACTTAATATGTCTCTCCATGTTTCTCTGAAACCTTCATAGTTGCTTATTGGCTGAAGAGGCCATAAAAGCAGAAAAGAGCAGGTACCTTAGCCTTGTGACTGGATTCTGGTGGGAACCTGAGCTCCACCTAGGGGGATCAAGTTCATTATTCTGACACTCATTTTGCTTACTAAACTCCAACTCAGGGTTGCACCAACCATATATTAGTATTTGGCTAAGGTTCAAGTCTTCCTTAAAAGGGAAGACAAAAGAGGTTTTTACATATATACACACATATGCATATATGTGTATGTATGTACACATATGTATGTGTCTGTATATATGTATATTCTATGTCTGTGTTTCACCTATATATATGCACCTATATACATATGCATATATATGTATGTAAACACACACATATATGTACATATATGTATGTGTTTATGTATATTGTATGTCTGTTTACCTATATACATATATGCATGTATATACATATGCATATATGCACATATATACATATGTATGTATGTAAACATACACACACATGTATCCCGGTCTCCAGTATGAGCCTTTCTCCTCATTGGTGAAGATCAATGGCCCATAGCTGTATGAGGGGCTGGGCAGACTTGGTGAGAGTCAGAGACCTTTGGTCTCTTGGGGTCTCTCCCTTAATGGTACATGTTGCCCATGCTGTTGAAACACTCCTAAATTCACAGCATACTCAGTATTTGTGCTCTAGCAGGCTAGTCAACCTTGAAGTGACTCTGTTATCCAACCCTAATCTGAGCATCAAACCTGTAAACACCCTCCATCGGGTCACCTATCTACAGTCACTCCAAGGTTGCCTAGCCTAGAGGACAAACGGTTGCTGAAGGAAAAGACTCTAGGAGGAAGCTGGAACAGGAGAAGCTGGCATCATGTCCCTGTCCCCAGCTTACCACACTAGAGATTTTGGGCAACTTTGAGTGAGATCGAGGGCTCTTTTTCTTGTTTGAGTTCAGTTATCTTACTTCCAGTGGGAGAGTGCTTCACTCTATATTGTCTGGTATATAATCCCCTATCCATACCTTCTCTGATTACTGTTTTGCAATAATTTAGATAAATGACTTTCTTTGCTATTCACTATATGTGTTTATTATGGAACTGATATTCAGTGAGAGAGGCATCAAATCTTAGATATAAAACTTAGGTTTTCCCCAATAATGAAAGAGTGATCAGAAGTTAGACTGAACCTAGAATTCATATCCCCTAGACTAACAGTATTTAAGGGAACAGATAGATAGAATTCTAGCCTAGTGCCCTCGTCTCTCTGAGGAGAAGAGAGTCACCAAGCTTCTGGCCCCAAACTCCTGCTTTCTTTCTTAGAAGCAATTAGAGTTTCCATTGGAAAAGGGTGGGGGAGGAAAGGCTAGAGATGTCCATTCTGCCTTCCTTTGAGTCACACAATGACACCACTGATGCTGCACATGTGGGACAGTTCTCACTACATATTATTATTACTTTTCCCATTTATTTATTTATTTATTTTTAGTTTTTAACATTCATTTTCACAAGATTTTGAGTTATATATTTTCTCCCTGTCTGTCCCCTCCCCCTCCCCAAAACACCAAGCCTATTGAATACCCCTTCTCCTAATCTGTTCTCTCTTATATCCCCCCTCTGCCCCTACTTTGTAGTAGGGCAAGATAGATTTCTATACCCCAGTGACTGTATATCTTGTTTCTCAGTTGCATGTAAAAAACATTTTTTTTTAAACATTTGTTTTTAAAACTTTGAGTTCTAGATTTTTTCCCTTCTTCCTTCCCCACTGGGAATATATGCAATTCAATATAGGTTGTACGTGTCTCACTACATATTATTAAAAATTAGATATGGAGCAGGTAATTAATTCCTATTTATTAAAAAAAACACTAAGCATAAAAGAATCCCAGCATTCATTAACAGGATGGTTAGAACATTAGTATTCAGTAACTTGACTTACATCTACAGTTACAATCACTTGGGAGGCTACTATTTTAAGCCTCATTAGAATATAAGCAGTTGTGCCATATTGTTAATTAGCTGCTTCCCATTTCACCTTGGCCACAGGCACTGTCCCATCAAAGAGCTAAGCTCGATCTCCTTTCCAGTTGCCTCTCTCTCTGACGCACCAGGGGTCACATAGCCTGAAGCTGCCTCTTTCTGTGGATGCCTGTCTTTTTCCATCCAGATCTGTTTCTCGTTTGCCTCTCCACTCCCAATTCCCTTGCTGTTGGCCACTGCCAAGCCAGCAGACACTACTGCTTCTGCTGTAGTCACAGACCTACTGAGCTTTTGAAAAGTCACAAGGTCACCAGGAGGCCTAGAGAAATCCTCTGTGGGATATTTGTTCACCTGAGGTCAGGAAAAAATAAACAGAGTGAGATGGTTTTGTGCTCATGGACTGCATAAAGGCTGGTGGAGAGATGGGCTAGACATCCCACCCTCCATTTAGTTCTTAGAAACAACTGAAGGCAGTTCTCATGTTAGCGCCTTGTTCATTCAGATTCAATTGGGGGATGAAATGCAGAAGCAAGTGGCAAGTCACTCCAGTATCTTTGCCAAGAAATTCCCAAATGGGGTCATGAAGAGTTGGACATGACTGAGCAGCTACAATAACAAATTGGGGGTGAAATGAAGCATTCTTAAGCCACTGCACAGTAAATAAAGGCAATTTATTTTACTCTAACTGAACAGGGATACAGTGGGTAGCACTTGGCTTCAATGGAAATGCATCTGGTCAGCTGGGTGAGGTATGGTGACTCCCACCATCAAGTCAGAGGGCCTCCACTCCTCATTGGTGGGACCTTTTATGCCCCAATGGGGGGTGAGGGTGATGGAGGCAGGAGGATGGTGAGGAAACCCTGACCTACCACAACATGTTTCACAGTTGAAAATTAAGAGTATAAGAGGGTTGGTTCCAAGAGGCCTGAAGCTCACTCTTGCATCAATCCTGAGTCATCAGTTCTTGCTTAGGAACCAATATGGACTTCGTCATTACACAAGGAAAGTCTCCTAAACGTGGTTGGCAGTACACACCCCACAAACTTCCACATGGGCAGAGAGCAGTGGTGTCTGCTCTCTCTAGGTGTGCATGCTCTGTATAAGGACAAATCTGAGCACCGCACTAACCTATTACACTAGGAAGGAGTCAGGTTGTGAAATGTCAAACGGGAATTTTTGTTTGATACTAAAAGTAGTAGTGAGCCTCTGGAGTTTATAGAGTGAGTGTATGGTATGTGTGTATGTGACTGACATAATCAGAGTTGTGAATTAGAAAAATTACTTTCCTATTTATATGGAAGATAAACTGGAGCGGTGGAAAGTTTGAAGCAGGAATGACAAATAAGCTCTTGCAATAATACAGGTGATCAGTGATGAGGGTCTGACTTCCAGCTCATCTTAAACTGATAGTAATGTCATATGGAGTCACAACCCACAGTTTAAGAACAAATGGAGGGGTTGCAAGTAAAAAAAGTTGAAGAAATCCTGTAGAAAGTATAGTTCATATGACAATGCAGAGGTCATTCCTGATTTCTTTTAACAGTTGTTCATACCCACTCCCTATTGAAATTACTTTATATTACTTTGTATTATATGTCTTATTTACTTACATGATAGAGAACAGGCCAATGAGGGTCCAATCCTTATTGTTGTCTAATCATTTTATTTATTTGGTTTTTTTGCTTTTTTGAGGGGAGGACAATTGGGGTTAAACAACTTGACCAAGGTCACATGGCTACTAAATGTTAAGTGTTAGAGGCTGGATTTGAATTCAGGTCGTCCTGACTCCAGGGCCGGTGCTCTATTTACTATGCCACCTAGCTGCTCTTTGTTCAATCATTTCACTCAAGTCTAACTCCTAATGACCCCATTTGGGGTTTTCTCGGCAAAAATACTGAAGTGTTTTGCTATTTTCTTCTCCAGTCCATTTTACAGATGAGGAAACTGAGGCAAACAGGGTTCAGTGGCTTATTCAGGGTAGCATAACTAGTAAGTATTTGAGGCTAGATTTGAACTCAGTAAGATGAGTCTTTCTGACTCCAGACCCAGCATTCTATCCTCTGAGCTGCCTAGTTCTCTGATGTAATTCCTTGTGTGGAATTAGCTTAGCTAACTTCTGGGCATGTGTTCTGGAGGGCCATATTTCTGGTCACTTTATTATATGACTCTTGGTTAGCTTTCAAGATGGTCCTGGGCATTAGTACAAAACAATTAGTCTCTTTCCTTCCCTTGACAGACTGCTGCAGGCTGACAGATGAGGAAGGAACCTAGGAGCTCTTTCACCCAGAATGGACACTAAGTCAAGAATGCATAGTCCTGGGGGTGGAGCTAAGATGGCAGAGTAGAAACAGCACTTCCACAGCCCTCCAGCTCACACCACTTCAAAATTATGTCAAAGGGGGACTCTGAACAACCTCTGGAGCTCCAGAACCCACAGAACAACACAGAGAAGCTAACCTCCCGCTGAGGACAGCCTTGCAGCCGGGCAGGGAGAAGCCAGCATAGCACTATGGGAGCTGAGCCCAGGACCTCAGGAGTTGGAGGTTTTAACCCCAGGGCAGCCAAACCAGCAGCCGGCTGGAGGGACCCCAGAACACCAGCACCTGTGGCTTTTCCAAAATTACCAACACATAGATGCCTAGGACAAAGTGAGAGGTTAGTGCCCTATGGACTTTGGGACCAGTATTTGGAAGTGCATAAGCTTCTTCCCCTGGGGGTGAGAAGCTGCTAAGCAGCTGCAGCATGGCCCCCATTTTGCAGTTTCAGTTGCAGCTTCAGCTCCTGGCCTGCAGATTGTAGGGGGATCATCCAGTGATCAGTCTGGGGGGGTAATCACTCTTGCTTTAACCTCCCTGGATCAGTATTGCAGACTGGGGTGGAGGTCTTGGGGTGTGTGACCAGCTTGCCAGAGTGTGTGGGGGCTTCACAGAGGCCACCCAACCAATATCTCCGGCAGTTGAGAAGACCCCAACATTTGGGATGGAAGCTCCCCTGTCTGGTGGCAGAGTCCTACTGTGGCAACAAGCCCAAAAGTCAAGCAATTAAGTGGCAACATGCCTAGGCAAAGGAAACAAAATAAACAGAAAAATGAAACATTAGACTCCTATTTTGGGGGCAAAGAGGATCAAAGCATGGAACAGTCAGAGGACTATGAGGTCAGAACTCCTGTACCAAAAGCCCCAAATGAAAATATGAGCAGGTTACAGGCCACAGAGGACCTTAAGAAGGATTTTAAAAACCAAATAAGAGAAGTGGAGAAAAAATTGGGAAGAGAAATGAGAAGGATGCAGGAAAAGTGTGAAATGAGAGTCAACAGCCTGAGTGGGGAAAATAACACCTTAAAAATAGACGAGGGGCGGCTAGGTGGCGCAGTGAATAAAGCACCGGCCCTGGAGTCAGAAGGACCTGAGTTCGGAGCTGGCCTCAGACACTTAATCCACACACACACACACACAAAAAACCTAGCCGTGTAACCTTGGGCAAGTTACTTAACCCCAATTGCCCTAAAGGGGCGGCTAGGTGGCGCAGTGAGTAAGAGCGCCAGCCTCGGAGTTGGGATGACCCGAGATCAAATCCAGCCTCAGAAAATGAGCACCCACACATAAATAATGACTAGCCATGTAACCTTGAGCAAGTTACTTAACCCCAATTGTTTTAAAAAAAAAATAGACGAACTCAAGTGGCAAAAGAGGTTCAAAAAGGCAATGAGGAGAAGAATGCCTGAAAAAGCCGAATTTGCCAGATGGAAAAAGAATCTCAAAAGCTCACTGAGGAGATTCATTCCTTCAGAATTAGACTGGAGCAAATGGAAGCTAGTGACTTTATGAGAAATCAAGATGCTGTTAACCAGATCCAAACAAATGAAAGAATAGAAGGCAATGTGAAATATCTCATGGGAAAAACCACTGACCTGGAAAATAGATCCAGGAGAGATAATTTAAAAATTATTGGACTACCTGAAAGCCATGATCAAAGAAAGAACCTAGAAATCGTCCTTCAAGATATTCTCAAGGAAAATTGCCCTGATGTTTTAGACCCAGAAGGCAAAATAGAGGTTGAAGGAATCCATAGATCACCTCCTGAAAAAGATCCCCAAAAGAAAACTCCTAGGAATATTATAACCAGGTTCCAGAGTTCCCAGATCAAGGAGAAAATACTACAAGCAGCCAGGAAGAAACAATTTCAATATTGTGGAAACACAATCAGAATAGCACAGGATCTGGCAGCTTCTACACTGAGGGATCAAAGGGTATGGAATATGATATTCTGGTGGGCAAAGGACCTGGGATTAAAACCAAGAATTACCTACCCAGCAAAACTGAGTATCTTGTTTCAGGGGAAAATATGGTCATTCCGTGAAATGGAGGACTTTCAAGCATTCTTGAGGAAAAAACCAGAGTTGAATAGAAAATCTGACATTCAGACACAAGAAGCAAGAGATGCTTGAGAAGGTAAACAGGGAAAAGAAATCAAAAGGAACTTATCAAAGTTGAACTATTTACATTCCTACATGGAAAAACAGTAACTGTGACTGATGAAACCTTTTTCAGTATGAAAATAGTTGAAGAAGGGTATATGGGCATATGAATACATATGTGAATGTGTGTATATATGTTTACAGGTATGCATGGATAGAGGGTACAGGTTGAATTTGGTGGGAAGGGATGATATTTAGGCAGTGAGATTAAGAGGTGAGAGAGGAGTATGGCAAGAGGAGATGGGGAGAGATGGGGGGAGGTTAAACTGTCTCATGTAGAAGAGGCAAGGGGAAGTGGCTGCAGGGGAGGGGAAGAACAGGAAGGCAAAGAGGCAAAACCATATTCTCATTGAGTTTGGCTCCAGGAGAGAATGATATACATACTAAACTGGATATCTCACCCTGCAGGAGAGTGGGGGGAAGGGGGATGAGAAGGGGGATGATGGAGGGGAGGGCATTCTGGCGAGAGGGGAGGTTGGAGGCACCCACTTTTGATGAGGGACAGGATCAAATTAGGGAATGGACCAGGTGGGGGGTGGGATGGGTGGGAGGGAAATATAGTCAGTCTTTTACAATATATCTACTATGGGAATGTTTTGCATAGCTTTATGTGTACAATATATACTGAATTGTTTATCTTCCTAAGGGGAGTGGGTGACAAGGGACGAAGGGAAGGATCTGGATTTCAAAGTTTTAAAATTAAATGTTTCAAATATATATAAATAGTATTATTAATACTATTTTGCATGTAACTGGGAGGTAAGATGTGCAGGCAATGCAACACAGAGATTCACCTTGCCCTAATGGAAAAGTCAAAGGAGGTATGGGAGAAGATATGAGAGAGAGCAGATTGGATGAGTCCTGTGGGACTGCTGTTCTGGGGTGGTGTGTAGGGGAAAAATGGGGAAAAAATTGTAACTCAAAATCTGGTGGAAATGAATGAATGGAAATGAATGGAAATGAAATGAATGGAAACCAGAAGTTAATAAAGCATTTGGGAAAAAAAAAGAATGCATAGTCCTGCAATGGACAGTACGTGACTACATAAATGCTAGCTACTATTAACAACAACAATGATGATGATAAGTTGCCAGGTAATTGTATTATAATAAAATTATTAAATGTAAGTGGTAAGATTGGAGAAGGTTTCTGGATTTTAAACTCAGCATACTATCTGTTGTATCCAAGTGCTTCTACTCCATTTTCCTAACAAAGCATAATATCTTTAGAGGGTAAGCCAGTTTGGAAACTTTTAAATTGCTATTACAATTCAAATTTACTTTCCAATTACTTCTGGAAATTCCCTAAATACTCTTGAGGAGATGGTTGCTGCTTCATTTACCATATCAATAAGACTTTTCAAATGAAAATGACCCTAGGAAGGGCTTAATTAACAATAACTGGTGGGCAAAAAAAATTGCTAATAGATAAAATGTTAGAAAATCTGTCTGGAGTGTGTGGGGGTGGGGTTATAAATCAAATTCACTTTCCTGCTGGGGTTACCTTCCATTTGACTTTATGTAGTTAGTATGTGCCTAGCTGACATTCTAGTCTTAGAATACGTGTTCCTTGAAGACCATGCTTTCTCTTTCTTTGTATTCCTAGGACATAGTGCAGTAACATTTCTGTTGTTGTTGCTCAGTTGTTTAAGTCATGTCTGGCTCTTTGTGTGACTCCATTTGGGATTTTCTTGGCAAAGATACTAGAGGGGTTTGCCATTTCCTTCTCCAGCTCATTGTACACATGAGGAAACCGAGGCAAACAGGGTGAAGTGACTGGCCCAGGGTTCCATAGCCAGTAAGTGCCTTAGGCTAGATTTGAATTTAGGAAGATGAGTCTTCCTTACTTCAGGCCTGGTAATCTAACCCCTGTGCCACCAGGGGTTTTACTTGGCATATAGTAAGCACTTAGTAATGCTTATTGACTGACTGACTGGTTAACCAAAGTTCATCCTTTGTCTTAGTTAACTTCAGCAAAGACTGGTCATGCCATATGGTAGGTTAGCAAATTCAGAAGACTGAGTTGTTGGTGTATACACTTATTTTATTCCCTTTGTTTCTTCATCCTCCAAAGGAAGACCAGTTCTAGTATCCTCCTACCCTGCCCCACAGCATACATTATATTCTTTTAATTTGTCCAAGTAAAATCTTCCTAAAGAGGAAGTTTGACCACATCTCTTCTTTTCAGTGACTTGCTAAAACCTCTAGGAAAAACAAAACAAAACAGAAAACTCCTTGGCTTGGTATAAAAAGGCCTTATTCCTCTTCACTGACTGCTGGAACCATGATAACTTATTTGCTAGTCCCTGAACTTGGTGTGACTCTGTGCCCTTGTCCCCCATGCCTATAAATGCACTGCCTCTTGGATTCCCCAGTTCTTTCAAAGCTCAGGTCATGTGATACTTCCTATGGGAACCTTTGTTTCCTTCAAATTATAAATCTTGTGCTTTGTATACCCTTCTCTGCCAGAATGTAGATTTCTTGAGGAATGGGACTGTTTTTTTTTTTACTGCATTTCTATATCCCCAGGATATCCCTAGCATGTCCTTTGCACTCAGTAGGTATGTAATGAGAATGTCTATCAAATCAGATAAAATTTTTCTTTTCCTCTAAAAGCAGATGCAGCTTTCCCTATGGTTTATTTCTAAAATTCAACTCCAGTCTGGATGTGACAATGCAAACAATTTGTAAAAAATTTCTATATTCCCGAATTTAGTATTCCATGGTAGATACAAGCAGAAACACTTCAGAGAATATCAAATTCATTGTCTAATATGTACCTACTGTTACACAGATGGGACTCTTGTGCTCCATCAATATGCCTTTAATGATCTAATTTAATCTCCACATTATTAAATGTCATTTTTCTTTTGAAGAGACTTGTGATTTCACTGGCACATGAAAACGATGGTTAGGAAACAGCCTCTCCCAGTGCAGATAGGCACCTGCTTTGTACTTTATAGGCCTAGAGTGTTGACTGGTACACGGAAGAAATCAAATAACTTGCCCAGATCTCATATCAGAAAGAGGAAGGGAAGGAGAAGGGAATGAGTAATTATGTAGATCCTATTATGTACCAGTCACAACAGAACCACTCTGAGAAGTAGGTGCTATTATGATCACTACTTTACAGTTGAGGGAACTGCAGTGAAGAGAGCTCAAATGGCTTGTCCAGGATCATATAAGTAGTAGCAATGATTGTAATAGCTTATCCTTTATATAACACCTACTATGTGCCAGGCACTGTGCTAAACACTTTACAAACATAATCTCATTTAATCCTCTCAACAACCCTGGGAGGTAGGTGCTATTATCATCCCATGCTATAGTTGAGGAAACTGGGGTTGTGACTTACCCAGAGTCAAGCAATAGTATGTATCTGAGGCTGGATTTGAACTCAAGACTTCCTGACTTGAGGCCCAACAGTCTATTCACTGCACCACTAGCTATTTCTTTTTTCTTTTTTTTTTTTGCTTTTTGGAGGGCAATTGGGGTTAAGTAACTTGCCCAATGTCACACAGCTAGGATTTTGTTTGTGTGTGCATTAAGTGTCTGCGGCTGGGTCCAAACTCAGGTCCTTCTGACTCCAGGGCCAGCACTCTACTCACTGCACCACCTAGTCGCCCCACCACTAGCTATTTCTGAAAGAAGACCCTTGAACCTATATCTTTTTGACTTCAAGGCACCTTTACAATATGGTTTCCAAGCTTATAATATACTATGTCCCTTCCTGTACTCTACTTCTAGCACAACTAGTTTACTTGGTTACAATTACAATCAAAGCAAAATCCAATTTCCCTCCCATTGTAATTTGCAATAAATAAAATTATGCTATTAAAGAAATGCGAATGAATACCACTTACTGAAGAAAATGTTTAAATAGCAAGGTGACTTCTAACATTTTTTGATTTCTTGGATGGAAAGAAATTTTTTATACAAATTTTTTCTGCTCCCCTAAATTTTCTTTTTCTATAATATTTAATTTTCCCTAATTACATGTTAAAACATTTTAAAAAACTTTTTTAAGTTTTGAATTCCAAATTCTATCCTTCTCCTGTTCCCTTCCTGAGATGGGTTATATCAGATATAGGTTATACATGTTCAATCATGCAAAACATTTCTATATTAGTCATTTTGTACAAGAACACTTGAAAAAAAAGAATGAAAGAATGAAAGTGAAAAATAGCGTGCTTCAGTTTATATTCAGACAATATGAGTTCTTTCTCTGAAGGCAGATAATTTGCTTCATCATTAATCCTTTGGGATTGACTTGGATCATTTTGTATTGCTGGGAATAGCTAAGTCATTCATAATTGATCATCACACAATGTTGCTTTTACTGTGTTCAACTGTTCTGGTTCTGTTCACTTTACTTTGCATCAGTTCATGTAAGTTTTTCCAGATTTTTCTGAAATCATCTTACTTGTCATTTCTTATAACACAATAACATTCCACCACAATCATATACAACAGCTTATTCTAGTCCTCAATTTTTTCAATAAGTCTACTAGCCAGGAACAAGAAGATGAAGCTCCACTTTGTTAATGAAAAGAATAGTTTGTTAAAGTTATCTTGACATTAATAGATCTTTCCCCCTTTTTCCATCTGTTTGTTGTCCTAATTTTATCTTTAATATTATTGGTATGATCTGACTCACTTGGATCTCTCATTAAACTTTTGATCAGTTGGAACAATTTATTTACATTGATACAAACCTCCTTATGAAATAGGGATAGTTCATTTGGATTTCTGTTCCTTTATCCATTTCCTGCTGTTTGGCATCAATAGCTTGCCAGGTCAGATTTGCTTTATTTACACTCCATATTCCCTTATTTTTATTCTTTCTTCTAATGTGGTACTCATTTTGACATTAGCTCTACCAAGCTGGCGATCTCCATCAAGGGTAAGCAAACTGCAGCCCAGAGCCAAATCCAACCTGCTTGCCTACAAAAATAAAAGCCCACAAAGTAAAAATGGTTTTTAAAAGTTTCAAATTTTAAAATGTAGCACTGTAACATTATAAAATGTAAAATCTATTTTCAGCTTTTCAGCCATCCCCGAATAGACAGTGAGCCAGAGTTGGTGACAGGCCATATTTTGTTGACCCCTGGTCTAGCCTGACATTTTTTGCTGTTGATTTGGAAATAACTTCTACCTTAGTAATCAGTCATTCTTTGTTATAGAAAAGATTTTTGTGATGTCATTCAGTGTGCTCCAGGTCTAGAACCACTTGGCAATGATGGTAAGTGCTAGAGAAAAGGTTATATCAGTCTCAGAGGTAAGAGTAAAAAGGTTTGTGCTTGCTTGTGATGGCATCAGTAGAAGCTCATTAGGAACATTGAGCAAGTTTAGGTGGAGGGCTGAACTTTAACCTATAGGATACTTCTTCAGCCTCCATTTTTATTTCCCCAAGAATAGGACTTTTATGTGTTCTATCACTGAGCAAGACTCCCCTCTACAACCAACCTAACAAGTGGACATCCAGCCACTAATCGAATAATACCAGTGGGAAGATACACTACCTCAAGAGGCAGCAAATTCCACTTTTGCATAGCTCTATAATTGCTGTAAAGTTGTTTCTTATATTTGGCCTAATTTTGTCTCTTTTCAACTTTCATCCACTGCTCTTACTTCTATTTCCTGAGGAAAAACCACTGTTGATAACAGAACTGTGTTTCTATGTCTAGTTGCAAGGCCATAGAGAGGGAGGGTCATCAGGTAATGGGGACCTATTCTGGGAAAAACAGATGAGTATGGAATTTATAATAGAGCTATTTCAGCACTTCTATGTGTATGTGTATTGCTGAAAGATTCATTTTTAAATCACCAAACTGAGATCAATACAGAGTTGCATGATTTTTATTTCAATAATGTAAAATTTAGTCAAATAAAGATGTAAAGAAAAATATTAACAGTGTTACCGTAGACAAGGAGATATGACAGTTGAGTTGTGGGAGCAAGAAAGCAGCAGAGGCTGGGGTGGCTAGTTGGCAGTGAATAGAGCAGCAGCCCTGAAGTCAGGAGGACCTGAGTTCAAATTTGGCCTCAGACAACCCCAATTGCCCTGCCTTCCCCCTCCAAAAAGCAAAAAAAAAAAAGAAAGAAAGAAAGAAAAAGAAAAAAGGAATCAGTGGAGGTTTCCTAGTAACCTTAAGGAGGACATCAGCCCCTCTCTCACTCTGAGACTGACTTTTAAAAGAACAGAAAACAAGGAGAACACAGGCTTGAAGTGTGGTATCCCTAAATTGACTGTCCTCCTCCCCTTCTTTCTCCTCCTCCTCCTCTTGCACCTCCATCTCCTCTTCCTCCTCCTCCTTCTCATCCTCCATCTCCTCCTCCTCCTCTTAGTTGTAGACCTAATAATGTAAAGAGTTTGAGCAAAAGAGCCAGGTGAGGCACCACCCTTCCACTTGCCAGAAGTATAGGTTTCCTTGGTGCTCTTCCCTGGGTCATATCACGTTTATGCTCCAAAGGCCTGGGTTGTGATGGCTGCCACAAGGTCAAGGAGCACTGTGTCCTTGACAGCACCATCTGAGTCCTTCCCCATCCTCTCAGGTGTGCCCCTGTCAGTGGCGATGGGATCCTGGTGCTTAGATACCTTATTATTCACAAAGGTAATTCGGGAACCTCTTTTTTAGAAAGGATGACTTGTACTTTTTAAGGTCTGGGACACAAAAATTATGGTAGAAGGGTCTGTTTAATAATTTAGAAGCACTTTTAAGCAGCAATTGAATTCTTTTGTTGTATACCTGGTTGCTTCAGAGATGACCATTATCACTAGGTAGTTTATAGATTTCTGATATCTCCTGCAATGTTCTTAATCATCATTTCCAAATTTAACATTTCAGGTGCTGACCGAAGCACAGCCTCTCCCTGGAATTCCCTTAGTGCCTGAAAAAATGCAAATCTCTTTCTCTTTAGGGAACAAAAAGAGGCCCAGTTTGCAAATCAAATCTTCATTATTGACAATACCTAAATCAAGTCAGACTTCTTGAACCTGTGATCCAGAACTTTGTTGAATCCTGGACTTTTTACTTTTAGTTTACAAAGGACACAGAGGATTCTGGAGAAAGGTTGAGAAATTATTTTCATGACTTGGATTGGTTCCATTTTCCCATATAGTAGGTGTGTGTATATATACATATGTTGGGGTGTGTGTGTGTGTGTGTGTGTGTGTACATATATATACAAATATATAATATACATATACTGGAACACATATTTATGTGTGTGTTTTTGTGTGTGTAGAGAGGGAGAAAGACTGAGATAGAGAGAGGAAAGTGGGTGGATAGATTCAGTATGTTTGGTAATTCAGTATATAATTCCATATAAATCCCAAGCCAGCAAAAACAAATTAAAGAAATTCCTCTGTGCCAGTGGTAAGCATGTTAATTCAACATTATATCTGAGATGGCCAAAAGATTAAACATATCAAACTTAAAAAACCTCTTATTGTTAACCATAAATTGCCTTCCTCTTGTGTCCCAAAAATCGTAATGCAGTTTTAAGAGCTTAAAACTGGACTAAGACTTTTGCAATACCCTGTGTCCATACTTTGTATAATATCATAAACAGATCACTCTATATGGTATTTTTTTCTAATAGAAAATATTCAGTATTTTTCTTCCATTGCCTTTTTTCCCTCACTTTTGAGAGTCCAGCTTTCTGCTATCTTTTTTTGTTGATAGCTTGAGGACTACATTGCTCGATAACTGTATTGATCTGTTCTGGTGATGTTTTACATGACCTGTGATCATCCAAAATTGAATAATGTTCATTTGCTGCATCAGCTAGCAGAGCTGCCCGGTTAGCTTCATTAATTGCATTATCTACCTGTTGAAGTATTCCTTGCTGTCATGTGTCTTGGCCATGGACTCCAACTTCCAAACACTTTTGCAGCTGAAATCCACAGACCAGATTTTCAGCCTATTTATATGTGACATTGACTTTCCTTTCCTTGAGAATTTTTACATACCAACCAATGAAGAAGTGGAGAGCCTACTGTCAAAGGTCTGAGAGATATAGCTTTCTTTTATTGTATTATAAAAGCCACCATTTGCTTGACCCAATGCTATTTCTTTAGCATTGCTGAAAATGCTGGATATTTACATAATATTTATTTTGGGTATGATCTGAGTGAAGAGTATTATCCTTATATTTCAACTTACTACATTCAGTCCAATGCTCTAGTCTAGGGGTGGGGAAACTGTGGCCTTCTAGGTCCTTGGGTGCAGCCTCTTGACTGAGTCCAAGTTTTACAGAATAAATCCTTTTATTCAAGGTGTTTGTTCTGTGAACTTTGTATTCAGTCAAAGGGTCACACTTGAGATCCTAGAGGGTCACATTTGGCCATGAGGCTGCAGGTTCCCCACCCCTGCTCTAGTTCATTAAAATAGTGACACTATCATTCATTGTGTCACCTATCCCTCCCAGCTTTGTCATATAGAAATTTAACAACCATACTATATCTTTATCAAAGTTATTGATAAAAAAGTTAAAAAGTATCAGAAAGTCAAGCACAGATCTCGAGGGACTACTTCACTTGGAACCACCAGCCACATTGACATTGAACTATTAACAATTACTCTTTGAACTGGCCAGTCAATCAATTTTTAATTCATCTCATTGTCACTCTATCTTAAGAACAGTATAGAAGTATCTATCTATCTATCCATCCATCTATCTATCTATCTATCTAAGTATAGAAGATACTTTGAATGAATAAGTGAATGAATGGATGACCGAAGGAATGAAAAAAAAAGTATTTATTAAGCAGTTACTATTTGCCAAGGATTGTACTAAGAGCTGGGGATACATACAAATGTGAGTAAAGTTCCTGTTCAAATGAAATAATATTTCTAAAGCTCTTAGCATAGTTCCTAGCACATTATGGCCACTTTGTAAATGCTTATATCTTTCCCTTCCCTCTAAAGGAAATTATTTTCTAAATGGGGGAGACCATACATATAGGGGGTTCGGCTTCAGGAAAAATGGAAAAACCCAGAGGTCTTTAGGGTATAATTGTAGGCTGGAAGACAAGGTCTAGGAGCCCTTAGAGTATATCAGCAGGTTGGATGGCAATGGCCAGGGCTCTGAAGGGCACAATAGCCATGCAGAAATCTTTGCTCGAAGGAAGTACAGGAGAAGACACAGCCAAGTAAGACAATTTTGTTAATGCCATGATACATATATATATATACACATATATATAATATATATATATAATACATAATATATAATGCCATGATATATATGCATGTATTCATGTAAACAAAAACACATATAACTGTACATAATAGAAGTTCATGTTTAAGTTAATAATAAAAAGGAAAAGTTATATATGTGTATATGAATCACATTAAGGCTTTGCTAAAAATCCAGATTACCTATATCTGTAGTATTCCCCTTTACCTAAATTTAGCACCATTATCAAAAAAGGAAATGGAGTTTATTTTGGAATAGCCTAGTCTTGATGAAGACTTTTTATAATCTTTTATAAAATCTCATAAACTTTTTATAATCATTAGATGTCTACCAGTTATTTTTCAAATGATGCATTTCAGAATTTTCTAAAAATTAAAGTCAAACTCATTGGCATATGGTTTGTAGACTTTCTTTTCTTCCATTTTTTAAAAAATCAAGCCACTTCTCTTTCTCCAATCTTGTGAGACCTTTCTCATTTTTTAAAAATAATTTTTTTCAAGTATCATTGACAGCAGCAATCACATCTGCCAGTTCTTTCAGTACTCGAAGATGTAGTTCATCTGGGCCAAGTGATTTGAATTCATCAAGGTGCCCTCTTACTGAACTTGGCCATCAACTCTCTGTTAAACATTTTTATTCAGTCATTTCCAATGCAAAAGTCATTCTCCTTGGCAGAGAAAACAGAAGCAAGGTAACTATTGAGTGATCTACCTTTTCTCACATCTACCTTAAGAAAAGGTCCCATTCATTCTCTTACTCTTCCTTTTCTCTGTTTAATAAAACAGAACAAAATTGGTCAAATAAACAAAAATCCTTTTTGCTGTCATTTGCTTTCTTTGCCAGACTTGGCTCATTCTGGGCTTTAGCATTCCTATTACTATATTTATAGGAATGTTCCATTCTTCTACTAATTCTCTGTTAATAGATTTTGATTCTGTCTCCTCTACATTTGTTTTAAAAACCTAAGTTGGTTGGTTAGTTCCATGTGCATCCACATTGGTTTCTTCAGACAAATCCAAATTTTCTTCCCCATTTGAATTATTTCCGTTTATGTCTTCATAATTTTATTCTCAAATCAACTCCTAAAGTCAGATACAAGATGGTGGAGTGATAGGAAGCATTGCAGTAAGCACCTTTCCACAAATTCCTCCTAATAGATCTAGAAAATACACCAGAAAAATTCTGATGGAGAAATCCAGAAAAAGTCAATGTCTTTTAGACAAAGTACTTTGTCCAGCCCAGCTTTTCAAAGGGAGACTGAGAGTAGTTTGCTGACACTGGAAAAGAGGGTCAGGCTAGGAGCATCTTGTTTATGGAGGGTGGCTAGGTGGCTGAGTGGATAGAGTGCTGGGCTTGGATTCAGGAAGATTCCTGAGTTCAAATCTGGCCTCAGACACTAGCTGTGTGACCTTGGGAAAGTCACTTAACACTTTTTGCCTCAGTTTCCTTATCTGTAATATGAACTGGAGACAGAAATGGCAAACCACTTCAGTATCTCTGCCAAGGAAACCCCAAATGGGGTCGCAAAGAGTTGGACATAAAAAAAAAAAGACTGAACAACAACAATGACAAAAAAATGCTATGTATGGAGCATTCAAGAGCTAAGCTGTGCGCTAGGGAAAGAGGAGATCTCAGATCCCAGACCCACACTAGAGCAGCAGCATTGTTGCTCTCTACTCAGTCCTGGGTCATAGATCCAGAGTGTGGTGGGAATGGGACCTATCCATGGGAGTGGCTTTGTGGGTAGGAAAGGCCCTGGGTGGAATGTGAAAAAGGAGGAAGCTCAAAAGCCAGCCGGTTAGCAGCAGTAGTAGCATGGCTCAGACCTCAGGTACTAGCATCTAGCATACTAGCATAGGTTGTTGTCCTTCACTCTTGAAGAGGACCAAAATGACATGACTATGTTAGAGTGAAGTTTCAGTGTGTCCTACTGCAGCTGATCAGACCAATGCAAGCCAGAAATGCTCTACCACAGATCAGGCACAAATAGCCCATGTGAACATTTGGGGTGGCTTCTCTAAATTTGTGTACCTCACATTTCTTTTGAGTGACTTCAGTTCTGCTTTGCTCATCAAACACACACAGTACCTTATCTGATGAGGGCACTCCATGATTGGTCTAGCATTTAGCCCATCTTGCAAAGGAATAACAAGGGTGAGTATGCTAGTCCAAAAGGGAATTTACAATTCAGCTTTCTAGTTGGCTTAGAGGGTCAGGGTCCAGCAGTAATCTACTCTTGCTCAGACCCTGTAAAGGTAATGGGAATTTGAAGATCTTCCCTGTCCCTCATAGGCCCAGGGGATTTGAAGATCTTTCCTACTTTGAAGATCTTCCCTGCTCCTTAATAGACCAAATGTGATCACATGGGGGTGGTAGGAGGAGCTTGCTGAATGGGTGGAGCAGAGCTGAGAGGAAGCTGGGAGTCAGAGCAGTTAGAACTGGAGGAAAGAGAGAAGCAGGCAAGGAGACAGCTAGGTATGGTGTTGCTCTCTTCAGTGTCATCGTGCATAGATTTATTTGTTGCTACAATGAATTTAGTTTTCTGGCCTTGGGATTTGGCTTTCTGTTGTCTGAATAAATGTTTTGCTTCTGTCTTTCATATGGAGAGCTTATTATATTTTGCAATTCAGAACTATGCCAGAATATTCTTAGTCACCATTAATGCTGTGAATATTTGTTGATGCTACAGACCCAAACCTAGGTTGGGAAATCAGACTAGGGTGGCAGCAATTGGACTTTGTTCTTGCTCAGACCACTTTGGACTATTAAAAGCTTGTATCACTAGTCTGTCCCTGAGATCCTGGAATAACACAAAACTCAGTGCCCCAAGAAAGCAGGGACAGGACTGGCCCAAACCTTCCCTCCAGAAGTGCCACTGGGTTCAGTTCTAACATCAAATCCAAAGTTAAGAAGTAGTCTGGAAGAACAGGCAAACATGTAAAGAACTCTATTATAAAGCACTATTGTGGTAGTAGGGATACTCAAGGCATAAATGCACAAGAGAATGACTCTAAAACATCTATAAGCAATGCCTCAGAGAAGAATAGTTTGCACACAAATTCAATTAGAATTCCTGGAGGAGATGAAGCAACAGTTAAGAAAAAACAATTTTAAAATGCTTTTATGAATGGAATAAGAGCTCTAGAGGGAAAATGAGAACTATGAAGAAAGAGCTGGAAAAAGAATTACCACCTTGACACAGGAGAGAAAAGGAAAGAGGGAGAAGAAATTAGAGCAAAACCAATTCTAAGGATATACAAAAATATTTATAGCTCTTTTGGAAGTGACATAAAATGAAAATATAAAAGCATATCCATAAATTGGGGAATGGATGAACAAGTTATGGCATAAAAATATGATGGACTTTTACTGTGCTTAATGACCCTTATAAGCTTAATGACCAACCAGGAATACAGAAAAATAATGATGAAACATGCTACCCACCTCTTGATAGAGAGGTGGAGGATTCAATGCAGAGTAAGACATTTTTAAGAACAAGGATGATATGGAAATTTATTTGATTATAATGGGTTTTGTATGCTGTAAGTTCTGTATGTTGTAATGGGTTTTGTTTTGCTTGTGTTCTCATTCAATGAAAGGGAGATTGGGGTGTAAGGAGGAGAAGGCAGATCATATACATATATATGTACACACACAAACACACACATATATATACGTGGAAGTCATGATGAAACATACTGCGTATCTCCTAACAGAGAGGTGATGCAGATACATAAATATATATGTATTTGTGTGTATATATAGTCACACATGCATATAGATATGTACACAATCTACATGTAGGTATGAATATATTTGTGTACATATGTATATATGTGTGTATATATCTATCTATATATATACATATGTGTGTGACTAGTGAGAAATTTTGTTATGCTTGATTATATATTTTTGTAACAGATTTTGTTGTTTCATACTTTCTCAGTTGCAGGGGTGTGGATGGGGAAGGAAGTGGGAAGGAGAGAGAGATGATTTTTGTATGAAACTAAAATAAAATTTAATGTCAACAAAAACAACAAGAACAAACTCCCAACCCTCCTGGGCTGGCTTTTCTTGTAGAATCTTAGTTTATGAGATGCTACCTATCTTTTCTCTGAATTCTTTGACATGTTCTTTCTGCAAATCTAAGGTACATATCAGACTAGAATATTTTTTCCTTGTCTGTTACAAACTCTCTCAATCCCTTTCTACCAAAAACAGAGCAGCTAATTACTTCTTGATTTGCCTTGAAGATAATTTCATCCTTCAAAATCTGTAGAAACCAATAAAGGAAAATTGTGGCTTTTTTTTTCAATCTGTAGCCTTGTGGAATCATTAGCTTCCATTTGCCCAATTCTAATTTTTAAAAATTATTTTTGAGGTGGCTAGGTGGCACAGTGAGTAGAGTGCCAGCCCTGGAGCCAGGAGGACGTGAATTCAGAACCAGCCTCAGACACTTAACACACACACAAAAAGCTAGCTGTGTGACCTTGGGCAAGTTACTTAACCTCAATTGCCCTCCAAAAAGCAAAACAAACAAACAAACAAACAAAACCCAAACAGAAGAATTATTTTCTCTTGTGAATTTTTTTTTGCCTCTTTTGGAATAGACCAATTCTATTTTTAAGGAGTTATATTCTTCAGCATTTGTTTCTGTCTCTTTTACCAAGTTGTTAATTTTCTTTTCATAATTTTTTTTGGATCACTCTCATTTCTTTTCCCAATTTTTCCTCTACCACTCTTATCTCTTTCTTTAACTTTTCAGGGATTATCTGCTGGCTTTGTGTCCAATTAGCATTTTTCTTTGAGGCTTTGCTTGTAGCTGTTTTCACATTGTTATTTTCTTATAAGTTTATGTCTTGTTCTTTTCTGCCACTGTGGTAACTTTTAATGACCAAGTTACTTTTTTGTTTGCCCATTTTCCTAGCCTATTTTCTCACTTTGAACTTTATATTAAAGTTGGGTTTTTGCTCACTTGGGAGTAGGGAGACACTATACCGAACTTCTTTGTGCTGCTGTTTTCAGAGTTAGTTCTGGAAATCGGCAAGTTCCTGGTATTTCCAAGCTGGCATTATCCTAAGAGAGGTGTGATTAATGTTCTCTTGGTCTTTACCCAGGAAGGGCTCCTGTTCCCTTGCAAATTCAAGTCCTAGTGCTTCTCTTGACCCTGTAACTGTAAGTGGATCCCTGCTCCCTCATGACTGATCACAAGCACTCCTCTCCCCCCTGGAACTGCAATCAGGAACTGCTGATGGGCAATAGAGCTGTCAGCACCAGCAGTTCTCAGTGCAAGCAAAGGGTTCTTTCTTTATAATTGTCTGATCCCTTTACTGTCTCTGGGCTTAGAGCTCCCCAAGCTGCTGCTGCTGCTGTTGGTTGGAGTCAACTCCAAGGTTCACCACTGATGCTGCATTCACCCTGAAGTTTCAGACCTCTTCTACAGACCTCCTAAGTTGTTGTAGGCTAGAAAAATGTCTCCCTCTGATCTTTTGTTGACTCTGTTGCTCCAAACTTTGGTTTTAAATGTTATTTTAAAGCTGTTTGGAGGACAATGCTGGAGAGTTCAGCTGGGTCATGGCCTGTACTCTGCCATCTTGTCTTCACCACTAAAAAGAATTCCATTGTGGGTCTTCTTTTCACTAACATGGAAGAACTGGTTGCTGGGGGGAAATGATAGTATCCTACTACAAACTCTAGGAGAGAGGAGAAAGTCTAGGAAGAAGGTTTTTGTTTTTTGAATACAAACTCTGATTGTCTCTTTTTTTAAAGTCTTCTATGGTACTCATTCAGTAGACATGTATTCACTAAGCACATATTACAAACAAGCCTCTGCTTCTAGCTATTATGGGGAAAACAAATACAAGACGTCGTCTTTGCTCTCAAGAAGCTTACAATCTAGACGTTCTATAATACCCCACCCTAAATGTTTGCTAAATGTTCATGAGAGATTTGATGTTTGGCACATTCAACTTCTGACCAACAACAGATTACATATGGTTAGAATTTATGAAGCCAAAACATCCAAATGAGTGACTGATCTCTCCATTTTTCATCCAGATGTCTGATTTCCCACAGATAAATGTATTTAAATGTGAAATGCATTATCAACCTTCCTTCTATAAAATGAGAGTCAAAGGAGCCCCTAGGGAAAAGACACATTAAGAAAATATGTTCTGCATTCACAGGGGCATTTCTTTTATGGCCGTTGTTTTTCACTAGGGAATTTTTCACCACTATGAGAACTGGACGTTTTTGTTTTTTGTTTTTGTTCTGAAGCCCTTAAGTGCAAGAAAACTTACTATTTGTTTGACTAGACAAAATTTGATTCTGAATCTTATTTTATAAAACTGCCCTTTACCAATTCTGTATTCCAGACAAATTGGACTATTAGCCATTGTCCAAACTTAAAATGCTATCTCCTATTACCATGTATCCCCTCAAGTCATTCACTATCCTTGGACAGCAGTCCTGTTTCTTCACCTTCAAGAATTCCTTCAAGGTTATTTGTAGAGTCTATATTTGATTGCATGCCACCATGGGGGAAGAAGAAGGGGGAGAAAATTTGGAACTCAAGGAATTGTGGAACTGAATGTTGTAAACTAAAAACAAACAAACAATAAATAAATGGAATTTCAACTCCAGAAAAGAAAAAGAATTCCTTCAAGGTTCAGTTCTGATCACAGTTGCTCAGTGAAACCCTTTCTCCTCACCCTAGTCACTTTTGCCTCTTGTCTCCACCATAGTTTGGGGAAGACTTTTTTTTTCTCAGCTTTCCTGCCATTTCTTAGTAAATATGGAATTTATCCTAAGTAATTTCAGGTTAATCAAATACTTAATATTTTTCTTATCTTTCCTTGACTAATCTATCCCACTGATGTATTTTTAAATTAATAATAGTTAATGGTTTTGATAATTACTGCTTTATCATATAGTTTTTGGTTTGTAAGAACAATTCCTCCATTCCTTACTTTTAAAATCCTTGGCTTCCTTTAAGAATCAGATTCTTTCCTAGTTCTCCCAGGGTCTAGAGCAGGCCAGCACAACATAAGGCTCACAGCTCACTTGTGACCCACCAAAGGATTTCAAGCTGCCCAAGAAAAATACAGAGTCGCCGCTGCATACTTTCCTGTTTGTCACGTGACTCTGGGCAACCAACCATTGTCAATCTGTCTCTAGTCTAACCTATCTTTACACCAAAAAAGTTTAGCCTATTTTAGTTTTGGCCCCTACCTACTGCCGAGTTGTTTCACTTCTGTTTTATAGGCTTCCCCTCTAGGGTATGCATCTTATATGTATCTATTTATTTTCATGTTGTCTTTCCCATTAGAATGCTGACTGCTTTGGGATTAAGGATTGTATATATCTTTCTTTGTATCTCCATTGCTAAACTGACAGGGAGCCTGTGACCTGGAGGCCACGTGTGGCCCTCTAGGTCCTCAAGTATTCAAGTATGGTTCTTTGACAGAACACCTAGGGGCCACAGGTTCCCCACATCTGGTAGCACAATGCCTGACCCGTAGTAAGTGTTTAATAAATGCTTATTCATTAACTGATTCCTTCCTAGTGCTCTTTCCCTACTGTTTTCCTTGTGCTTAATAAACATTCACTGATTTTGTTGAATTAAGAAATAGTAATGATAAGAACTTACATTTGCCTTATATTTTAAAGTTTACAAAATACTTTAATATATTATCTCATCTATGTCCCACAACCCCCATTTTATAGATGACTTGATTATAGTCATACAACTTGTGTCAAAGGTAGGATATGAAACCCAATCTTCTTGAATCCAGGTTCAGTATGCTGTGATTTGGAGTCAGTGAATTGGGCTTTAAAAATTCTCAGCTCTACCAGTTACTTAATATGTGCCCTTGGGCAGGAATGTATAAGATGTTCAGGAGGACTTGAGCACTTCTGGTGTGAGGGCTTGAACCCTTTTCAGGGCTGCTCATCCATCTTTGGTGTCCACCTGATTCACTCAACTCTCACCTGTAACTCTAAGAAGCTGTAGCATGAGCAGTGGCCATAACCCAGCAAACCATCTGGGCAGATGAGCCACACCAGGTGGGAGGTAACCAACAGACCTCAAACCTGTTGGTGAGTTAGGGGTATGTCTACCCCAAGTACCTGAAGACATCTCTTGGTCAAATAGGTGGATGAGAACAATTCGTTCCAATGGCCACAGAGGTAGCTGAAGCAGGTGCTGTGGAGCTCTCAGAGCTTGGGCAGATATTGAAGATGCCACGGTCATCGACTGCATCCCAAGAGACCACCAGTTATCTTGACTTTTGTTCTGCTGCTGGACTTTGATGACTCAGGAATAGAATCAGGAAGCTGATGACTTTGACACTTAAATCCAATTCATGAACAAGTCAAGAGATTACCCAGGATGCCAATGGTCCTCTTTAAAAAAAAGGACAAAATAACATAGGACAGATTGAAATCTTGCTGAGCATCATTTTCCTCATCTTTAATGCAGATAAGGACACACATTTTACTTGGATCAGGGGATTGTTCTAAAGAAAGAAGATCTTTCTAAGTCTTAAAGCTCCATGTGAACCTGAGCTATTACAATTAAATATGCATTTAATATAATAATGGATAAATGAGGCATTAGAAAATAAACCTAATTCTTCTGTGGCATGAGAACTGGACATTGTTATTCTGAATCTTTAAGTGCAGAAGAGCCCTGGCTCATTTGACCATGCAGAGTTTTATTACTGATATAATGAATGTTTTATTAATTAAAAGACAAATGAGGCAATTTAAAGCTAGCATGTGACTCTTCATGCTGTGTGATCCCTTTATGAAGATAAATAGCTCATATGGTATGGTTTTCTTGCTGCTAGAATGACATAAATTCCTTCCTTCTTCTCATACTTAAATCTGAGAAAATGAGGACATATTCACCCTTTGATAGTAGTCTCCTTAATAAGAAATAGGCAGGCCTCTAGCATGAAAAGCTCTTTTCCTAGTAAAGTAACTTTGAAGATGCATATATAACTTTCTCGAATTATTTAATTGGTATTTGTCTTCTCAGGAAAGGAGCGATGAAAACCATCAATTTTCCCCATCTCAATCTTGCACCTGTTGATAATGGTGATGTCAGTTCTATTGTCAGGGTGGCCATTTTAATGGATTTCTGGCCCCTCTTATAGTTGCTTTTGGAAGTCACTGTGCTAAAAGTTGGCTCCAACTGACTGCCAGGAAGAGACGATGTCCTCAAAGGATGAATGGAAGATCCAAAGGTGAAAGGCAAAACGAAGCATTTTCGGTCATAACAATCAGACACAGGATAGAGAACAAAAACCCAAGGGAGGAAGAACAATGAATGAGGGAGCAGGTCCCATTCAGACTATATTTGTATGTTGTATAAGGATAAGTCACTTTCATATTTGAATCAGCTCCTACCTTTTAAAGAATGCAAAACTTTGAGTTGACTCAGTTGTAGCTTGTTAAAAAATGTGAATCTTTAAGTAGACCATTGCTTATGTGTGACCTGAGTCTCAAAGTCAATTGGCATTGGTGAGATCAATATCTTATGCTTATGTGAGGAGAGGGGTAGAGTAGGGTAGAGAGGAGAGATATGGTCTCTCCAGTCTTTTGGGGCTCCTTGAAATCTTCTGGCTTCCATCTTCCAGAAAGAGAATGGTAGATGCCAATCTCTTTTCCAGTTGCTGAAGGAGGACAAATCTGGAAAGAAGCTGATATATGTCTTCTGATCATGATTTTACTCTTAGCTTGCTACACTCTACTTCTGGGAATTTTCCTTTGGTTGAGACCAGGTTCTGTCTGTTGGTTGAGCTAAGATATCTCACTACAAAATTGGAAAGCTCCCTCAATCTGTATGGTCTAGCTTATATTCTTCTATGTATATGTTCTCTGCTTTCTGTTTTTCTATCAATTTGCATAAATGTTCCCTTTCTTTTCCTATTTGCTATGTATGTTCATTTTGGAACTGGCATTTGGAAGAAAAGGGGATCAAGGTATAAAGATTGGATATAAATGTTGAAGTTCTTCTTTCCCCATTAAGCAATATCACTCAGGTCTATATAGGAGGGTATATGGGCATGTGAATCCATATGTGAGTGTCTGTATATATGTCTACAGGTATACATAGACAGAGGGCACAAGACCAATTTGATAGGAAGGGATGATGCTTAAAAGGTGAAATTGAGAGGTGAAAGAGGCATATAATGAGAGGAGATGGGGAGATACAGAATGTCGTAAATTATCTCATATAGAAGAGGCAAGGGAAAACTTACAATGGGAATGAGTCAACCTTATTCTCATTGAATTTGGCTCAGAAAGAGAATGACATACATACTAAATAAGGTATCTCACCCTACAGGAGAGGAGGGGGGAAGGGGATAAGGGGAGGGGGATGATAGAAGGGAGGGCAGCCTGGGGGGGAGGGAAGTTGGAAGCACCCACTTTTGAAAAGGGACAGGATCAAAGTAGGGAATAGACCAAGTGGGAGATGGGAGAGGGAGCGAAGGAAATATAATCAGTCTTTTACAATATATCTACTATGGTAATGTTTTGCATAGCTACACATGAACAACATATACTGAATTGCTTATCTTCCCAGTAAGGGTGGGTGACAAGGGAGGAAGGGAATGAATCTGGAATTTAAAGCTTTAAAATCAAATGTTTAAAAAAATGTATATATATTACATATATATATATACATACTATTATTAATATTATTTTACATGTAACTGGGAAATAAGATATACAGGTACTGGGGCATAGAGATTCACCATGCCTTACTGGATAGTCGGAGGGAAGATGGGGGAAGATATGGGAGAGAGCAGATTGGGGGAGGGAATATTCACTGGGATTGCTGTTTTGGGGTGGTGGGTAGGGAAAAATGTGGAGGAAATTTGTAACTCAAAATCTTGTGGAAATGAATGATGTAAACTAAAAAATAAAAAAGAGAAAAAAGAAATATCACTCGAAGGGCTGGCTAGGTGGCACAGTGAATAAAGCACTAACCCTGGAGTCAGGGGGACCTGAGTTCAAATCCAGCCTCAGACACTTAACACTTACTAGCCATGTGACCTTAGGCAAATTACTTAACCCCAATTGCCCTGCCTTCTTCCCTCCAAAAAAAGAAAAGAAAAGAAAAGAAAGAAATATCATTCATAAGTTTAGCTTGAACCTGAAAATTACATACCTTAGACCAGGGTTGGGGAACCTGCACCCTTGAGGTCACATATGGCCCTCTAGGTCCTTCCTTGGGTGTGGCCTTTGTTTTACAGAACAAATCTTTTTATTAAGGGGATTTGTTCTGTGAATTTTGGATTCAGTCAGCACTTGAGGACCTAGAGCATCACATGTGGCCTCGAGGTCAGAGGTTCCCCACCCCTCCTAGAATAACAATAATTAGAAGAACAGATAGATATGCTACTAGCCTGATGGCTCCTGTCTGTGAGGAGAGCAGAGTGGAGGCCCTTGACCTCCTGCTTCTCCTCCTGGCAGGAATTAAAGACTTTCTTGGAGGAGAATGAGGAGAAGAGGTGGTAGAGATACATCTATTTTTGTCTTCCTTCCAAAGTGAGACAGCCTTGCTACTTATGAAAAGGGCAGGGAAGTGGCTAAGCTGTCAGCAGAAACAAATGAACTTGCCCCAAAGTATAGATTGCTTCTGTATCATTTCTCAATCTGCTAGTTGCTCATTTGCATAGACTAATGGGAGAATCATCCTTTTAAAAAATGAGGGACCCTGAAACCCAGAGCTGGTTGGGGATAATTGGACAAATGACCATGACCTGCTTCTGGCTTAGTCTAAGGAGATAAAGATTTTGGAAATATACTGAATAGTCATCATAAGTCAAGGTATGGTCTTTAAGAGGAGTTAACTCTTTACAAGGAAATCATTGAAAGAAATAGCTAAGAATTAGAGAGAGATTTACTAGGATGATCATTCTCTCCCACCTCTTAGAGTGGGAGAGGATAAGCCTTAGGGCCACAGTCTCAAGGGAGCAGAACTGGGGTAGTTGTCAGTCTTAGGGTACTTTGTCTTTCTGAAAGAGTATAAGCATACCTCAGCCAAGTATGGAGGTGGAGAAAGGGATACTTTGCATGGAAGTGCCAGCAGAGACAACTGCACCCATAGGTCATTTATTATTTATTAATTTATATCTTTATTAACATACTTACTGTTAAACGTATTATTATTATTTCTTTAAATGTTTAGTTAAGCTTTATAAGCAGGGCAAACCACAGACATTTGATAGACTGGGTGCATTTTGAGGGAATGTGGCTCAGAGAAAGCAATTGATAGGGTCGAATCCTTGGAGAAGAGAAAAAAAGAAAGATTTCACACTGAGTGTTTTGCCAAGTGTTGTCTTTGTCTGGGGGCTCAGAGCTAAGATTAAAAAAAAAGAGAGAGACCATTATAGATTCTTTATGTTATAGCTTCTTAGAGAAGGGAGAGAATTTTATATAGGAAAACTCATCCAGGCAATGAATTAGCAATAGGATGGAGGGCAAATAGGAATGGATGAACAACCCTGATCCTCAATCACACCATTCCAACACTGCTTTTTTGATACTTTGTGAACTTTTTCATCTTTCTTTCTAAAGTCTTAAAAGGTCATGAAATTATACTTTCCGTTCCCACATCTCCTTTCCCTCTTCCACCTTCTTTATCTTTTCCTTTACATTCTACCATTTTCTTCCCATGCCACCAGATTTAAACCATGCTGCTTCCATTTCAGCTATTATTCTGTCTTCCCTCTTCCTCCCCACAGGAACTTTGAATTCTTGCCCTTAGTCTCTACTCGGTGATCTTTCACCTTAGTTTTCCTCAAACCAGGCCTCTACCTCACTTCGTTGACATCAACTTCTAATTATGCTATTTGATTGATAGCTAGATAATCCTCCCTGCCCCACTACACTTTCTAGTTTCCCTTTATTTGTTATCTTCCCCTATTAGAATATAAGTTTCTTGAAGGCAGGAGCTGTCACTTGCGTTTGTATCTCCTTCACTAATCACATTGTAAGCACAATAAATGCTCTCTCTCTCCCTCTTTCTTTCCCCATTTTCCCATTCTCCTTTTTCCTCTTACCTCACCTTTTTCACCTCTCCCCTCACATTTCTCCTTTTCCCACCTTCCTTTTTCCTCTCTTCTCTTCCTCTCTCTTTCTCATCTCTTCTCTCCCCTCACCTTTCTCCATTATCTTACCACTTATTTATCTCCTAGTCCTTTTCCTCTTCCATACTTTCCCCACCTCTTTCTTTATGTTTATTCTATTCATTATCCACATATTTTATTTTCTTTCCCTACCTCTTCTTCTCCCCACAATACAAATTATCCACTGCTCTTCCCTTTCCCCTCCCTAATTCCTCAAGTCTAATTGAAAAGTCTTACATATCTTAGCTGAAATGAGGCAATTGCTTACATTTGCTGTTTTTCCTCTCATTTGCTTGGAAATATATAGCTCAGTAAATTGTGCTGAGCATGTGACAATGTAATATGCCTTCAGTAACACTTCTGGCTGCTAGAATTCTTGGAAGATTCATTTAATGTGCAGTTAATATTTTACACTGATGAAAGTTGCATTATGAATTCAAATATAATCTGATTTAATCCTTGAGTCAGTGGTTTTGGGTTACATTCCTGCTTGCAGGAGGTTGGGAACCACAGTATTTATACAATAGTAGAGGAAAACGATACCACTAAAAATACTCCCCAAGCAATATTTTAGTTCCCTTTTAATATAAAATTCCCAATTCTTTGATGCCTTGCATATAGATAGGGATATACTTGTGTTTAACATGTCTGTGACATAGTGGATATAGGCCTGAGCACAGAGCCTGGAAGACCTGGGTTATAATTCCACGTCTTACACAAATGGGTTGTATGATCCTGGAAAAATCCCCTAACCTCTCAGTGCTGTAGACAACTTTCTGAGACTCTGAGCTGCCTTAGCAGAGAGAGTTTCTTCATCTCCCTAAATCAATGAATTCACAAGCCTGATCACTATCCTTAAATGTAAAACAGCTGTTGTTGTTCAGTCTGACTCTGTGACCCTATTTGGGGTTTCTTGGCAAAGATACTGTAGTAACTTGACATTTCTTTCTCTAGCTCATTTTACAGATGAGAAAACTGAGACAAACAGGGTTAAGTGACTTGCCCAGGGTAACACAGCTACTAAGTGTCTGAGTCTAGATTTGAACTCAGGTCCTCCTGACTCCAGGGTCAGCACTCTAGCCACTGGGCCTAGTTGCCCATTAATCATAAAACAGATGATTAAGTGAAAGAACAAATTTTCCTTCCTTCAGTCCCACAAATCAATACTTTTCATCTAAATGACAGATCAAAGTTTTCCACCCTTCTACATAAAATGAATGAATTGGAGTTCTGTTGGTCTTGTCATATGGCAGCAACAAAAATTTTATTTATTTGTCATATTAGCTGACATTTATAGAGTTCTTTCAAGTTTGTTAAGAACTTTATATGCACCATCTCATTTGATGCTAACAAACAACTCTGTGAAACAATGTTATACTCATTTCACATGTGTAGAAACTGGGGCTCAGAGAGGCAGCACAGTGGAGTAGAAAGAAGTCTGGATTTGGAGTCAGAGAACCTGCGCTCAAATCCTCATTCTGGCTCTTTGTATCAATGTGATGTTTGAAAAACCATTTACACTCCCTGTGCCACAGTTTCCAAATCTGTAAAGTGAGAGCATAGTTTTCTGGAGATGTGGCCTCCAAGTACGCTTGTAGACTTAATTCTATGGTCCTAAAGAGGCTGAGTGACGCTCATAGCCACCCAGATGCATCCAGTATTGGGCAGAAATGGGGACACTTGCTGCTACACCACGTCTCCACTCAATTATGAGGAAGGTGGCAAAGAAGCACAAAGAACCCTGTCTGATTGTACTGTAAAAAGAACACGGAATTGGAGGTGAAGAGATCTGAATTCTGGCCGTGGGACACCTGTATGAGCTGTTAACCTCTGGACCTCACCTCTTTCACTTGCAGGATGAGATTTTTTTAAAATAGTGTCAGCTCCAATGGTAGATGAAGAAAATGATGAGAACATGGCGTATAGAAATTTCAGCAAAACATTTTGAATAATGTATCAGGATTTCTTTGTGGACAAAACAGACAAATGTAGGTCCCATGACGGTAATAATAACAGTAAACCTGTATATGGTGCTTTATGGTTTGCAAATCACTTTACACATATAATCCCATTTATGCGTACAGTGACCTGATCCTGGGAGGTACATGGTATTATTACAATAGTTTTTTACAGGTGAGGAAATTGAAGCAGTCAGAGGTAGACTGACTTGGCCCTGATAGTGTCTAGGGAAGAAGCTGAACTGAGGTCTTCCTGACTCTGTCTAGGCCCAGTGCTCTATCCACAGTACAGTACAGGTGTTGTTGTTGAGTAGTTTTCAGTCTGAGGCAAACAGGTTTAAATGACTTACCCAGGGTCATGCAGCACTTAGCACGCATCTGAAGCCGAATTTGAACTCATGAAAATGAGTCTTCTTAACTCCAGGCCTGGCCCTCTATCTATTATGCCACCTAAAGTACCTTTAGCAGGATAGATGACTAGTTGAAAGACCAGAAACAGAAAGTGCTGATATCAGCCTGGAGAGAGATTTCTAGTAGTATCCTGGAGGGCACAACTCCATTCAATATTTTTATCTATGACTTAGGTGAAGATGTAGATGGCATGTGCTTACCACCTTGCTTGGCAAAGGGTACATAGTAGTCACGTAATAAATATTTGTCGACTTGATAAGTGGATTTGACTTTGATGGCTCCATGATCTGATTGGTATAGGTACTACCTTCTTTGTTTGGGCAGATTACAGCCTGTCCATACTCAGAACAGCCAGCTTGGTGAAAATGGGGTTTTGTCCTAGGCTCTAGCATGGAGGGAGGCTCTCTGAGTTTCCTTGCTGGGTAGGGGGAAAGGGGTTAAAATCCTGAACTTTTCCTTTTAGCAATTGCCATTGCCTTGCCTTATGGTGGACTTCTCTAATTTACCATTCCTTTCCTCTACCTTCCATCCAGCTGGATCATCACTTGTCCCTCTGACTCCTTACCACCCACAACTGACTCTGGCCCAAATGCATCCTGACTAATTATAGCACTGTCCATGCCTTCTCATCTTGAATAACTCTCCCCCATGTCCTTTCATAAGTCCTTAATAGAGGATCTACCCAGCACAACTAGAGGCCTTTTGTGTCTTTTAACATTTTGTACATTGTGCAAAATCACAGACCATCTTTCTGTTTATCTCCTTTTCCACAAGCATGACTTGCTCATGTTTATATCACTCATTCTTTTTTTTTTTTTTTTTTTTTTTTGCTTTTTGAAGGACTATTAGGGTTAAGTAACTTGCCCAAGGTCACACGGCTAGGTTTTTGTTTGTGTGCGTTAAGTGTCTGAGGCCGGAACCAAACTCAGGTCCTTCTGACTCCAGGGCCGGCGCTCTACTCACTGCACCACCTAGCCGCCCCAGTATATCACTCATTCTTTATATCACTTCTTTAAATCCGTTTTGGTGCAGAAAGCTTCCTCATTAGACTATAGGATCCTTGAAAGCAGGGCCTATGCTTTAACCTCTATTTGTTCACTTAGCACTCAGCACATTGCCTGGCCCATAGCAAACACTTTATAACTGTTTGTTGAATTACTGACTGAAATCGTTGTTGATAATATGGTATGAGCTATTTCAGCTCAGTCTCTCTTTTGATCACCCCTTGAATAGCCAGAACTTTATTGTGTTTCTGTTTCTGGTCTTTCAACTAGTCATCTATCCTGCTAAAGGTACTTTAGGTGGCATAATAGATAGAGGGCCAGGCCTGGAGTTAAGAAGACTCTGGGAGGTGGGACTAGGTTTTTCTCTAGAAAGAAGAATTTTGGTGTGACTTTTTTGGTTCTAGTTTTTAAAAAATGTCTTTGTTGTGGTCCTAACTCCTTAAATTCAGTTCCATTTGGTCACTGGGACTGATTTTGCATGTCAATGACTACCATTTTAGGAGACGTGTCACATAGTCTACAAATGGACTCACTTTTCCAAAGGACAGTTAACTATTTTCAAAGCTAGTCAAAATGCTGCTTATCCTATCCCTATGCCAAGGAAGTATTACCCAGCCAAACTTTTGTCTGCTAATGTTACTTTTGGCCTAAGATAAAATCTTGCCTTATGTGATGTCACTCTCTTTGGAGTGAATAGACTCTGGGCTCATTCTCCCAGAGCCAGGCTGGCTACATCTCCCTTTCAGAGTCCCAGGGGTCCCCTGAGGTGTTTGGAGAACTTCTCTAATGTGATCAGTTAAGGCCTCTACCAGTTATGTGACTCTCCTCTCCCATTTGTTGCCAGTGAATAGCATTACACTTCCATTTAACCACTTAACATAGATTAGCTGTTATAAATGGATATTCACTTTAAAGAACAATAACAGAAGTCTAAACATGTGTGCCTAATACACCAGGGACACTCTTTCCTGTACCACATCAATCTGGGCTTGTTTTTAGCACAGTTTCTACTTCACATTGGTCCCATCAAATTCGTATCCAAATGTAGCATTGTAGCTGGATGAGTTTTCATCTTAGGCGATACTGAGCTGGGCTCTGAAGGTCATTCCTTGCTCCTCAAGATTTCAGAGTGTGGCTTCCTACAGGACTTGACATAGACTCTGACTCTTTGCTTGACTTCCTAGCTTTTCAGAACTCACAAGGTCAGTCAGAGTCTACAAACCCTTTACCTAAAATGGAAAAAGAAAGGCAGATATGAAGGACCTAGTCCTGTTTCCTGGGGCCACATGTTGACCCAGTGAAGAATTCCCAAGATCTCTCTCCTTCCATTACTGTCTCTCATTAGTTGCCATGTATGAAGAAGTCAAAGGAAAACCAGAATAGCTAAGAAATGTGTGTGGGGCCAAGTAAGCCCCTTTTGAAGGTACACTCAGTTTTATCCATCATGCTGTTAACAAACTGGAACCAGTTAGGGAATGTCTACCTAATCTTCCAACATTTCTCCAATGTACTTCCATTACTCATTATCATAACTTTCCTGGAATTAGGCCCTCAGCCTCTCTAACGTGGGGAGATATTGTCAGAGACCCTTTATTCAATTACTAGCCCCCATTATGTCTGTATTACTACAGGGGGTGCTCACCTGCTCCAAAGCAGTTGTAGATTTCAGGGATTGAAGTCCACAACTACAGTTATAAACCCCAGCCAAAAAATATAAACAAAAACATGTTCTCTGATGGTTATTGAATTAGGCTGCCCTGGAGCCATGCTGGGGAGTTCCTCACTGAGCTGTGCCTTGGAGATAAGGATAGGACCTAATGTTTAGATTTATTCTTCTGAGGATCATTTCCCCTGGAGCATCTGGTAGCCAGATTGTCTTTTTCACTTCTCTTGTGCTGTAAGTGTGGTTTCTTCTCTGGGCCAATATCCTGGGCACTGGTCCAGAGTAAATGACATTGTTTTCTGTATTCCTGGGAGAACACAAAGGAGCTCACTTGTGGACTGTTGCTTATTTCTGTACATCTGTGGGGAGCTAGAGGGATTCAAAAGGCATATTATGCTCTGCTAAGGTTTCCAGGAATTGGTAGACACTGATGTCAATAGCAAAAAATAGTCATCTTCATCGCTAGCATGATATACACATCTATCTATCTATCTATCTATCTATCTATCTATCTATCTATCTATCTATCTATCTATCTATCCGTCTGTCTGTCTATCTATCTCTATCAACCAATCTCTCTATCTGTAATATAGAGCATTGTAAGGTTTACAAAGCACTTTACATATGTTTTCTCATTTGAACCTCCCCATAACTCTGTGGAGTAAGGGCCATTCTTATGCCCATTTTACAGATTGAGGCAAGTTGAGAGAAACAGAGCTTAAGTGACTTGCATAGGGTCACACAGCTAGTAAGTGGCCAAGGCAGGATTTAGCATTCTATCCATCACAACACCTAGCTCCCGCTGATGAGGAATGACCTTACACTCACATATGCCTAGCAAGAAAAGTAATAACCAAGGATAATAATCCACCTTCACATAAGGAGACTATGTCAACTCTCTATCCAATGTGTAAGATGGACATTTCTGGTGATGGGGATCTCATTACTTTCTGACAGCCCTACTTGGTCGGAAGTTCTTTCTTACATGAGCACCCAGATGATGCCCTGGAGAGAGTGCTGGTCCTGGCGACAGGGAGCCCTGAGCCCAAATCTAGCCTCAGACACTTACTAGCTGTGTTTCTTTGAGTAAATCATTTAATCTCTGATTGCTCTGTTTTCTCCAAGTTTGCTGAATTTCCTTATCTATAAAGTGGGGATATAATCATGCCTTTCTCCCAAGGTTGTTGTGAGGAACAAATGAGATAATATTTATAAAGCATTTTAGCCCAATGCCTGACACGTAGTATGCAAAATATAAATCTTAGTTATTTTTATTACATTGATCTGAAATTTTCTTCCTTGTAATTTCCATCAAATAGGATGGTTCTTTTAAAATACAACATAATGGGCATGGGCATGTTCTTTGAGGAGACTATATTCCTATTTGGTACTTTTGCAGTACAGAGATGTCCAGTCCCTCAGCTAGGAGCAAAACCCATGGGGGTTAAGGGAGGAAGTGAAAGATATGATAGCAAAGATGAAAGATATCCACTATCTCCTACCCTTTAATGCTGGGTCCAAGAGCCCTGCATTTCCCTATCCTTCAAGGACATGTGCAGCAGATGTGAACCAGACTCTTATTCAAATGGCAGAGGCAGGTGGTCAAAACATACATGACCAGGTGGTGTGAGGCCAACAAAGAAGAAAGTGATTTGAAATATTCAATTTGTTTTAACCAATGCTCTTGAAGTGGTCTGATAAAGAACGAAAGGGTACTAGATTAACCTTAGGGAGGACACATTAATTTAGACACAGCTTGAAAGAAAAGACAAGGCATAGAACAAAGGGTTAAATCAAGTAAGAACATTTCTAGCACCCTTCCCCCAAATAGCTGCCTGTTCCCCACACATGTCTGGGGAGGAGATGGATCTCTGGTCTCATTTGTCACCTCCACATCGCAGCAGGAGAGATATTCAAGGCACTCACAGCAGGGTATTAGATTAGTGTTTGTAGCAGCAGCATTGTCTATAGTGGATCTCAGAACTATATAGCCTTTTCCTACCACCTCCACACACACTCACTATGGCAGAGGAGAGGGAATACAGAGGGCTAATTCACAAATGGACAGAACTAGATTCAGGAATTTAGGCAAATTCATGGGACAGAGAGACACAGAAAGAGAGAGAGACAGACAGACACAGAGAGACAGAGAGACAGACAGAAAGACAGAGAGAGAGATGAGAGAGAGAGAGAGAGAGAGAGAGAGAGAGAGAGAGAGAGAGAGAGAGAGAGAGAGAGAATATCCTCTCTTAGATATCCTTTTATGTGTGATTGTGATTAAGGTAGCCTAGAGACAGACATAATGGGAACTAGGGATGTTAAGGATCTGAGAGGAGAGAATGTTGGAAAGAGAACACAGGATGAAGAGAACACAGGATGGTATTAAATTTATTGAGGATGAAGGGAAGTGATCTGGGGATCTATAAATGATAACAATGATCCAGATGGAATAATGTGAGCTTTTGAGAAGAGGTAGTTGAGGAGTGATGGTGTCAAGGGATGGGTCTCATAGTCGCAGTGTTTAGAAGAAAGGAGAATAATTATTCCTTCTGTCCTCATTTATTGGCAGTTGTGAGAGAAGGAAAAGTCAGTCTTGGAGAGAGTAACGAGGGATATGGTATCTTAGGAGAAAGCTATATTTCTGTGAACACCAGAATTTGGAAGGAATGTGAAAGGATGAAATCTAGTGTAATATCAATTCCAATGGCTCTATTCCATAGAGATTATGGATATTATTACTATGGCTTCAAGAGAGAATACAATATTGGGAGAAAGTTTAATTGTCATTCTGGAATCTGATAATTGTTAACTGGAAAGATACTAAGAACAGAGATAAATGCCTAAGATCTCTTAAAGACTGTTACTTGTCAAGGAGAAAGAATCCAAAGAGATATATCCTAAGAGGATTAAGTTTAACTTTTACCTATGGAGAAAATATGCTGTGCAGGAGATATCTGAAGAGAATTGAGAGACTTTGTGTTTCATCTTGTGAGATCTGAATGGTTGGACTATGTCTTCAATGTTGAGAAGTCAGTAATGGCAATTGATAATTAAAGGCAACTGTCATCTTTCTCATTGGGATATGTTGCTGAAATATTTAAATACACCATTATATTTTTGTTACACTGTTGATAAATTATATAGGCAGTGGTGTTGATATTTCTTAAAACCTAGAAAGTGGGGGGTACAGAGAAAGAAAGAGAGATGAAGAGAGACAAAAACAGAAAGAGAGACAGAGAGAAGGGAGACAGGAAGAGAGGGGGGAGAGAGAGGGAAATAGAGAGGGAAAGAGAGACAGAGATAGTGAGAGAGAGAAAGAGAGAGAGAGAGAGAGAGAGAGAGAGAGAGAGAGAGAGAGAGAGAATAAAAGAAAAAAAGAACTTTCTTTTTTAGGTACAGACTTCATGCACTCTTAGAAGACTGATAACAGGCTTAAAACATAGGTTCTTTCACCCATTGCTGGTAAACTTAACTTTAATGATCAAATTAAGGTTTAGGATCTTTAAAGTATATTCTCCATAGAAGGACTGATTAGAACTGGGTATGATGATACGTAGGAGATATTCTTGCTAATGGGGTGGCTGAGGCTGATGGAGCCTTGAGCTTTGGAGTTTTAAGTATCAGTAAGGCTAATGTCAACTGGGTTATCAGTGCTAAGTCTAGTACTAATACCCAAAGAGTGGAGGGGAGACCAGGTTGCCTAAAAAGAAACAAACTAATCCAGGTTGGATATAGAACAGGTCAAAGTTTCCGTGCTGAATCTAATAATATGGGATTTAACCAATATACCTGTAAATTCCTAAGCTTGGTTTCAAAAGTTCAAAATGTTTCAATAGTCCAGGAAAGTGGTCTTTGCAAGTTCAAGATGGTGGAGTTGTGGCAATGGGAATCAACAATGTTTCATAGCAGCCAAAGAAACTAATGTGTCTAAAAAAGGGAAGCTTTGATGTATTTTGCTTTGGTCAAATAACAAATATTGTCTGTCAGTTAATAAGCATTTATTAAGTGCCTGTGCTAAGCTCCAGGGATGCAAAGAAAGGTAAAAGACTGTTCCTGCCCTCCAGGAGCTTAGAACTTAATTGGAGAGGCAAAAGGCAAATAACCATATATAAACAAACTATGTATATGATGAATTAGAAATCATCAACCAGAGAATAATTGTCAATGAAAGTAATGCTGGTTGAACAGGGATGACCACCAGTGAACTCAGTTACATGATGAAAATATAGAAGTTGTGATGCTGACTAAAAAGTTACTTTCTCCCCTCCCTCCAATGGACTTAACTAGCTTTGATGTTGTTTTTCAGTCATTTCAGTCGTGTCCAACTCTTTGTGATCCTATTTGGGTTTCGTGGGGTTTTTTGGCAAAGACACTAGAGTGATCTGTCTTCAGCTCATTTTACAGATGAGAAAACTGAGGCAAACATGGTTAAGTGACCTTGAGGCCAATGTACTATTATGGGAATGTCAAGAGTTAAAATTCATTAATTTATATTGAATACTAAGAGATGATTGACCCCTTTCCCTACCCCCCCACCTTAGGTCTTCCCCCTGCCCCAGATTTGTTTCTATCTTTTGCCTAGTGAAATTCAATGAATTGTTTCTCCTACTTTTATCTTCTTTGCTCTATCTTACTGATTATTTCTTCTGAATACATCTAGTTTCAAGGGCCATCTAGTTTCTTGGGCTACTAAATCTCCCACTGGAAGTCCAAGATTCTTTTGAATGGATAAACAAATCAAATTCCCCCATCTATGGTCTTTATGTTCCATCTTCTATGGTCATCTTCTTTCCATTCTAACCTTTCCTATACCCTAAAGTCTATCATTCCATGACAAACAGGTTTGATATCTCTGAGCATCTGGAAGGAATTGCATAAGGCTGTGTGTGAAAGTGACTTAACACCCTTTTTTCAAGCGGCAAGTTGCTTTTAAATAAGAGTAAAATTGTTTACTAGCTCCATATTCTTTAATTTGTGTGAATAATTCAAACATAGCTTTATGTTCACTTGATGCAAATTTTATAGGCTATTAGCATAGCACATAATGGGCCCTTGCCCCTTTGGGAATGTGGGGAGAATGGAGGAGGAGATAATTAACCCAAGAACAAATCATTCCAATTACTACATAGTTTTCCTTTTCCACCTACCTTTGTTTTTCAGCTCAAATGTCCTCAGGGAGTTCTAGGGGAGAACTCCTCACATAGAAGTGACAAGATGAACCCAAGGGAATCTAATAACAGGTCAGCAATTCATGCAACAAGGAGATTATCCGCTGACACATGAAGACATCACTCTCCAAATACATGCACAGGGCAACACATCTGCTAGGCAGGAACACAACTCCACATTTTTCAGGGGGAGGCATCACATTTCACAATGCTTGAATGTTTCTTTTAGACAGTGCTGAAAATATACTTAAGACACACTTGGACATGATTTCATGGTAGCTTTAGTTAATAAACGATAATTTGGAAAGCCTTTTAGTAAAGTTGTAGAAACTAGTCATTCCTAAAGTGTTTTCTTTGACAAGTCTGACCTAGATCAATTAGGAGTCTCTCAGGGACAATTTTTTATTCTCTCCTTCAGCCATATTTTCTCCCTCTCATTGTTCAACAGGACATCAGGAAATGCTAGCTCTTTCCGTGGATAAATCAAATGCATGAAATACACTTGCTGATACTCTTTTATATTCACATCACAGTCTTTTCATTTTCTCTACCCCTTTTAGAATTCTCCATTGTGACAAAGAAAGATTATTAAACAGATGTACTGGATATGGTGACTGACATCTGTCCATGTATACAGTGTTCCATCCTAGAAATCCCCCTCCTCTCTGGGTGGAAAGGGCACATTTTTTGTAGGAGAAGTATATTTGATTATCTGTTCTCTTTGATCTTCATTGGTTTTTCAATTATACAGAGTTTGACTTACTTTTACTGGTCCTTTTTTGTAACAACAGCAATGCACAGATAATCAGTGCTGGGTCCAGGGAAGTGGAGACATTTGCCTTTATCCTTTCCCACTAAGGGATCTTTAGTTATGGACACAACCATATGTGTGGACCAGGCTTCATTCTGGGGAAGGCTGTTCTTCAAAAAGAGGATAGTCTCTTTTATTTCCCTTACATTCTCTGTCTCTTTTCATCCTCATTCCAAAGCTCTGAGGAAAATAAGTTAAAGTTTTAGGTTCTATCTTGGAATTCTCCAAAAAGAGGCAAAAGAAAGCTATTCTATCTACAATATAAAGCAGGTATAGGCCAGCTATTTATTTCCTTCATACATGAAATGCTTTGCTCCAAAGACTTACATTGACGACTTAAACAGGAAGTAGTAACTTGCAACTTTCATTGTGCTCTCCTAGGAAGTTAATATTTAAAGCATTGTAACATGTAAAATTTTATGAGAATTGACATTTCATCTCCATATACACTCTACACTATCTCCTGTTCATGTCTTCTGATAAGTCATGCCTCTTCCTGCCCATCTTTTCAAGTACTGTGGTAAGTACAGGGAACCCAAACTTTCAAACTCACAAGGTTGACACCAAGTGTGGAAACATCCATCTAAGGACTGATGTTGTCACCTATTCTCAGGAAAAGAAATGAAACAGAAGAGGCAGACAGAGGCTCAAGTCTACCTAATAGAATCCCTGAGCTAGCTGCTGGGTGTGAGCAGTAGCCATTTTTGTTAAAATAAGGGAGGGTGCTTGTTCACTCCCACAGGGAATCTGAGAGATGGGAAGAATTATTTATCATGCATTCTAGAGAAAGAAAGGGAGACGGAAAGGAAGAGGGGATAAGGAAAGGGAAAGAGGGAGAGAAGAGACATAGAGAAAGATAGAGATAGAGAGAGAGACAGAGAGAGAGACAGAGACAGAGAGACAGAGACAGAGAGAGAAAGAGAGAGACAGAGAGAGACAGACACAGAGACAGAGAGGAGAGGAAGGGGGGAAAGGCCTTTCCTTTCAAACTGGTGCAATGCCCCAATCTTGTCATAGTTAGGGACAGCTGAACACTTACCCAGAACTGGCCTGGGCACAGGCTTAGCGCTACATGGGCTGTACTCTAACAAGAGTAGCCCAGCTGCTGCCATCCCCCATCTCCCCATTTACCTCATTACCATTTTCATTTGCATATTTACCTTGTACATACCATTCTTGGGCTTATCAACTTTTACACACATCACTCAACCAACCCATCTCTGTGGCTTTGTACAGGCTGTCCTCCATACCTGGAATGTACTCAATCCTTCCCTCCATCCCTCTCCTGGTTTCCTTCAAGATGGGCTCAAGTATCACCTTCTGTACAAAGTCATTCCAAGTTCTCCCCCGCTGCCAATGCAAGGTTTACTTGAATTTGTTTTGCATATACATATATATATATGTATATATATATATATATATACATATGTATATATATACACACATGTAGGTATAGATATAGTCTTGTCTATCAGATTCTAAGTTCCTCAAAGGCAGAGACTATTTCTCTTTTTCCTTTGTCTCCCCAGAGCCTCATACAGTGCCTGGGAAATGGTAAATGAATGCTGGTTGGTTGATTACCAATTATATGAGTTCGTACAAATCTCATATTTCTCTGAATTTTTCATATTCATCATTTCTTACTACTCCATTATATTCCATTAAATTCATATATTTCATGAATGCTAATACCACAGTGTTTTCAGTGATTCCCCAATCAATGGGTAGCTACTTTCCTGTTCAAGAATACTGCTAAGAATATTTGGTGATATATTTGACCTCTATTTCTGTCTGATTTTCTTGGCATGTGTGTAAAATATTGGGATCATCAAGTAAAAAGGTCTAAACAGTTTAATCACCTTTTCTGCATAATTCTAAATTGATGTCCAGAATGTTTGGGCCATGACCAACTTTGGTATGTATTAGTTCACCTATCTATCCTTGCCCCTCAAATATTGACTGCTTCCATTTTTTTGTTGTCATCTCTGTCATTTCATTCATAAAGAGGAACTTTAGAATTATTTAAATTTATATTTCTCTTAGTGATTTGGGGTGGTTTCCTATGGTAATTTGGAGGTTGTATTTCTTTGAAAACTTTATATTAGTAGATCAACTTATTAACTAGAAAATGGCTCTTTTCATATAAATTTGAATCAATTTCTTATTTATTTTGGAAATGAAACCATTACCAGAGATACTAAACAGATCCAAAGATATTTTTCCCAACTAATTATAATTTCATATTATATACAGTATTCCATGTTCCTTCTTAAATTCTTCCACAGAACTAAGTTCCCAGTACTTTTGGAGTACCACTATTTCTCCAACATCTAAATTCACAATGTTATTTTTGTGTTCACTAATTAATTCAACACACATTTTATTGAACATCTACTGTGAGTTTATTTACATCTTCTTTAATCATGGTGAATATATATAAGATATATCATCTATATAATATAACATGTATGTATATATGTATATGTGCATGTATATGTGTATATGTATATACACATATGTAAAACAAATCTGGTACAAAAAAGTGTTTTGAAAGATATTGTCAAAGAAATGTATTTAGAAAAAATAGTGAGACTGGTCATGTATCTAAACTGAGAGAAAATAAACCATATGCTGCCCTGGTATCCATGTGATGTCAATATATGTAGAGAAAGGCCCCCTTCAACTTGAGTGCAGAGGATTTAAGAAAGGATATGGACATGGGTCACATATGATAGGAAGTCATTTAAGGGTCATGTTCTGTTCCACTGGTGGGACATTGGAGAGATCATGAATCTATTGAAGTATTTTCTGTGCTAGGCAAAGCACAAAGATAAAAAAGCATGATCTCTATGTACAAGGTATTTATAATGTATTAGAGAAAAATATAGACAAATGATTGGAATCAAGCTTCTCATTGCCATGAGAGGGATGAACAATGTGTTTTCAGAGAACAGTGGTAATATGTACCACTTCTTGCATTGGGTATTGGGCAAGACTTCATAGAAGAGGTAGCATTTGAGATTGGCCTTGAAGTATGGGTAGGATCTGATAAACTGTGAGAGACAAGAAGTTTCAGGCAATGGAAACAATGTGAGTAAAGGCATGGAGGTGGGGAAAAACTGAGTACATATTAGTAGTGGCAGATATATAATGTCCTCAGGTTTATCATACATGACTGAAACAGACAGATTGACAGACATGAGCATTTGTCAAAACCCATTTGAACAGTCCTTCATTGAGCTTCTACTCAGTTATTTCTTCACGTCATGGAGGTGAAATGGGGTTCTCAAAGGCTGGGCCACTGAAACACACACTATGATAAATCCAACCAAAACCGGAAGGTTCAAATGTCTCTCTGGCAATGGACCAATGACCATTGGACTGTTGTCCAATGACCAGTCTAGTTAACTTTGAAGCAACTAATTGCCAGAAGGTAATGTTTTTTCAATTTTTTTCAACTTATAAATATCTGATGAATTGTGCAAATGGGAACTATATAAGTGGCAGGAATACCCACAATGATGAAATCCAGGTCCTTGAGGTCCTAAAGTATTTTAACTATTTGAAGAGTTAAATTTCATTGCTTAAAAGACACAAGGTCTACCTGCTGAGCAAAATAATTCACAGGCCATTGGAACATACACACACACAAACACAAATAAAACTCCAAATTCTGTGCTTGGTATTTACTCTTGAAAGTGGCAGAAGTGTTGCCTAAACTAAGCATTTAATTTGGAAGCACTGGAGATCCCAGTTAATGTAATACTAATTCATTGCGGAAATTATCAAGGCTTAATAACCACATGAGTTACAGTGTGATCCTGTTGTGACTCAAAATGACACCTGTGTTAATGGTCTAATTAATAATGTATATGTTAATAAGAATTTAATTAAGAGAGGTAGGATTATCAATATAGTATTCAATTCACCAGAATCAAAAGGGTCTATTTAGTGCTTCGGTTAGTCTAGATGTAATTTTCAATGATAAATGACCTTTTAAGTCTCATTAATTAAGGAGACAGTTATTAGCGTAAAAATGTAATTCCGTTTTAAGTACAAAAAATGTCAGCAAGATAGTGATGAGGGTAAATAAAGATGCATTCAAACAATTAATAGTCAAGTAGCAAGAAGTTGCAACAGGGCCTCTGCCTCTTCTACTAGGAGGAGAAGAGGGTACCTTCAGACTGATATTGGAAATCAAGGGTCTATCCTCATATAGAAAACAAAGAGCACAATTCTGATTCAATGGTAAAATGAAGGGAAAAAAGTTCTCACTTTCCACTGTTAATTGGCTCAGCATCAGAAATGGATATGGATTTATCAATGAAAACGGCATTAAATATGACACGTGTCCATCTGCTCAATGCTTTGCCCTAAAGACCATTGATCTTTTCCATCTGATTCTCAGCTGAAACTTTCCAAGGACATTTTCTCTCCCATCAGAAATGTAAGCTACATGACAGCTGGGACTGTCTTGCTTTTCTGTTTGTATTTCTAGTTCTTCACATAGTACTTTGCTCACAGTAATTGATTAACAAATGTTTTCTTGTTCATTCACTCTAGAACCAATTATGTCAAGCCAAAAATATTTCTGGGGACATGAGGCCAAGTGGTGGTAAGAGATCTGTGCTCAACCAAATAACATAGTGGGGACCTCTTCAGTATTCTTGGCTCTCCACTAGATTGTTTCTATCATGTCATAGAAACCTATTTCCCTGGAAGCTCATTTCATCAGGACTTCACACAGTGCTAATACCTTCCTTCTGAATAGCTGGTCTCTCCCAGAACCTTCATTTTAAGGAGGACACCATATATTTATTCCTCTCCAGGATGTATTACTGACTCTGTACCACTGCCCCCTCAAAAAGTACACAAAACTAGCCGTGTGACCTTGGGCAAGTCACTTAACCCCAATTGCCCTACCTTCCCCCTCCAAAAAGAAAAAAGAAAGTCCATTTACCTTTCCCTCCTATAACTCAGATTTTCAGCTTATTTTTATGTGCCATCTCACCCCATTAGAATGTAAGCTCCTCAAGGGTAGGCTCTATCATTCCTTTTTGCTTCATTTTGCATTCTTAGTGCTTAGCACAGCACCTGACACATAGGGATTAATACATTTTTTGACTTGATTTGACTTACTTCACACATTAGGTCTGTTGTTGTTCAATTGTGGTTGACTCTTCATGTCCACCATTTGGGGTTTTCTTGGCAAATATACTATAGTGATTTTTAATTTCCTTCTCTAACTCATTTTACAGATAAGGAAACTGAGGTTAAGTGGGTTAAGTGACTTGCTCAGTGTTGCACAGCTAGTAAGTGACTGAGGCTGAATTTGAACTTAGGTCTTTCTGAGATCAGGTCTAGGACTCTATCCACTGGGCCACCTAGCTGAAACACACATTAGATTACCCTCTATTATAAGGCATATCTTGAAAATGCATAGTGGCTTCTTTATTGTCTACTCCATTAGAATGTGAACTCCTTGAGGACAGGGATCATTTTTTGTTGTTGTTGTTTGCATTCTGAACACTTAGCATAGTTCTTGATTGACAGCAAGTACTTAATGGTGTTTATTGATTGACTGGCTTATTAATACATTGAGGTTGTTTCTGGTAGGGTCAAAGCCCTTGCAGTTTGTTGGGAGAGATCTGCAAAGGACTGCTGAAGGTAGAGGTCAGGTGAATTATAGTGAACTCTGATGACAATTTCTTTGGAGCCTTCCTCAAGAGGGGGGTTAGGAGATAAATGGGGATCCAGAAATGCCCAGGAGACTAGCCTGAGGAGAGGGAGTTCGGAAGAATACTTGAGAGTGAGCAGAGAGAAACTGAAGGTGAGCTAGACTTTCCAAAAATGATGGAAAGACTAGAATGGGGAGAAAGAACTGAGTGAAAGTGGCTGAGGACCAAGCAAGAAAGTTTTGATCAGAGAAGCCAAACTGAAGTCCAGCTGGGGTGATAGAATGGGGGGACAGGGTCCAGTAGCCTGGCAAAGTCTTCTTTTGGCAGTGTTAACACTTTCTCTCTTTGCCTTAATGTATGTTCTGCTCCTACCTCCTCCATGTTTAGGAAGGATGTCCTCAACATGGTGGGAATCTGATATAGAGATAAACACATATACAAATACTGAGTAATATTCAACAACTGATTTATACCTAATTGATAGATTTCCTATGTTTGTCTGAGGCTATCTCAATATTTGCTGTACAGAAAAACTCAAGCCACTGGAGTGTTTAGCCTAGTTTATTTAAATATATTATGAAATTGAAGACATTTTTGCACCTTCATATAAATGTTTTATTTTATTTTAATCATCATTAAAATTAGCCTAGTCTTTTTTCTGCTTCTCTGAATTCACTTATTCTGTTCCCTAGGCCTTCAGTGCCTCCTTCTCCCTGTTTCCCCCTATCATTTTTGCCTGCTAAAATCCTATTCATCTTTCTAAGCTCAGCTCAAATGACATCTCTACCGTAAAGTATACAATCTACTGCTTGTCCAAGAGGATGTGATTTCTCCTTCATCTGAACATGATGTTTAATTCAATAAAGGTTTATTAAATACCTTTTGAGAGCCACATACTGAGCTACATGCTGTAGATAAAAAGATAAAACCCCAAATAGCCCCTATCTCTGTAACATGTGGTTTTATCTCTCTTAGGACTCTGGCTTTCAAGTCTTGGCTCCACTTTTTAGCTGTGAGAGCTTGGGCAAATCATCCAATCTTTATGACTGTCAGTTTCCTCATCTATAAAGTGAGGAAATAGTACTCCACAAATAATTTATCAGGTTGCTGTGAGAAACAGAGGTAATGTATATGTAAACTGGAGATTGAACTTAACTCATAAAATGAATACAGACATGAGCTCGTATGTGTAACATACACTTAAAAAATAGACATATGTATGTATATAGCTTTCTACATATTTGTGTGGGTTTCCATATGTAGAAGCAGAAGCTTCTTCTTATAAATGAACCACTTCTTATGAGATAAGACACCCCTGCACACACTTGCTCTGGCAGATTGAGTGCCCACACTCCCAGCACCCTAGAATGCAAGGCCTGACCAGTATACTGACTTTAAATAGTTAGCCGGGAGGCAGAGCTAAGATGGCAGAGAAAAGGCAGAGACTTGCCTGATCTCTCCCAGATTACGCTCCACACAACTTTAAAATGAATCCTGGAGCAGCAGAAGCCACAAAACGACAGGGTGAGATAATTTTCCACCCCAAGACAAGCTAGGAGGTTGGCAGGAAAGGATCTCTCACAGAGAGGTAAGAGGGGAGAGTAATCTAGTACAGGGAATGCCCAGCAAGACAGCATCAGGATATGGGAGCAACTGAATCAGCAGCAGTGGCTTCTAGAGCTCTTGGCCCACAAACAGTAAGGGGATCAAAGAATTGGGCATAAGGAGGTTACAGATATCACTTTGCTGGCATTGGGTATAGCACTCTTTCATTATCCATTTGTGGATCTGGGTCTCAATCCCAGGGTCAGGAGGAGCACTAGTACACTAGAGCTTGTGGCCGCAGGGGAGCAGGGCCCCTGGTCGGAGTTCCAGTGTCGAAAAGAATGCTTGTGTTCTCTCACAGACCAGAGCACAGGGCAGAAGAGTAGTAAACATACTTCTCCTTAGATCACATCACCTTGGAAGAGCTGAAAACTTACAGACCCCCTGAATTGGTTCTGAAAACAACTTCACAAAACCCTGAAGCTTGGGACAATGTCCACTCTATCCCAGGAGCAGAGCCCAACTTTAACATAAAGTTAAAAGTCAAGAAATAGGGTGGGAAAATAAACAGCCAACAACAACAACAAAACACAAATGTGGAAAGTTGGTATGGTGAAAAGGAATAGCAAAACACAAACTCAGAAGAAGACAACAAAGTTAAAACTGCTATATCTGAAGCCTCAGAACAAAATCTGAATTGGTCTCAGGAAAAAAAAAGAGTCAATAGTCTCATAAAGGAGGCACAAAAAAATACTGAAGAAAATAACACCTTAAAAAAACAGAATAGGCCAAGCAGTAAAAGAGGCACAAAATCCACTGAAGAAAGGGACTCCTTAAAAAGCAGAATTGGCCAAATTATTTTTAAAAAGTACAAAACCTCACTTAAGAAAATAATTCCTTAAAATTTAGAATTGGGCTACTGAAGTTAATGACTCCATGAAGCATCAAGAAATACCAAACAAAATCAAAAGAATGAAAAAAAAATAAAAGAAAATATGAATAAATCTCATTGGAAAAATAACTGACCTAGAAAATAGATTGAGGAGAGATAATTTAAGAATTATTGGACTACTTAAAAGCCAAAATCAAAAGAAGAGCCTAGACATGATCTTTCAAGAAGCTATCAGATGAATTCTGGGAAGATGGCAGAGTAGGTCAGAAATTTCCAGGCTCTCCAGACCTCTTCCACAAACAGGCAGAAAATTGCCACAAAATTAATATAAAGCAGCAAAAATAAAGGGGTAAAGCAGTTGTACTCTTGAGACATCTTGAGAGGACCTCAGAGAAGACTCTAGGAACTGAAGTTTGGTCTGAGTGAATTGTAAACACTTCCAGGACAGCTTTACTGATCAACAAACAGTAGGCCCTGAGGAAAGTAGACCAGGCTCAAGAAATTTGAACAGTAGATTAGATATGCTGGCTGATACTATAAACAGTCTGGGAGAGCAAGGAATAGTTTACCTGTCAGATTTATGGAGAAGGGAAGAACTTATGGCCAAACAAAAGATAGGTAGCATTATAAAATGCAAAATGGATAATTTTGATTATCTTAAATTGAGAAGTTTTTGTACTAAGGAAGCCAATGTAACCAAGGTTAGGAGGGAATTGGAAAATTGAGAGAGAATTTTTACAACCAGTGTCTCTGATAAAGGCCTAATTTCTAAAATATACAGAGAACTGAGTCAAATTTATGAGAGTACAAGTCATTCCCCAATCAATAAATGGTCAAAGGATATGAACAGGCAGTTTTCAGAGAAAGAAATGAAAGATATCTATAACCATATGAAAAAATGCTCTTAATCACTACTGATTAGAGAAATGCAAATTAAAAATCTCTTAGGTACAACATCTCACCAGTCTGATTGGCTAACATGACAAAACAGGAAAATTATAAATGCTGGAGAAGATGTGGGAAATTTGGAACACTAATACATTGTTGGTGAAGTTGTGAACTGATCCAAAATTCTGGAGAACAATTTGGAACTATGCCCAAAGGGCTATAATATCACTTCTAGGGTTGTATCCCAAAGAGATCATACAAATGGGAAAACAAGCTGTATGTACAAAAATTTTTATAGCAGCTCTTTTTTTGTGGTGTCAAAGAATTGGAAATCGAGGGGATGCCTTTCAATTGGGGAATGGCTAAGAAAATTGTGGTATATGAATGTAATAAAATACTATTGCACTAGAAGAAAAGAGGAGCAGATGGACTTCATGATAACCTGGAGAGTCTTATAAAAACTGATGCTGAGTGAGAGCAGGAGAACTAGGGGAACTTTGTACAGAATCACAGACACATCGTTTCTGTGATGACTGATAGATGGAGCTCCTCTTAGCAATGCAAGGTTTAAGACAACTCCAAGGGACTCATGATGGAAAAGGATATCCAAATCCAGAGAAAGATTTATGGAGTCTGAGTGCAGATTGAAGCAAACTACTTGCTTTCTCTCTTTTGTTTTGTTTTGTTTTCATTCCTTCTTCCTCATTGTTCATTTCATTGGTTAGAATTCTTCTTTACAGCTTGGCTGATGTTTAATGTGAAGGTATAGGTAGAACCTATATCAGATTGCATGCCACTATGGGGGGGAGGGGAGTAAAGGAGAGAGGGGAAAAATTTGGAACTAAAAACTTGTGGAATGGAATGTTGTAAACTAAGAGTAAATAAATTTTTAAAAATCCCCCCAAAACAAGAAAGCAGGGAATCCTGGCAAGGTAATTAACCCTTCCATCTTCAGGGAAGGGTGCCCTGGAATTTCGACTTTCACTAGTTTCCAAAAGGGCTCTTTCTGCATGAATTAGGGATTATAACTGACCCCCTCCCCCATTAATCACCACCAACAGCAACAAAAACCAGTAGCAGAGGTAGCCTCAACATCTAGCATTTATATTGTGCTTTAAAGTTTGCAAAGTGTTTTTCATGTGTTATCTCATTATGCATGAGTGAATTTTTCATTTTTTATCTGTAGCTCACAGAATCACAGCCTTTAACTACTCTCTTAAGTGAGTAAAAACTTTAACTACTCTCTTAAGTGAGGCTTAAAAAACATACCCAGAAATCCCTTTAACTGAGGTTATAAAGAGAGCATCCCCACCCCATTTACTCAAGCTTACTTTGAAGGAACACTGTATATATTTGTGTACATGTTGTTTCTCCTGAGAGGATGAAGCTCCTTGAGGGCAGGATGGTTTTATTTTTATCTTGGTATTCCCTGACCCTAACAAGGGACTGGTGTTTATTAAATGCTTGTTGATTGATTGATTTGGAGTTAGAAGAGAGGGATTTGAAATCAGGGCTCTGCCACTTACTAGCTGTATGATTCCCTCATTAAATTTTGAGCTCCTTGAGGAAAAAAAAAAGTAAAGAACAGCAGAAGCTGAGTGGAGGAAGATTGAAGGACCCTCTGCTATTTCCAGAAGTCAGGTCTCCTGGTATTTACCAGACATGATCCTCAACTGTGACTGTGGGTGAGGAGGAATGAGCAGAAGCCAGGTCAGTGCAGAACTACAGGGAGCAAGAACATTTTCAGGATAGCTTGACTGGGGCTTAGGGGAGGAAGAGAGGAGATCCTGAGACTGAGCCTCTGGACAGAATTTAGAAAACAACAGGAAGAAGGACTTGAGATCTAGGGCAACATTACTCACAATTTGGAATTAAAACTTGATAATAATATTAAACATCTAAAAATAAAATGAGAAATTAAAAATAAAAATGAGCAAGCAAAGGAAAAAGAACCTGATGATTGGTAGATATTTTGGGATAAAAGAATATCTGGGTTCATATTCAGAGGTTAAAAAAAAGAAACTACTCCTATACTAAAGATTAAAGTCAAATGGTCACAAATCCAAAAAAGAAATGTTTGAAAAATTTAAAAGGGAATTAAAAAATCAAATAAGACAGGACAAGGTAAAATTTAAAAAAAATGTAAAAATGAAAACAATCCAAGAAAATTATGAAAAGAAAGTTAACCAATTGGAGAAAGAGAAACAAAATCTTTTTTTTTTTTTCGCTTTTTGGAGGGCAATGGGGTTAAGTAACTTGCCCAAGGTTACACAGCTAGGTTTTTGTTTGTGTGTGTTAAGTGTCTGAGGCCGGATCCGAACTCAGGTCCTTCTGACTCCAGGGCCAGTGCTCTACTCACTGTGCCACCTAGCCACCCCGAGAAATAAAATCTTAAGAAAATAACTCTTTGAAAATTAGAATTGGGCAAGTGGAATTGAATGATGTTATCAAGACATCAAGATATCATAAACTAAAAAAGATAAAGGGAATCTGAAATATCTCATTAGAAAAACAACTGCTCAGGAGAACAGATTGAGGAGAGACAATATAAGAATTGTCAGACTACCTGAAAGTGATGATAAAAAAAAAAAGAATCAGGATACAATTCAAGAAATTCTTTTTTTTTTTTTTTAATTAATTTATTAGTTTAGTTTCAGTTGACAAGATTCAATTCCTTAGTTCCTTGATTTTCAAATTTCCTTTACTTCCCTCCCCCCTCCCCTCATGACATCATATAGTACAGTATAGGGTCTGCAAATGCATTCATATTAAACATTATTCCAATTACAAAGGCATATTGTACTAGGTGGGATGAAAAATGGTAAGGAAGAAGTACAACCAAACAATGAGAAGAACAAGATCATTTAGTTTGCTTCCATCAGGATTCAGGCTCAGTTCTTTCTAGTTATATCTCTGGATGGCGCATTTCTCACTTTCTTGAGTCATTCGGGATTAACTTATATCACTGCATTGCTGAAAAGAGTCCAGTCTGTCATAGTTGGTCGTCACAGATATGGTATGTCTGTGATTGTATACAAATTTCTTCTGATTCTACTCTTCTCGCTCAGCATCAGTTTGTATAAGTCTCTCCAGGTAATTATGAAATCCGTCACCTCCTCGTTTCTTATAGCACAATAAAATTCCATTACATTCATATACCACAACTTGTTTAGCCATTCCCCAATTGATGGGCACTCCTTTAGTTTCCAATTCTTTGCAACCACAAAAAGGGCTGCTAAAAATATTTTTGTACATATGGTTCTTCCTCCCACTACTATGATCTCTTTGGGATATAACCCTAGGAGTGGTATGGCTGGGTCAAAGGGTATGAAATTATTTATAATCCTTTGGGCATAATTCCAGATTGCTCTCCAGAATGGTTGGATAAGTTCACAACTCCACCAGCAATGTATTAGCGTTCCAATTTGCCCACATCCTCTCCAGCATTTGTCACTAATTCAAGAAATTCTTAAGGAAGTTCTAGAACTAGACAGTAAAGTAGAAATGGGAAGAATCTGCCAGTCAATCTGCCATCTCACCTAAGAGATCTTAGGAAGAAAACTTACAGGAATGTCATAGCTGAGTTTCAAAATTCCCAGATTAGAGAGAAAATATTACAAACTACAAGAAAAAAAGCAGTTAAAATACTGCAGAAAAACAATCAGGATTTCACAAGACCTAGCAGCTTCTACACTTAAAGATCATAGGTCTTGGACCATTCTATTTTGAAGAGTAAGGAGTTGCTTTTGCACCACCAAAGTTGAGTATAATCCTGAATAAAAAGAAAAAAAGGATAATTGATGAACTAAAAGATTTTTAGGTATTTATAACAAGAAGACTAGAACTCAATGGAAAATTTTATATAAAAAATCCAGAAGAAATATAAGGAAATGATTAAAACTAATTATAAGCTACTGATTAAGGTCAAGCTGTTTATTCATGATATGTGATAATATCATTAATATTAGTAATTATTTATCATTAGTAGTAATATTATTCTTAAAATTGTTTTCCTTACAAAGGTAGTTTGAAAGAAAGTTTGGAACTGTATTGTGTAAGATGAGGTGACTCTAAAAAACAAAACTGGTTAGGAAGAGGTTAAAAGGAGAAGCTATGTCATAAAAACAGGGTGTGAAAGGAAGAACTAATACAGAGGAAGCAAGTGGTAGTGGAGGGTTGGTAATATTGGAATCTTACTTTCTTCTAGGTTGAAGAGGAAACGAGGTATATATTTGAAGAGGTTTAGAAGTTTTCTGAACTTCTAGAGAGGTGAAAAAACTGGGGGACAGGGTAGGGAAGGACTTTTAGAAGGGTATATTGATTAGGATTAGGAGAGTGGGGTGAGGGTAAGGGAGGGACTTTTAGAGGGGAGAGTAAATGAGGAAAAAGAGAGTAAGGGGAGAAGATAAGGTAACAGGGATAGGGTGAAAAGAGAATCTGAGAAAGAAAACAATGAGTAAAAATAAGATGGAGAGAAATTCACAAATAGCAATTATAACTTTGAATGTGAATGGGATGAATTCACCCATAAAACAGAAATAGAGAGCAGAATGGATTAAAAATCAGAATTCAATAATATGTTGTTTATAAGAAATATATCTTAAAATGAGAGATAAACACAGAGTCAAAATGGAGGGTTTGGAGTAGAATTAATTATACTTCAGCTGATGCAAAAAAGGTAGGGTAAGCAATTATGATCTCAGACAAAGTTATAGCTAAAATAGATATAGTTAAAAGATAAGGGCAGCTAGGTGGAGCAGTGAATAGAGCACCAGCCCTGGAGTCAGGAGGACCTGAGTTCAAATCCAGCCTCAGACACTTGACACTTCCTAGCTGTGTGATCTTGGGCAAGTTAACCCCAATTGCCTTGCCTTCCCCCATCAAAAAAAAAAGAGAGATAAACAGGAAAACTATATTTTTATAAAAAGGTATATACAATGAAGTATATATATGTATAATATATATACACATATACATATATATGTATATACACACATATACATAAGTACAATATTAAAATATATAAGAATATGAGTCATTCCCAAATTGATAAATGGTCAAAGGATATGAACAGCAGTTTTCAAATGAAGAAATCAAAACAATTTATAAACATATAAAAATGCTCTAAATCATTATTGATTAGAAAAATGTGGATGGATTAAAATACCTTGAGATATCACTTTACACCTATCAAATTGGCTAAGATGATAGAAGGGAAAAGTGACAAATGTTGAAAAGAATATGGAAAAATTAGGATAAATTCATTGTTGTTGGAATTATGTATGACTTATCCAACAATTTTGGAAGAGCAATTGGAGAGCAATCTGGAATTACGCAAAAAGAGTTATTAAGGTACCTATATCCACTCCTTGGTCTATTTCTGAAGATAATCAGGGAAAAAGGAAAAGAATCTATATGTTCTAGAATGTTTATAGCAGCTCTCTTTGTGGTGGCAAAGAACTGGAAATTGCAGAGATGTCCATCAATTGGGGAATGGCTAAACAAGTTGTGGTATATGATTGTTACTACTGTACTATAAGAAAAGAGGAGCTCAAAGATTTTAGAAGAAAAACATGGACTTTCATGAAATAATGAAGAGCAAAATGAGCAGAACCAAGAGAACACTGTATATGGTAATAACATTGTTTTAAGAATGACTTTGAGTGAATAAGTTATTTTGTGTATTATAAATACCCAAATTAACTATAAAAGACATATGAAGAAATACACTATCTGCATTCAGAGAAAGAACTGATAAATAGTAGTATATGTAGAATAATTTTACATATATATCGATTTGTGTCTAATGGTAGCCATCTCTTTGGGGGGGCATGGGAATAGAAGAAAAAAATAAATTTGCATAATAATTTTGTTGTATATTTGAAAGGAATAGCAAGTTGTGCATAGTAGATTAGCAGTTTCATGTACAATCACCTTTTTATGTTATATGTTATAGAAATACTTGTTTTATTCCATAAATTAAAAATAAAATACAATTATAATAAAAAAGAAATAAAATATCCTGATATTATAGAACCACAGGGTAAAATAGAAATTACAAGAATTTACCAATGACCTCCTGAAAGAAATCCCAAAATAGGGGCGGCTAGGTGGCGCAGTGAGTAGAGTGTGGGCCCTGGAGTCAGAAGGACCTGAGTTCAGATCCGACCTCAGACACTTAATGCACACACAAATGAAAATCTAGCCATGTGACCTTGGGCAAGTTACTTAACCCCCCAATTGCCCTCCAAAAAGCAAAAAAAAAAAAAAAAGAAATCCCAAAATAAACCCCACCATGGCTATTACAGCCAAATTCCAGAGCTCCCAGGTCAAGGAGAAAATATCACAAGCATCCAGAAAGAAAAAAAAAATTCAAATATCATGGATCCACAGCCAGGATAACCCAAGATTTAGCAGGTTCTACATTAAAGGATTAAAGCTTAAAATGGAATATTCTAGAGGGCAAAAGAACTAGGATTACAGCCAAGAATCACCTATTTAACAAAACTGATTATAAATCTTTGAGAGGGAAAATGGATATTCAATGAAATAGAAGACTTTTAAGCACTCTTGATGAAAAGACCATAGTTGAATAGCAGATCTGACTTTTCAAATACAAGACTCAGGAGAAGAATAAAAAGGCAAACAGGAAAGAAAAATCATAAGAGATTCAATAAGGTTAAACTGTTTGTTGTGTGGTTTGTCCTTTGTTTTCAAAGAGGACCATAACATCAGGGAGATGAAAACATTACTTGCAATTGACTTTGATTTGGGTGAGGGAGGGCTATGCAAGGTCACCAGTTTCACTTTCTCCTCCAGAGCCATCTGGGTCCATTGACCAGCTATTGATCAGGATGACTGGAGATAGCCCAGGATACATGGGAGACATTGTCCCTTTTAAGCTAAGGTCTTTTCAGGTTAACATTTTGAGTGAGACAATGCCCATTCAGTGAATAGATCTCTTTCAACTTAAGAAGTGAGTCAAGGGATGGCCCCTTTAATTAAAAAAAATCAGACTGAGAGAAGAAGACCCTCATGGTAGCTGACCAAGAGAGAAACAGTTACTATTTACATTAACTCTGAGCCAGGAGGACCCCCAAAAATCATTAAGTGGTGCTTGGGCAGGGACCTATTATTGTCCAATCCATGAGATCCAGACATTCCTACATGGAAAGGTGATACTTGTAATTCCTAAGAACTTTATCATTATTAGGGCAGTTAGGGGTATACATAGAGAGAGGGCATGGGTGTGAATTGAATATGATAGGATAATATAAAAAATGAAATTAAGGGTAAGAAAGAGGAATATACCTGGAGAAGAGGAAAGGGAAAGGTAGAATGGGGTAAATTATCTCTCACAAAAGAGGCACGAAAAGTTTTTATAATAGAGGGGAAGGTGGGAGAGGTGGAGGGAGAGCTTGAAATTTACTCTCATGAGAAATGACTCAAGGAAGAAATCATATACACACTCAGTTGGGTATAGAAATTTGCCTTTCCCTACACGAAATTAGGAAAGGAAAGGGAAAAGAGAAGAGGAGAGTGGCTGATAGAAGAGATAGCAGATTGGGAAAAGTGGTAGCCAGAAGCAAAATGCTTTTGAGTATGGACAGGGTGAAAGGAGAGAGAGAGTAAGATAAATAGGGGGAAAATAGGATAGAGGAAAATATATAGTTAGTAATCATACAATTTATAGCAAGTTTCTCTGATAAGAACCCCATTTCTCAAATATATAGAGAACTGAGCCAAATTAATAAGAATGCAAGTCATTAGGGGCAGCTAGATGGCACAGTGAGGAAAGCACCGGCTCCGGAGTCAGGAGGACCTGAGTTCGTATCCCGCCACAGACACTTAACACAAAAAAACTAGCTGTGTAATCTTGGGCAAGTTACTTAACCCCAATAGCCCTCCAAAAGGCAAAAAAAAAAAAAAAAGAACGCAAGTCATTCCCCAATTGCTTATGGTCAAAGGATATGAATGGGCAGTTTTCAGACAAGGTCATCAAAGCTACCTATAGTCATATAAAAATACTCTAAATCACTATTGATTAGAGAAATGCAAATTAACAGAACTTTAAGGTACCACGGCACACCTATCTGATTGGCCAATATGACAGAAAAGGAAAATGACAAATGGTGAATGGAATGTGAGAAAATTGAGACACTAATGCATTGTTGGTGGAATTGTGAATTGATTCAGCTATTTTGGAGAGTCATTTGGAACTATACCCTAAGAGCTACAAAATAATGCATACCCTTTGACATAGCAATACTGCTACTAGGTCTGTATCCCAAAAGGATAAAAAAAAGCAAAAAGGCAAAGGAACCCTATTACAAAAATATTTATAGCAGCTCCTTTAGTATTGTCAAAGAACTGGACATTGGGGAGATGTCCATCAATTGGGGAATGGCAAAACAAGTTGCAGTATGTGATTGTGATGGAATACTATTGTGCTATATATAAGAAATGAGGAGCAGTTTGGTTTCAGAAAACCCTGGAAAGACCTAACTGATGCAAAGTGAAATGAGCAGAACCCCGAGAACATTGTACACAGTAATAACAGTATTGTAAGATGATCAACTGTGAATGACTTAGGTATTCTCAGCAATACAGTGTTCCAAGACAATTCCAAAGGACTTATGATGAAAAATGCTAGCCACCTCCAGAGGAAGAACTGATGGAGTCTGAATGCAGATTGAAACATACTTTTTAAGAAACTTTCTTTGTTTTTTCTTGGTGTTTTTTGGGCATGGAGGAACAGGGATGTGTTTTCTCTCACAACATGACCCATTTGGAAATGCATGATTGCATATGTATAACCTATATCAAATTGCTTGCCTTCTCAGGGAAGAGGGAGGGAGAGAATCTGGAACTCAAAATATTAAAAAATACATATTATAAATTGTTTTTACATGTAATTGGGAAAAAAGAATAATAAATATATAAAAATAGTTAGAGTATACCATTAGCTCAAAACAAAGGCATCTACTGAAATCTCCCAACTGCCCCTAAACCTGGAGTGCGTTTCCCTACAAATACATACAGCATTAAGTGAGAAGACTTTGCATATGCACAGAACACATTAAGAATGAGCCATACGTTTCCAGAACACATGAGACTGAGGACACTTACCCTTCCAGTGCGGCAGGTTTCCAGTGTCCTTCCTCTTCTTGAGGTCTCATGTTGCTCCCCCTGTGTACAGGATCTTAGGTCACTCATCTGGTCTCTCTTAGTCTGTTCTTTGTAGCTTGATTCCCAACTGCCAGGGGAAATTCTCTTTTAAATACATGACTGGCTCTCTTCTCTACTGTCAGGGAAGTGGCCTCCACTGACTGCCTCCCTTTCGGCCTGCTCTTTCTTGGACAGCTAGTTTTGTTTCAAGGTACTATAGTCAAGGAGTGTGTGTGTGGGGGGGGGGGGGGGGCGGGGTGCCAGCAGCAAGGAGATAGAAATCACTTCTTCCTCCTACTCAAAAACTGTATCCTTCCCTCTATAGTTGACTCTTCCCTTGATTGCAGAGTTCTCCAGCTCCTTCTCTCCCTAAATCTGGCAAATTAATTTTTTTTAAACATCACCAGCGGCACAGTCAAATTTCAGCTCTTCAATGGAAAACTATGCTTCAATTATCTCAACAACAACTTTTTAAAATTCATTTAACATATTAAGACCTTATTGTTTCAATTACACACTTATTCTGTAATTTTATCAACTAGGCTTTGGGTGGAGGGGGAATCAATTCATCAAAGGTGTCCTGACCAATTCCCTTCTTTCCCCAATGGGAGAGTTCTTTTTAAAATTTTTTTATTAACTTCTAGTTTACATCATTCATTTCTGCAAGATTTTGAGTGGCAAATTTTTTCCCTACCCACCATCCCAAAATAGCGATCCCACTGGATATCCCCTCCTCCAGTCTGCTCTCTCCCATATCTTCCCCCATCACCCCTCCGATTTTCCGGTGGGGCATGGTGGATCTCTATGCCCCAGTGCCTGTGTATCTTATTTTAATGGGAGAGTTCTTGAATGGAAAGTTCTTGAATGCAAAGGATAGGATAGGATATCATATGTAAAAGAAGATTAGGGTATATTCCATATAATATAACCATCCATGTAAAAGGACAGGCTTAATATAATAATAATAATCTCTGGTATAATAGTTAATGATGATATTAACATACATATAAACAACATATTACATACATATATACACCTATAGCCTATGTCTGTGACTCAGTCCTTCAGCAGCTCATATATATGTATAGATGTATATATGTGTGTGTATGTGTATATATGTACTTGTGTGTGCCTATGTATGTATGCACTTATATGTCTCAATGTCCAGCCATACCTGCAACATTGCTTCTCAAATCCATTCTCATTAAAGTCTTTCAGTAGTTCAAGAGAATCTCTTACTAGGTCTGTAGGATAATAATTGCCTATTCTTTCTCTCATGGGGATTCAGAGTCTTTCCTCTCCATTTTAGCTTCTGTTGAAGGTGACAATGTCTTCCACCTCTTTAAGGACAAAAATCTCTCCTAGTGTCATTCTGGCCAACATCATTTAACATGCCAGCTAAGGCCCTGTCAGGTTCCCATTTCCATTTGATTTTGATATCACTGGGTATTGGATATATAATCCAAATAAGTACACGAATTCTTGACTCCATTTTATATATACAGTCACAGTCAGTAAATTACTATGGACCAAGAGCTTGCTAGCTAAAGGAAGAAGATGCTATGGTTCTCTTACCACTTTAGATATGCCCAAGTAAATAATGTGTCTGAAAGATACAGTTAAAACCAATCGCAGTCCACAATGTACCTCTGGCAGGGCCTTGTAGACAGGAGGCATATCAACAATCATTTATCAGGCCTACTATGTACCAGGCACTCTATTAGGTGCGGAAGATACAAGGAAGGGCAAAAAACAGTTCCTGTGGGCCAGCTAGGTAGTGCAGTGAAAAGAGCACTGGCCCTGGAGTCAGTAGGACCTGAGTCTGGCCTCAGATACTTGACTCACTTACTAGCTGTATGACCTTGGGCAAAACCCCAATTGCCTTGCCTTCCCTCCTCCAAAAATGTTCTTGACCTCAAGGGGCTTACAATCTAAAGGGAGAGACAATATGTAAGCAACTATGTACAATGGGATAAATTTGGGGTCGTCTCAGAAGAAAGGCATCAAAATTAAGGAGGACTGAGAAAAGCTTCTTGCAGAAGGGACTTTAACTGAGAAATGACTTGAGGGAAGCCAGGAAGCAGAGATGAAGAATATGAGTGCAGGCAGGGGAGACAGTCAGTGAAAATGCCTAGAATCTGGAGATCATGTGGTGTGTGTGCGTGTGTGTGAGTGTGTGAGTGTGGGGGGTGTGTGTGTGTGGGTGTGTGTGTAACAGCAGGGAGGCCATTGTCACTAGATAGGAGAATATCTACAAGAGATATGAGGTGGGAGAAGACTGGAGAGGTAGGAAGGGGTCAGGTTATAAAGGGCTTTGAAAACTAAACAGAGAATTTTATATTTGATCCTGGTGGTAATAGGAAGCCACTGAAGTTTACTGAATGAGGGTCAGACCTACGCTTTAGGAAAATCAGTTTGATGGCTGAGTGCAGAAGAGACCTGAGGCAAGAAGGCCAACCAGATTGTGAACCTGGGTGACTGGTAGGATGGTGTTGCTCTAGACAGTAAAATGGAAGTTAGGAAGAAGTGAGAGTTTGGGAGAAAAGATAGTAGGAGAGAAGCTGGAGAAAAGGAAGGGTTTGGGAGAGAAGCTAAGATTTGTATACCACAATCATCTACAGATATATAGCTTTATAGATCACAGATCTATATATCACAAAAGTCTATATATATATATCACAGTAACCAAGTATTTTGGCCATGTCCAGTGTGACCTAATATAGGTAGACTGAATTTGTACCTTCAAAGATGCTGCAATAATTGCTTAGCCAGTCTTAGATTGAGTAAAAGGGTGTGTTCATGTTCCACCTAATTGTCACTTGGTGAATGGTTTAGTCACTCTAACATAGACCCAGTGACTTGGGGCAAGTCACTTCATCTTCCTATTTTTTAGTTTCTCATAGTCCTACCCCTTCTTTAAAGAGCCATTGTAAGAACTGCCTTATTATTATTGTTAAGCAAATTCCTTTTATTACAGTATCTGGCTACCTCATAAATGCTGAGCACAATAGAATTTTATGAGTTAAATTGCAGCTTTCCTGAGCACACCTGTAAAATACAGACTCAATCCTAAATTGGGCAAACCAGAGACCTCAGGGCAGTGCAGACTTCACATTCATGAATCAATTTAACCCTTGGATCTCTAAACCATAAAGATAGATTTTTAGAAATAAAAATGGGCACATGATTCAAAAACCAACAGACAGGGTTTAAGGGTAGAGAGATTAGTGATGGCCATGCTCACAGAGCTGACAGTCATTTTATCTAAAACTAGCAGGCAAAGTCCTAAAGTTAATCCCAAAAGGGCTTCTGCTATGTAGACATAAGTTACTGAAAGAAAAATTAATCTTAGTCATTGGGCTAACAACCACACTGAAGCCTTTTGTAGTATCTTAGGCTGCTATTCTGTTGGTCTTTTGGTCTGCATTCCTGTATCTTCCCAGGGATTTCCCACCATAATCTTCTTGTTTCCTTATGCTAGTTCATTTTTCTTTGATAGTCTAGATTCCTTTCTTGTAAAGTGATTGCTTATCTGAAAGCCAAGTTATACTCTCTTGTGGTGTCTTTCAGTCGGAGTGCCTAAGGTCCTCTGTAGGACACCGTAAGTATTGGACTGGGACATTTCTGGCTGAGCTATGAGCTTTTTCATGAAACACTGGAGTATTTTCTCAGCAGGATTCTGCTCAATATAGCTAGATCATCCATGAGACAAAGCCTGAAGGGTCTGGGGACAATTTCCTGCATTTAGTACTGAGCAACTGTCTATGCAGCACTTTTAAGTAGGCTCTGTACTGTAGCAATGTAAAGAAGAGTGCTGTTTTGTCTCTTCTATTTAATAGCAGTCAAAATGAACAATGAAATTTTTCTTCCCCTTTAAAGTGGGCTGGGTTGCATTTTGGCCTTGAGGTTTTGCCTTAGCATTTAAACACAACAAGCTTCTTCCTGATACAGTTCTCACAAATGTCTCTGGGATGCTATTTCATGTTCCTTTAATCTTATGGGCAGGGCCTACCAACATCTCTATAAATTATGAAAGAATTAGCAGTCAGCTTCTGTGGTCTAAATATAGGCCATAATCCTAAAGTGAGCTTTTTTATAAGTGGAAGAAAAAATATAGATGCATATTGAAAAATAATGCCAATTGTGTAAATTGTATTGAAAATAAAGGCTATCAATAAAAAATTATTAAAAAAACACATTTGGGGAAAATATGGCCTATATTGCTATCAATTGAAACATTACAGAAGTACAGCTTTAACTGTATTGTTGATGAAGTTGTGACTTGATTCAACTATTCTGAAAATCAATTTGGATCTATACAAAGAAGGAAAATAAAATGCATGCACTCTTTAACCCAAAGATTCCACTGCTAGGAACATATCCCAAGAATATCAATGACAAAGTGAAAGGATCTATACACAGCAAAATATTTACAGTAATACTCCTTGTGGGAGCAAAGAATTGGAGACAAAGTAGATGCCCATTGATTGGGGATGGCTAAACAAATTGTGGTACATGAATGTAATAGACTATTAAAGTGCTGTAAGAAATGATGAATGCAATGAGTACTGAGAAGCATGAAAAAACCTACATGAACTGATGCAAAGTGAAGCAAGCAAAGCCAGGAAAACAATTTACATAATGATTACCGGAAAAAAAAAGAAACAAAGAACATCAACTACAAAGCAATGGAAACCGAATATTATGTAATTATAATGATAAGCCTTGGGCTCAAAAATCTCCCTGTATGTCTTTTCAGAGCTGGGAGATGATGGATGTGAAACAATGCATACAATGCCAGACTTTTTCTTTGTCTTTTTTTAAATTCTTTATTTTAAAGGTTCTCTGAGAGAGAATGGGTGTAGGGATGTAGTGGGAAATGTAAATGATATAAAAACAAAAGTCATCAATAAAAATTTATTTTAAAAATAGGGCTCTTCTTCATATGGCAGCTAAGCCCCAAATGTTTTTTTTTAATGGAAATAGTCATTCCCTTCATGAACTTAGCATCTCTCCAGAGGGTGAAGACCTAAAAGAGTGACAGATGCAAAGAGAAAGTTTGACAGCCATAATGCTGATGTGGAGGTGTGCTCTTTCCCCCTTTCTTCTTTTTTTGGAAATCCTGCTCTAGTGATCCATAGAGAGGAGTGGAACTGCCTTTTGATACTTAGATTTAGTCATCAATTCAGGAGGGAGGTTATAGTAAGATGTTCTCAAAGCTTTCTTCCAGATTTGAATCAATTATCCTATGATGGCCTACAAGAGTTAAAGAAGAAAGAGTCAAATACACCACCAAAATTTCAACCTTGGGATATTGGTGGTACCACAGATAGAAAGGGCAGAAGGTTTAGGGGAGTGTAGAGATCAGAGAGTTTAGATACCTTAATGTCTATCAATTTATTTATTCATTCTGCAAACATGTAATATGCCTCTGTTGTATGCAATGTTGTATGCAAGTTCTCTCACATCAATGTTGTATGCAATGTCTTGTATTATTTCTTGAGAAAGATGCAGAGGGAAAGAAGGCCTTGTCCTTGTACTCTGCCATAGATATCTTTGCCTTCTTTGTTCTTCTGTTCTTGCTTATAAGTAGGTATGGGCTTGTGAGAAGACCTTTGTCTTTTAAGCATCTTCGAAGACTTTAAACCACTTTTTCCTATGGTATTGGAGACAGAGCAAATAATAGTAACCATGGAAGACAAAGGAAGGAGTAATAGGTTTCACTGAACTTGAAAATTGAGTAGTAATTAAATGAATGGTTTGTAGCTTGAATTTTTCACTCAGGTGACAAGCTGCCTTATGGGAATGACAATGATATGGCTGACCTCTGCCCTGCATACCTCATTGGTTCAAGTCTAGAGGAAAATTTTGAAAATACATAATTGGCCCAGTGCTCTTTCCCCATGGGCCTGCCTTAGCCAGAACACTTCCTAAAATATTTATTCAGAACAGCTGCTGACAAAACACTATTGCTTCTGGCAAGGCTGTGGGCTAAAACTCTGCCCCTGAATGTTGGCCTTCCATCATTTCTGAGTAGACAGGCCTGGGGAGAAGAGAGGCCACCAGTCCTGAGACTTATTCCTTGTGGAGTAGTCAGACCCCTTTTGACCTTCTCTTATGCCACCATTTATAGGATCAAAAATAAAAAAGGGCCTATTTTCATTTTGGAAAGAAATATGAAAACATCATTATGGATGGGAAACAGTCCACACTGTGGTGGGCCCTAGATTCAGAATCAGAGGACCCAGATTAAAATTCTGATTCTGCATGGGTGACCATTTTTTTTTGCATTCTGGAGGGCAATTGGGGTTAAGTAACTTGCCCAAGGTCACACAGCTAGACTTTTGTTTGTGTGTGCATTGTGTCTGAGGCCGGATCCGAACTCAGGTCCTTCTGACTCCAGGGCTGACGCTCTACTCACTGCGCCACCTAGCCGCCCCCATGGGTGACCATTCTGATCATGGATTTTGGTTCACTTCATTAATCATATAATAATTTTCTGGGGCTCAGTTTTCTCATCTATACATTAGGAATTGAAGTAGATGACCATTTACATCCTATCTAAATGTATGATCTTAATTACTACGTCATCCACAATTCAGCAAAGTCCTTTACAGCACATTACTTATGTAGGAATGAGTATCCAACCCCTTGTACTGCATAGTGGTTACCATCCTCCAACTCTAATTTAATCATTCATTTAGGCAAAGGGACTGGCCTTGTAATTCCTAGGTAGAGCAGCTTCCTCATCCAAAATAGGATGGCATCTTCTTAGCAACATATAGTTTTAAAGAGCAACCTAGAATTGAGAAGTTAGGTGACTTGCCTAAGGTCACACAGCTGATACAACTCCATGTTTGTTTGTTTGTATTTCGGTTTTTTTTGTTTGTTTGTTTTTAGGACCAGTTCTCTCACATCAACTATGGAAGGCTGCCTCTTAGTCACTTTTTTATACTAATTAATGAGACAGTTATTATTAATCATATTTATGAATCATTAATTATATATAATATGGTATGAATAGCATATTATAATATAATATATACTGTATATTATTAATTATATAGCAATTGATTTTTATTATTTATGATATTATTGGCTATATTAATTTTGATTAATGATAGTAATTGTTTGCACTAATTCACTAGGATTTCAAAGTTAAAATTCAATTTCATTGAACAAGTGTTTATTAAACAGCTATACTGTTTAAGTGCTGAGGTGGATCAGTCTAAGGAGTTCCAAAAATCTTTAAAGACATAATCCCTCTTTACAATGAGTTAACAGTCCAGTAGTGGAGTTAAGACAGGTAGACAAATAACTATAATACAAAATTCAGAAGTGGATCGATAAGGAATACAAAGTGCAACGTAAACACCAGCTATTACTTGGACATTCTCTGTCAGGTAAGTTTGAACTATGTCAGAGAACCTCAGGATCTGAAGGTACCTCAGAGATCCTCTAAGCCAAGCAACAATTGTACAAGAATCCTTAGTACAACACACCCAACACATAGCTGGTATTCACTTAAAGACCTCTGGTAATAGGAGAAGTTACTACTTTCTGAGGTATCCCTTTCCAGTTTGGGATAGCTATAATTATTAGTAAGTTTTCTTTTATATCAATCCTAAATTCACTTTTCTTTGCCTTCCAAATCAGAAGTTCTTCATTCTGCCCCCCACCACTGAAGAAACATAAAATAAATCTAATTTCTCTCTCTCTCTCTCTCTCTTTTTGCTTTTTGGAGAGCAATTGGTGTTAAGTGACTTGCCCAAGGACACAGGGCTAGTTTTTTGTGTTAAGTGTCTGAGGTCAGATTTGAACTCAGGTCCTCCTGACTCCATGGCCAGTGCTCTATTCATCGTGCCACATAGCCATTCCCTAATCTCTCTTTCATAAAACAGTTATATGGCATTCAGCAAGTACTCATTAAATGATTACTCTATGTTAGGCATTTATAATGGAAATATAAATGGGAAGATCTTTCCCATCCATTAATAGGCCCATGTGACCTGCTTGAGTTACATAGAAACCTGAATCACATGACTCTGTGGTGGGAAGAACTTTCCAAAAGAGTGGAGCAGGCAGGTAGCAAGAGGCTTGGGGATGGCATTGCCCTCTGTATTGTTATTGTGTATAGATTTATTTGTTGCTATAGTGGATTTGGATTTCTGGTGCTGGGATTCAGCTTCCAGGTGTTTGAATAAATGTTTTGGTTCTGTCTTCCAGGTGGAGAGTCTGTTATATCTTGCAATTCAGAAATTATGCTGGCATATTCATAGCCACCATAGGTGCTGTAAATATAACATTGCCACTATAGCACTGTGCTAAGCCTAAGGGAAACAAAGAAAAGACACGTTTTCAAATGCTAGAGTATGGCTAATAGGTTTCCCCTCAGTCTTCTTTTCTCCAGTCTAAATAGCTCCAGTTCCTTCAACTGATATTTCATCTAGAAAACTTTCATTATTTTTAAAGGGACTTAAATGTTAACTAAAACTGGATGCAGAAGAAATATCTTTGCAGTATTCTCAAAGGTTAAATTATGTCAGTTTCCCATTAATTTTATATGTATGTAATAATTATGAATATAGATATAAAATAACAATCAGGAAGCACATTTGTTGCTTTACTTTCAATGGAAAGGAAGCTATACTTTTATCAACTTAAAAGCAAATGTAATGTTTCAACATGGTTTTATGCAACCAAAGACTAGTATTACATTTCAGTATTTACAGGAATGAGAAAAATTGACTGATTTTACATATTAAAATATTTTAAATTTTAACATTACCACCGAGACTTAAACATACATACATATATATGTATATACACATATGTATATCAAAGATACTTATTGGGAACTATATATCTTAAACTGATAGCTTATTGTTTTTGCTTTTTTTTTCTGTAGAACAATTGGGGTTAAGTGACTTGCCCAAGGTCACACGGCTAGTTTTTGTGTTAAGTGTCTGATGTCAGATCTGAACCCAGGTCCTCCTGACTCCAGGACCAATGATCCATTCACTGCGCCACTAGCCACCCCAACTGATAGGTTATTGAAAAATGTACATTTCATATATATATATATATACATATATATACATATATATGTCTATATAGGAGGGTATATGGGCATATAAATACACATATGAGTGTGTGTATATATATGTACAGATATACATAGGCAGAGGGCACAGGATCAATTGAATAGGAAGGGATGATACTTAAAAGGGGAAATTGAGAGGTGACAGAGGAATATAATGAGAGGAGATGGGAAAAGACAGAATGGGGTAAATTGTCTCATATAGAAGAGGCAAGGAAAAACTGTTACAATGAAGGGGAAGAACAGGAAGGCAAATGGGAATGGGTCAAACTTACTCTCATTGAATTTGGCTTAGGGAGGGAATGACATACACACTAAATAGGGTATCTTGCCCTACAGGAGAGTAGGGGGGAAGGAGATGAGAGGGGGGGAAGGATGGAGGGGAGGGCAGGTTGTGGGGAAGGGTAGTTAGTAGCACACACTTTTGCAAAGGGACAGGGTCAAAGTAGAGAATAGAACAAGTGAGGGGGCGGCATAGGATGGAGGGAAATATAGTCAGCCTTTCACAATATATCCGCTATGGAAATGTTTTGCATAGCTAAACATTGAATTACTTATCTTCCCGGTAAGGGTGGGTGATGAGGGAGGAAGAAAAAGAATCTGGAATTCAAAGTTTTAAAATCAAATGTTTAAAAAATATATTATTATTATTACATACAACTGGGAAATAAGATCTACAGGACAGGCACTGTGGTATGGAGATCCATCTTGCCCTACCAGAAAGTCGGGGTATATGGGGGAGGTTATAGGAGAGAGCAGATCGGTGGGGGGATATAAAGTGGGATCGCTGTTTAGAGGTGGTGGGTAGGGGAAAGACAGGGAGAAAATTTATAACTCAAAATCTTGTGGAAATGAATGATGTAAACTAAAAAATAAATATAAAATTTAATTAAAAATAAAAATGTGCATTTCTGAGACTAAAGGGATACTACATTAAGGGGAATACAGGTTACTTTAACCAGAACAATCCTGTTTTACATTGACATTGGTTGAAGGAAGGAATTTGGACCAAAGATACTATATTCCAATATGAGCATATAATGTACACTATGAAAATGGTTAAAGACATTATTTTCTACATAAGATCCCTTTAAGCCTAATTTTACAACTTAAATGGATTATTTTACCTCCCCAGATATATTGTACTGCCACTATTTACCTCATTTCTCCATGAGCTAAGGAAAACATCTACTTATATAGGAGGTTATAAATTAAAATACTGATTTACCTAGTATTGTTCTCTCAAATAAACCTTGGCTGGGTTCACAAAGTAAAAAGAAAAAAAAGAAAACTTTCCTAATCATAGTTGCCTTCCTCTGGATGACTTTTTGGCTAGTTGGTGTCCTGTCAAAATATGGCACTCAGAACCCAATGAAATATCCCAGATGTGGCCCCACTAGGGCAAAGTGCAAAAGGACCATCACCTTGTTTGTTATGGACACTATATCTGTCTTAATTCAGACTGAGATCTCATTATTAAATTCAACATATGCATTTATTAAGTGCTTCTTTCTATGTGCTAAGTATTGGGGATACTGTCTAAATGCAGATTTAGGAAGTTTCAGAATGTCCAAAAGCCAATAAAAGGAAACATGGAATTCGTAACAAGACACTAAAGGAAGTCAGCTTTATTGAAGGGAGGCACTCACAAAATAAAGGGGTAGTTAGAGAGAATGAATACAGGCCAGTGTGATGGGTTCTTGGAGGGAGATAGATGCCCCACTGGGTCCCCAAAGGAAATGCTCTATCCTCTCATCAACCAATAAAATCTGGTGGATTTTTATATGGTTTTTATTTGGGTCTGGCATGATCAGATACTTGGGGAAGAGAATGACACATTTGGGCCTGGGTACTAGAGCTGATTCATGCTAGTAATGGGGAAGAAAGACTCCTGGGGAATTGAGGGCTAGTTGATATTCAAATCACCCTCCTGCTCCCCAAAATGAGACATCTTTGACTTCATGATTTCATTTTTCCTGGTTAGTACTGAATTATCCATCAATTTAGAATAGTTGTCATTCTGATGCCATTAACACAGCCCAAGAATAGATAGTATTTGTTAGTGGTAAACATGTTCATACTTTTCCAGGTATTACTAGCACTAAGCATCCTGCATTTAATTCTCAGAGCTTTAGAATGGGAAACAGAAGATCTTTACACAGTAAAGAGCTAGTGTTTTATTCATTCAACCCCTAAGATTCACGACTTTGCCAAAAGGCTTCAAGGACTTTTCCCACTATAAAACTACAAGTAATTTAAAAGTTTCAAAAGCACACCACAAGCATCATGGACAGCTCTCTAACTTTTTTCCTCTTCCCAGGCAGGTCAGCCTACAAAGATGCGGCTTATTCTGTTGCTTGAAGGAAGGCAGGTAATTAGACTGCCTGGCAGCATGGCCCACCTGGACAGTTTCTGGTTCTGAAAAACCCTAGCTTCAGAAAGGAGCACGTTCCTATTAGACCTGGAGATTAAATGCAGTGATTTGAATTTGGCAGGGGTGTGAAAGGGTAATGGGAAGTCAGGAGCACAGAGTTGCTTAAACTGTGAAAGCTCTCCCTGCCCCACCTCTGAAAATAGGCCCCAGGGAGTATCAACATTGCAGGTTGATTGAAGGGTGACTCTTAGAAACCAGCAGGGGACCTGGATCCCTGCAGATCTCCAAGCCTTGAGAAATTCCTTCCTAGTGACTTTAACATTATGAACTTAGAGGAGACATCATATCCAGAGGCCACTCTGGAAGATCTAGCTGAGTCTAAGGAATTTTCTCCTGTTCTTAAGCTGCCCCCCAAATCCTTTCCTATTGTGGAGAAGTTCAGAAAGCCAAGAATCCATCTACATAACTCCAAGGCAGCCCAAGATTACTGGCTTGGGTCACAAAAAAGAACTCATAAAATATTTATAGCAACTCTCTTTGTGGTGGCAAAGAACTAGAAATTTCAGGAGTGCCCATCAACTGGGAAGTGGTTGAAAAAGTTGTGGTGTATGCTTGTGATGGAATACTATAGTGCTATATGTAAGAAATGGTGAGCTCAATGATCTTAGAAAACCATGGAAAGACTTGCATGAAATAATGAAGAGTGAACAGAGCCAAGAGAACATTGTATGCAGTAACAGCAATAATGTTTTTTTTCTTATTTTAAACAAATGCTTTATTAACTTCTGTTTTACATCATTCATTTCCACCAGATTTTGAGTTACAATTTTTTCCCTTGCTTTTCCCCTACCCACCCTCCCAGAATAGTTGTCCCACAAGATATCGCTTCCTCCAACCTGCTCTCTCCCATATCTTCTCCCATACCCCCTTCGACTTTTCCATTAGAGCAAGGTGAATCTCTGTGTCCGAATGCCTGCAAATCTTATCTCCCAATTACAAGCAAAAGAGTATTGATAATAGTATTTATATATATTTGAAACAATTAGTTTTAGGGGAGGCTAGGTGGTGCAGTGAGTAGAGCGTTGGCCCTGGAGTCAGAAGGACCTGAGTTCGGTTCCGGCCTCAGACAATTAAGGCACACACAAATAAAAACCTAGCTGTGTAACCTTGGGCAAGTTACTTAATCCCAATTGCCCTCCAAAAAAGCAAAAAAAAAACCAAAACAAAACAAAAAACAATTAGTTTTAAGACCTTGAATTTCAGATCCATTCCCTTCCTCCTTTGTCAACCATTCCCTCTGGGAAGATAAGTAATTCAGTGTATGTTGTACATGTCTAGCTATGCAAAACATTATCATAGTAGATATAGTGTACAAGGCTGCTTATAATTCTCTCCCACTCATCTCACCCCCCACCTGGACCATTCCCTACTTGATCCTGTCCCTCTTCTATAGTGGGTACTTCCAACCTCCCCTCCCCCCAAGAATGCCTTCCCATCCATCATCCCATCTCTCATCCCCCTTCCCCCTATTCTGCTGCAGGTTGGGATATCCCATTTAATATGTATGTCATTCTCTCCCTGAACCAAATTCAATGAGAATGTGGTTTTGCCTTTTTGCCTTCCTATTCTTCACCTCCCCTTCAGCCACTTCCCCTTGCTTCTTCTACATGAGATAGTTTACCCTACCCTGTCTCTCCCCATCTCCTCTTGCCACTTCCCTCTCTCACCTCATAATTTCACCCCTTAAGTATCATCCCTTCCCAACAAAGTCAACCTATGCCCTCTCTCCATGTATACCTGTAAACATATATACACACATTCACATATGTATTCAAATGACCATATAGCCTTTTTCCATTATTTTCATACTGAGAAAGGTTTCATCAGTCACAGTTATTGTTTTTCCATGTAGGAATGTAAATAGTTCAACTTTGATAAGTTCCTTTTGATTTCTTTTTACTGATTACCTTCTCAGGCATCTCTTGCTTCTTGTGTCTGGATGTCAAATTTTCTATTCAACTCTGTTTTTTTCCTCAAGAATTCTTGAAAATCCTCTATTCCACTGAATGACCATATTTTCCCCTAAAACAAAATACTCAGTTTTGCTGGGTAGGTGACCCTTGGGTTCATTCCCAGCTCTTTTGCCCTCTGGAACATCATATTCCATGCCCTTCAATCCCTCAGTGTAGAAGCTGCCAGGTCCTGGGCTATTCTGATTGTGTTTCCACAATATTGAAATTGTTTCTTCCTGGCTGCTTGTAGTATTTCCTCCTTGATCTGGGGATTCTGTAACCTGGCTATAATATTCCTGGGAATTTTCTTTTTGGGATCTTTTTCAGGAGGTGATCTGTGGATTCTTTCAACCTCTATTTTGCCCTCTGGATCTAAAACATCAGGGCAATTTTCCTTGAGAATTTCTTGAAGGGTGATTTCTAGGTTCTTTCTTTGATCATGGCTTTCAGGTAGTCCAATAATTTTTAAATTGTCTCTCCTGGATCTATTTTCCAGGTCAGTGGTTTTTCCCATGAGATATTTCACATTGCCTTCTAATCTTTCATTTGTTTGGATCTGCTTAACAGCATCTTGATTTCTCATAAAGTGATTAGCTTCCATTTGCTCCAGTCTAACTCTGAAGGAATGAATCTCCTCAGTGAGCTTTTGAGATTCTTTTTCCATCTGGCAAATTCGACTTTTGAAGGCATTCTTCTCCTCATTGCCCTTTTGGGCCTCCTTTGCCATTTGAGGTAGTCTATTTTTTAAGGTGTTGTTTTCCTCAGTCAGGCTGTTAGCCTTCATTTCATATTTTTCCTGCATCCTTCTCATTTCTCTTTCCAATTTTTCCTCCACTTCTCTTATTTGATTTTTAAAGTCCTTCTTAAGGTCCTCTATGGCCTGTAACCCGCTCATATTTTCCTTTGGGGCTTTTGGAGCAGGGTTTCTGACCTCATAGTCCTCCTCCTGTTCCCTGTTTCGATCCTCTTTGCCCCCAAAATAGGAGTCTAATGTTGCATTTTTCTGTTTAATTTGTTTCCTTTGCCTTGGCATGTTGCCACTTAATTACTTGACTTTTGGGCTTGTTGCCACAGTAGGACTCTGCCAACAAACAGGGGAGCTTCTGTCCCGAAAGTGTGGGGGGACAACTTCCGTTTCTGGCAAGCTCGATACCCACCCCAGGACCTCCACCCCAGACCACAATCCAGATCCAGGGAGCTTAAAGCAAGAGCGATTACCCCCCAAGACTGATCACTGGATCTCCCTACAGTTCGCAGGCCAGGAGCTGGAGCTGCCACTGAAAACTACAAAATGGTGTGTCTCCTCAGAGGCTTCTAGTCACCATGGGAGGAAGCCGATGGGTTCCCCAAATACTGGTCCCAAATTCCATAGGGCACTAACCTCTCACTTTGTCCTAGGCATGTCTGTGTTGATAATTCTGGGATCGCCACAGCTGCTTGTGTTCTGGGGTCCCTCCAGCCGGCTGCTGGCCTGGCCGCCCTGGGGCTAAAACCATGGCACAGGCGGACCTGGGCTTGGCTTTCCATGCGCTGTGCTGCCGGCTCCCAGAGCCCTGCACTGGTCCTTCCTGCAGGGCTGCTGGGCTGTCCTCAGCAGGAGGTTAGCTTCTCTGTGTCATTCTGTGGGTGCTGGGGCTCCAGAAGTTGTTCAGAGTCCCCTTTTACATAGTTTGGAGGTGATCTGGGGGGAGAGTGCCTTGGACATGCTGTTTCTACTCCGCCATCTTGGCTCCGTCCCCGCAAGAGCAATATTGTTTTAAGAAATTTGAGTAAGTTATTTTGATTATTACAAATACTCAAAGTAACTATAAAGGACACATGAAGAAAGATGCTATCTGCATCTAGACAAAGAACTGATAAATAGAGGTGTGTATAGAATAATTTTCCATATATGTATATAGGCATATATATGTGTATATATACATATATACATATACATATACATATACATATATATGTGTGTGTATCTATATCAATATCTATTTATCTACTTGTGTTTAATGGTAGCCATCTCCAGGGGAGTGGGGAAGGGATGAAAAAAAAAAGAAAAATATTTACATGATAATTTTGTTGTATATTTAAAAGGAATAGCAAGTTGTATATAGCAGATTTACAGTTTCATATGCCATCATTGTTTTATTGTCCTGTTATGGAAATGCTTGTTTTATTAAATAATTTTTAAACTCACTTGTGGAGGGCCTGGGTTTGATTTCTGGCTCTGATACTTATTAGTTATGGGAACTTTGGTAAAGTCACTTCACCATTTTGTACTTCAGTTTCCTCATCTCTAAAATGAGGGGCATAGACTTGATAACTGGGAAAAATCTCCTTCCAGATCTATATCCTAAAATCTTTTAGAAAGCCTTGAGATTACCTGAAACTAGAAACTAGCCCAGATTCATGGCGCAGGCTGCCTGGATCTGTTCTAGAAGGCAGGTCTAGAAATGCTTTGATTTCCAGTCCAGGGTAAACTGAGGGTGAAACAAATATGTATGCAATAGAAGATTATTGTGGTGTGGGAAATGAGGGAAAAGTTGACATGAAAGAGATTTATAGAAACTGATGCCCCAAATGAGCAAAACCAGGAGAACAGCTTATATAAAAACAACAATGTAATAAGTAAACTTCAAAAGCTCTAAGAACTTAGATCAGAGGAAGCTAGATGGCACAGTATATAAAGCACTGGGCCTAGAGTCAAGAAGACCTGAGTTCAAATCAAGCCACAGATTATTCCTAGCTGTTTGACCTTGGGTAAGTCACTTAACCTCTTTGTCTCAGTTTCCTCATCTGAGGAATTCCCCATAAAATGGGGAAAATAGTAGCACCTAACTCTCAGGGTTGTTGTGAAGATATTATGAGATAATATTTGTACGGCACTTAGCACAGTGCCTGGCACATAATAAGGGCAATTTAACTGTTAGAACATCATCATCATTGTCGTCGTCATCATCTTCGTCGTCGTCATCATCATCATCATCACCAGTGCAATGACTATCCATAATAAAAAGGAAGAATGTTCAAGTATGCTATCCACCTTTTGACAAATAGGAGATGGAGTCAGGAGTAAATCAATACATATTTTTGGTATGTTTGTTTTACTTGACTATGCATATTTCTCACAATGATTTCATTTTTGTTTTTCAACAAAGTGATAGTAAAAGGGAAAGAAAATATGTTTGTTAATTTTAAAAATCACATTTTATCCTTTTCTGTTTTTTTTTTCTTTCTTCTTATACTTTTGTTTAATGGGTGAATGCTGGGCAGTCCAAACTGGCATTGCTTTACTGGTGATGGTCTTTTTGCAATTTGTAAAACACTCCTTTTGTTGATGAAGCTCTGGAGTCTGAGGACATGTCTGTTTGAGATGAATCTGATGTTTCTCTCTGATGGCACCTGGCGAGTTCCATTGATCTGTATTCTGTTCCTTGATCTTAATACTGCTGGGGAATTTTCTTGATCATTTTCCTGAAAACACTGTGGTTAGACTCTTCACAATGTTCTGGTAATCTGATGACTCAAATTCTTCTGCAGGCTTTGCTTTTTAGTTCTGACATCTCTGCTTATAAATAAGGCCTTCGAGCCCTATTTCTAGTTGCGTTATCTTTTGTGTGTGTGTGTGTGTGTGTGTGTGTGTGTGATCTTTAAACCTTGTTTTTCCTGCATATTCTGTTACATTTGCCAATTGACCTTGCAGTCTGAGAATTTTATTTGATATTGATTCCCATACCTTTATCAACTTTTCATTATCTTCTTAGTGGTCTTTTTTTTCCTTTTGTTGTAAATGTACCTTCTTTTGTCTTTACTGATGATAAACCTCCCATTCTAAAGCGATGTTCTTAACTTGAGGTTCTTGAACTAAGGCATATTTTTTAATAACTGTACTTCAAAATAATTGTTTCCTTTGCAATTCTATATATTTTATTTTATGCATTTTAAAACATTCTGAGAAGGGGTCCATCATACAAAAAAGTGTAGAGTTCTTGATCTAGATGCTCTTTTTTCCCCACCATCAGATTATATTTTATTTTATTTTTTTAAACAAATGCTTTATTAACTTCTGTTTTACATCATTCATTTCCGCCAGATTTTGAGTTACAATCATTTTCCCCCCATTATTCCCCTACCCAACCTCCCAGAACAGTAATCCCACAAGATATCGCTTCCTCCAATCTGCTCTGTCCCATACCTTCTCCCATACCCCCTTCGACTTTTCCATTAGAGGAAGGTGAATCTTTGTGTCCCAATGCCTGCACATCTTATCTCCCTATTACAAGCAAAAGAGTATTAATAATAGTATTTATATATATTTGAAACATTTAATGTTACGACCTCAAATTTCAGATCCATTTCCTTCCTCCCTTGTCACCCATTCCTTCTTGGGAGATAAATAATTCAGTATATGTTGTACATGTCTAGCTATGCAAAACATTATCATAGTAGATATATTGTACAAGGCTGCTTATAATTCCCTCCCACTCATCCCAACCCCCACCTGGTCCATTCCCTACATGATCCTGTCCCTCTTTTATAGTGGGTACTTCCAACCTCCCCTCACCCCAAGGATGCCCTCCCATCCATCATCCCTCCTCTCATCCCCCTTCCCCCTATCCTGCTGCAGGTTGAGATATTCCATTTAGTATGTATGTCATTTTCTCCCTGAACCAAATTCAGTTTGAATGTGGTTTTGCCTTTTTAGCCTTCCTTATTCTCCCCCTCTTTTGCAACCACTTCCCCTTGCTTCTTCTGCATGGGATAGTTTACACTACCCTGTCTCTCCCCATCTCCTCTTGCCACTTTCCTCTCTCACCTCATAATTTCATCCCTTGAGTATTCTCCCTTCCCAACAAATTCAACTTATGCCCTCTATCCATATATATACTGTAACCATATACACACACATTCACATATGTATTCATATGACCACACCCCCTTCTTCCATTATTTTCATAGTGAGAAAGATATCATCAGTCACAGTTATTGCTTTTCCATATAGGAATGTAAATAGTTCAACTTTGATAAGTTCCTTTTGATTTCTTTTCCCTAATTACCTTCTCAGGCATCTCTTGCTTCTTGTGTCTGGATGTCAAATTTTCTATTCAATTCTGGTTTTTCCTCAAGAATGCTTGAAAGTCCTCTATTCCACTGAATGACCATATTTTCCCCTGAAACAAAATACTCAGTTTTGCTGGGTAGGTGACCCTTGGGTTCATTCCCAGTTCTTTTGCCCTCTGGAATATCATATTCCATGCCCTTCGATCCCTCAGTGTAGAAGCTGCCAGGTCCTGGGCTATTCTGATTGTGTTTCCACAATATTGAAATTGTTTCTTCCTGGCTGCTTGTAGTATTTTCTCCTTGATCTGGGATTCTGGAACCTGGCTATAATATTCCTGGGAGTTTTCTTTTTGGGATCTTTTTCAGGAGGTGATCTGTGTATTCTTTCAACCTCTATTTTGCCCTCTGGATCTAAAACATCAGGGCAGTTTTCCTTGAGAATTTCTTGAAGGGTGATTTCTAGGTTCTTTCCTTGATCATGGCTTTCAGGTAGTCCAATAATTGTTAAATTGTCTCTCCTGGATCTATTTTCCAGGTCAGTGGTTTTTCCCATGAGATATTTCACATTGCCTTCTAATCTTTCATTTGTTTGAATCTGCTTAACAGCATCTTGATTTCTCATAAAGACACTAGCTTCCATTTGCTCCAGTCTAACTCTGAAGGAATGAATCTCCTCAGTGAACTTCTGAGATTCTTTTTCCATCTGGCAAATTCGACTAAGGCATTCTTCTCCTCATTGCCCTTTTGGGCCTCCTTTGCCATTTGAGTTAGTCTATTTTTTAAGGTGTTGTTTTCCTCAGTCAGGCTGTTGACCCTCATTTCATACTTCTCCTGCATCCTTCTCATTTCTCTTTCCAATTTTTCCTCCACTTCTCTTATTTGATTTTTAAATTCCTTCTTAAGGTCCTCTATGGCCTGCAACCCGCTCATGGTTTCCCCTGGGGCTTTTGGAGCAGGACTTCTGACCTCACAGTCCTTTTCCTGCTCTATGCCCACAAAATAGGAGTCTAGGGTTGCATTTTTCTGTTTCCTTTGCCTTGGCATGTTGCCACTTAATTACTTGACTTTTGGGCTTGTTGCCACACTATGGCTTTAAGGCCAAGTAGAGGAATTTTCGTCCCAAACGTGTGGGGGGCAACTTCCATTTCTGGCAAGCTGTAAACCCACCCACCACTTCCACCCTAGATCACAATCCAGATCCAGGGAGGTTAAAGCAAGAGTGATTACCCCCCAAGACTGATCGCTGGATCTCCCTACAAATTTGCAGGCTGGGAGCGGGAACTGCCTCTGAAAACTACAAAATGGTGTTTGTCCTCAGCGGCTTCTAGCCCCTAGGGGAGGGAGTCGACGGATTCCCTAATACCAGTCCCAAAGTCCATAGGACACTAACCTCTTACTTTGTCCCAGGCAAGTCTATGTTGATAATTCTGGAGTCGCCACAGCTCCTGGTGTTCTGGGGTTCCTCCAGCAGGCTGCTGGCCTTGCCGCCCTGGGGCTAAAACCTCGGCTCATGCGGACCTGGGCTCGGCTCGGCTCGGCTCCTGTGCTCTGCGCGCTTTGTGCTGCCAGGCTCCCAGAGCACTGCGCTGGTCCTTCCTGCAGGGCTGCTGGGCTGTCCTCAGCGGGAGTTTAGCTTCTCTGTGCCGTTCTGTGGGTGCTGGGGCTCCAGAAGTTGTTCAGAGTCCCCTTTTACATCGTTTGGGGGGAATGTGGGGGCAGAGTGGCTTGGATGAGCTGTTTCTACTCCCCCATCTTGGCTCCGCCCTCCAGATTATATTTTATATACATCATGTCATTTGATCCTTACAATATCTCTGTGAGGTCATTGCTATTATTATCCTTATTTTAAAGATGAAGAAACAGAGACTAAGAAAAGATAAATAATTTGCCCAGGGTCACAAAGCTAGTAAGTGAGACAAGATTTGAACTCAGGTCTTCCTAAGATCACTTAAAACAATTATTATTCAATTTGGCGTGTCTTTTTGCTGATCCAATTTAATTTACTGGGCTATTATTGATGTTACTTTGTTATTTTTTCCCATCTGGTTGCTTCTATTTAAAATCTTTTTATCTATATTTTTCATTGTTTTGGAGGCTATTTTCCTTGGTCCTTTTATTTTTATTTTTCTGAGACTATTCTCTTTTCAAGTTCCTTCAGTTGACCTTTGCTCCCTCCCTTTTTCTTTTCTCCCTTTCCTCTTTTGAGGTATTTATCTTTAGTAATATATTCTTTTTCAATTTATACAATAGTGAGGGGGAAAGTTGAACATGTGTTTTCTTTACTTCTCACTCTGACATTTTTCTAGAATGCCTTGTAGATTTTTATGCCTTTTCTTCCCTCTAAAATGTATATAAGGCATTTCTGGATGACTTGCCCTGTTCCTTGTCTCAGAAGGCAGTAAGTACAAAGTATGTGTAAATGTCTCTGGGATGTGAGGCTTTGAAGGAGTACTAAACAACCCAGAAATGAATGGATAAAGAGAAAGAAGAGCTAGGAAGAAAGCATTGTAGCATTTAGAGAGAGATGAATGGAAGACTTGGCCATGACTAAAGGGAATAAATACTATAGCAGTAGAGAAGAAGATGAGTATTTGCTAGATACTGCACCCTAGATAGCTGGTTGAAGAGGTTGCAGCAGGCTCCTAGGCTGAGAGTGTTTATGGGATGGGACCTCAGGAGTTGGGACAGGAAATGCCTCAACAAGAGACTACTGCTGATGCTGACCTGTTGATACTTTTTTGTACCTGCTGGCTTGAGGGTGTTATAGGGTGGGGAGGATGATTCAGAAGATAGATAGACAGACAGACAGATAGGTTGACTGCTGATAGACAGACATAGCTATTGATATAGATACAGTCCATTTTCAAGACTTTGATGTCATTTGAGTAATTGTGGGTGGTCATGAGAAAAGAATGGGGGGAAGTAAGAGCTCATGAGCAACTGTAAGTTCTAAGTATCTATCTATGACACTGGGGCATTATAGGGGCAAACCTACTCAGCAACCTTCAGTTAGAATATCACTGCCAAACCCTTCTGCAAAGAGAGCCTACTTTCATTGATATCCAGATCTCCCAGATGAAGGGAATCCCTTTATCACTGCAGGTTTGCACATTCTCTGAAATTTGGTCTGGCAGTTGCCTAGAGCAGAAGTGACAAACGTATAGCCCAAGGCAAGAGGCCAGCAAAATTCTGGGCCAGAATCAGATCAAAATATAATTGGAAAATGTTTTTAAAAAATAAATGGAAATTCATTACAACACATCTAGTGTCAATTTGTGTGTGTGTATGTGTTTAAAGTCAACATACAGCCCTCAGAGATCTATTTTTGTTCATTTTTATACCACTGACTTAGAACATAGTTAAGTAACTTGTCCTGGGTCACACAGTATATACCAGAGATAGGATTTGACCCTGGATCCTCTGACTTTAGAGGGCAGCTAGGTAGATAGAGTGCTGCTCCTGAAATCAGGAAGACTCATCTTCATGAGTTCAAATCCAGACTCAGACACTTGCTAGCTTTATGACCCTAGACAAGTCACTTAATCCTATTTGCCTCCATTCCTCCTCTATAATATGAGCTGGAGAAGAAAATGGCAAACTACTCCAGTGTCTGCCAAGAAGACTCCAAATGAGGTCACAAAGAATAGAACATGACTGAAAATGACTTAACAACAACAATCTGACTCTGGAGCCAATGTTCTTTCCACTGTCCCAAGTTGCTTCCAGTTAGGGACTAGATCTGTTTTGTTGGTATAGGGAGCTCTCTTTGCCACTGGAGGTCAGGACATTCTTTGAAATTTATGGTTTCAGGGAGTTGACTGGGGCACCGAGAAGTTAAGGGCCTTGTGCAGGGTTGCACAGTCAGTGTGTGTTAGAGAAAAAACTAGAACCTCACTCTTTCTGGCTCCCAGGCCAGCTCTCTATCACCCCCACCACCACAATAATGATAAAAACAACAGTTAGCATTTACATAGCACCTACTATGGGTCAGGCATTATGCTAAGTCCTTTTTGAGTATAATCTCATTATGAACTCACCACAATCCTAGGAGGTAGGTATTATTATCATCTCCATTGTGCGGTTCAGAAAACTGAGGCAAACAGAAGTTATACAGCTCGGAAGTGTCTGAGGCCAGTTTGAGCTCAGGTATTCCTGACTCCAAGTCTGGTGTTCTATCCACTGCACCACCTAGCCACAATGAAAAATCAGAATATGATAAATTCACAAGAGGACACTAATGTGTCATGCAACTAAGAAGAAATCACTTTGATTTGGGGAGAAGAAAGAAGTCTTCACACTGAGAAGACATTTGACTTGGACAAACAGGCTACTCTTGTTACCTAAGGAAGGAGAACATTCCAGGAATTTGCCAGCATTTGGGAGCAGTGTGAGCAAAAATGTCAAAGTGGGAAGTCATGAGATGTTTTTGACAGGTTAACTAATGAAATTAATTTATTTCATTATTTTATTCTAGTCATTCTTTTAACATATTATTTTAGTTTTGTTATAATTAATTTGTTAAATAAATATCAATCATTTAAATAAATCATTACTATTTTAATATATTATTTTTTTAAAAATAAATTATTTAAATAAACTTATTGCTTTAATTTACTTATTTTAATAAATTAATTTTAGTGACTTGTTATTTTAATCCATTAATATACCCTAAATATATTATGATTTTAGATAGTAAATTAATTCATGAATTAATAAATTCATTTGAGTACATGATGAGGAACAGCACTCGATAAGGTCGGATATTACTTCTAACATATCTGTAAAAGCCATCAATGGGATGGAAGTTGGGTTTCTCCCCAGAGCTCTACAGTGGAACAGAATAGTTTATGAAGATTTATATCAGTGTGGAGGAGCTGAAGAAGGAGGATATATGCCAATTCAAGACAATGCTTTTTCTAACCATGTCCTATCCAGGAACCTTTCAGGAGAGGAGTAAATGAAATAAAATATGGATGGAATCAAATTAGAAGCAATCAAATAAATACGATTATATAGGTTACTTATGAGCCTTCTCTTCTGACTCATCAGAGGACTATGACCCAGAATCACCTGACGGCTTCAGTCTTCCCAGAAATGTCCATATACAGGAAGAAGGTGATTGGTGTGCTCAGGAAAGCAGCTGGGTATGGGGAGAAGAATGCCGGGCTTAGGACATGCCAAACTTGACTCATTCTTCCTTCAGCCTATGTGTTCTGGGCAACTGGTCCTTGTGTTCTTCATTACTAGGAGATGTTTCCTGTTTGGGGAAACAGAACACTGACCGGATTTCTCTTCTCCCCTCGTCTCACTCCTCCTTGGAGCATAGTTGGAGAGGGAGCTAGTTGGTACTGTCTAGAGAGACCTATATTTAGATACAGAAAGATGTGAGTTCAAGTCCTAACCCAGATCCTTGCCAACTACATGACTATGGGCAAACCACATTGCCTTCTTTGGCCTTAGCCCCTTATCTGTAAAATGGGGAATTATAATAGGGCCCGTTCAAAGAATTATGATGAGTATCAGATGAGATAATATATGTAAAGCACTTTATAATAATAATAACATTTATATAGAGTTTACTGTGCCAAGCACTATACAATTACTATCTCATTTGATCCTCCTAATGATCCTGGAAAGTAGGTGCTATTTTTGTCCCCATTTTATAGATGAGGAAACTGAGACAAACAGAAGTTAAGTGACTTTCTCAGGGTCACCTAACTAGTATCTGAGGCTAGATTTGAACTCAGGATTTCTTTACTCCAGGCCCAGCACTCTTTCCACTGAACCACCCAACTGCTATGTAAATGTGATCTATTATGATTTTCCCTCATTTGGATGGAAGCTCCTTGAAGGTAGGTCCTATTCTTTTTTTTTTTTTTGCCTTCCTTTGTATTCCCAGGGCTTAGCACAGTGTCCTAATTATAGAAAATGCTTAATGAATGCTTTCTGATTAGACAGCTGGTTTGGTTGATTGTTATCTGTGCACATTTTATTTCCTCCCCTTCCCCTTTAGATCATAAACTCCTTGAGATTAGGACCTGTTTTTGTATCCCCGTAATTATTTTTGTCTCCCTTTTAACTGAATGTTCATCAAATTTTTGGTGTATGAATTGAAAACTTTCATTTATACTATCATTCTTCCATTCAACTAATCAATTAACCAATCAATTAACAAGCATTTATTAAGTACCTATTCTATTCCAACTGCTGGAGATACATAAAGGAAAACAGATGCTGCCTACAAAAAGCTTATATTCAGACCAGTTATTTTGTCTAGAGAAACTAGCAGTTGGGGGGAGGGGTGGGCAGGCAGGAGAGGTTTCAGTAGCAGGTTGTGTGCATGCTGAATTTTGAAGGTGACCAGGGATTTTAAGAGGTAGAAGTAGAAAAAAGCATATTGCATGCATAGGGGCATACATAGTCTGTTCAAAAACACAAGATTGTGATGCAAGAGCAAGAAGGTCAGTTTGTCTGGACCAAAGCATTTGTGAATAATAATATAATATCAACAAGGCTTAGAAAGATTAGGTAGAACTAAACAGTACAGGGTTACTATGAAGGAGTGAATGAATAAGAAAAAAATAACATTAATTAAGTGCTTATCATGTACCAAGGACTGGCATAGAAATAGGAAAACCAAACCTGTTGTCCAGGAGCTCATGAGGGAAGTGGTTGTGTTTGATCATTTCAGTCATATCTGACTCTTCCTGACCACATTTGGGGTTTTATTGGTAAAGATACTGGAGTGGTTCGCCATTTCCTTCTCCAGATCATTTTACAGATGAGGAAACTGAGGCAAATAGGGATAAGTGACTTGCCCAGGGTCACACAGGTAGGATGTGTCTGATATTAGATTTGAATTCAGCTCTTCCTGACTCTAGACTTTGCACTCTTATCCACTGCGCCATTTAGCTGCCCCCAGATTGAGGGAGGCAACAAATTTTAAAAAACAAACAAACAAACAAACAAACAACAAATCAGTTCCAGAGAATATGGAAAGAATCTGCTATGTGTAAGACTCATAGTAAGATGCCTAACTTGGAGGATAGAGTTCTGGTCTCAGAGTCAGCCTTATTAGAGGTGAGACCCTGGGTAAATTACTTAACCTCTCTGTCCCTCAGGAAAGTACTACTGTGTCCTGACATTCACTATGCCAGGTTTCTCTTTGCTCTGTCACTCCTCACAGTTCTGTCTGGTAAACATTGTTACATATAATGCCTAGCAACAGTAAATGCTCAATAAATGTAGAATTCAGTTTAATCAAATCCAATTGGCTAAGGAAGTTCCTTCATATTTCCATTAGGTCCTGGACCCCCTAAAGAGCTAGAATTGAAAACTCCTCTCAAGTCAAGAGTACTGGGCTTTGCTAATAAATACCTCCGTGTGTGGTCCTTGACAATTCATTTCTCTTCTCCAGACTCCAGTTTCTTCAGTTGTAAAGAGAAAGGGTCAAATTAAATGAGCAATAAGGTGGGAAGCTAGGTGGCACAGCGGGTAGAGTGCCCATCCTGAAGTCAGAAATACCTGAGCTCAAATCCAGTCTCAGATACTTACTAGCTGTGTGACCCTGGACAAGTCACTTAACCCTGTTTGGTTTCCTTATCTGTAAAATGAACTGGAGTAGGGAATGGCAAACCACTTCAGTGTCTCTGCCAAGAAAAACCCAATGGGGTCACAAAGAGTCAGACACAACTGAAAAATAATGAAACAATAAGGTGACTTCATGCTGTGGATACCATCCTCTTATAAAACTGGAATCCTGATAATACAGATAAAATAGTAAAGCCATGTATGTTCTGTCTTTGAAGTCAGAGAGTTATGGTATCATTCAGCACTTACTAGCTCTATGACAATGGGCTTTCTGAGCTTTGTTTTCCCAACTGTAAAATGGACATGATAACATTCCAACTATCTACCTCACAGTATTCTCATAAGAAAAATGCCTTATAAACATTAAAGTGCTATAGAAAGTTGAATTATTATAACTTGTTATGGTAACTAGGGGTGAGAGCAAGGAGAAGATAGGGAAAAGTGAGTCTTTTTTGAATCCTTTTTCACATTGAAGGCTGATGTAGGGGGAGGTAGTATTATGTTGTTATTTGGTCATTTCAGTCATGTCTGGATCTTCATGACCCCTTTTGGTGTTTTCTTAGCAAAGATCCTGGAAGTTTTTGCCATTTCCTTCCCAGATAATTTTACAGATGAGAAAACTGAGGCAAATAGAGTTAAGTGACTTGCCCAAGGTCACACAGCTAGTAAGTATCTGAGGCTGGATTTGAACTCAGGCCTTCCTGACTCCAGGCCCTGTCCTCTATCCACTGTATATAAGGCAACATTTATATTTTTGTTGTTCAGTTGTTTTCAGTCATGTCTGATTTTCAATGCTGTTAATGGCTCACCTTAGGTAAGTCTTTTAAACACACTCAGTTTTCCTATCTGTTAAAGGGTTCCATCTTCTTAGTGCCTCACCCCTACGATGATGCCAAAAAGGCAGATCCTTCTAACAAGGAATATTCTAAGAACAATAGAATTGTTCTGAATTAATAATGTGGTACATCTATTGTAATGTCACCAGATAGCTCAAAGATGGGGACTTGGTATTAAAAATATCTCCCCCCCCACTTTTCCTCTTTCCTGCCTTTTCTCCCTCAATAAAATAATTTTAAGCATTATCTTGGGAATTACAGAAGGCAGTTTTTACTCTTTGATATTTTCTCTTTCCATGCGACTAAGATACCTGTGGAGTAGTTGTGTTTATGGAGCCTGGCAACTCAGAGTCCTTGTCTTCCAGGCCTCATTGGGCCCTTTTGCCAGCCTCACCTTCTCCATCTCTTTCGTTAGGAGCATAGAATTCTCTACCTCCTAACAATCAGGGGATTTGGGAACAACATCCCTTATGGGCATTGTCCCCTGTCCCCTGTTGGGGGCTTACATCTTCTGGTTTGCTGGCTGAACTTCTGTGAATGGGGAGGGTCCCTGAATAGCTCACACCCAACTTTTAGGCTGAAGCCCAGATGCTTATTTTCCAGTTTCTGGTGGAGCTCCAGGGCTATGAAAGCATTCCCAGGGGGAGAAAGATGTTATGGCACGTCCAAAGAGACCAGAGCACAATGGAACCTTTACTTGTCTTCGTCATCAGAGAGTAAACTTTCCTGGGCTCCTCATCTTGCCAGTGGGGCAGCTCTGCCTCCACGATCGGCTCTGGTCTCTGAGGGGTGGGATGCTGTTGTCATCAGGCCTCCCTGTCAGCCTTAACTCTGTGAAACTGGAGAAAACTGAAACCAGGAACTAATTGCAATGCAGACTGAGAAAAGAATTATCAGCAGGACTCTCTCACAAATTTCTCTTGATGTTTCTGACCTGGTAGCCAGCCATCCCTGCAGGGAAACTACAGGGCAGGGACCTTCACCTAATTCTCCGTTGTCAGTTATACCACCTGGGGCGTTGCTGGCTGGGGGTGAGTAGTAATCACCACTTCATCACCTCCCTAAGACTACTGTATCTTTTCTTTGTTCCCAGCAAACAAGCTAGTTGGGAGTCATAAAATCCTAAATAAAGGCTCTCTTCTCTTGATCTCACCTGCTTTCCACTTTGGTTTTTCTTCTTTGAAGCCACAGTCAAAGTTGTTATCCTGGATCTAGGGGAAAGGGGATGGGCTTGGGGAAGAGTGGTGATTGACTTTTTTTTTTTTTAAAGAATCTACTTACTTAATCACTAATTAATGTCCTGCATGGTGATCATCTTGCTGCATCTTTCCCCTTCTCCCGCATATAAATGAATGAAAAGGTATTGTTTGTATAACTCTGGTGACGCAGAGATCTGACTTTTCTCCTAAGTAGCATTAATGGGCTTAAACATCAGCCCTCTGGAACTGCCTTGGCCAACTGGAGCGGTCTCGCTGCCCTGTTGTGTTCAAGCATGTGTAATTTGTGGCCTAGCTTTCTAGAAGACTCTGGACTCCAGTAGACTTGGGCTAATCCTGGGGACTGACTTAAAAGGGCCACCTCCCACTGGCTTGTTGGCCCCGCCTGATATTGCTCCAGAAAAAAATTGTCCAACATATATTGTACGGTATAATTTACATTTAGGTTTTCCCCAAACATGGGTCACCGGGGTCTCTGACTCTTAGACAGGAGATGACAGCTTTTATTATACCCCACAGAAAATGCGAAGGATTTATAGAAGTCCAGACACATCTACAAAATATCCTGTCAGCTCTCAGTGGAAAGGCAATGAACTCGAGTGGGTATTTTTTTTTTGACATTCCAATGAGCCTTTTCCTAGTAGGGGCCTAGCTGGTCTCTCTAAGACTTACAGTGCCACCCTGTGGTATAGACTGCTTATACTGTGGTGGGGGTGGGGGGGTGGGATGAGCAAGCTGGCTATGTGACTCAGTGGATAGAGAATTGGACCTGGAGTCAAGAAGTTTTTCAGTCATTTTTTCAGCTATGCCTGACTCTTCATGACTTTATTTGGGGTTTTCTTGACAAAGGCACTGCAGTGGTTTGCCATTTCCTTCTCCAGCTCTTTTTACATATAAGGAAATTAACAGGGTTAAGTGACTTGCACATGGTCATACAGACAGTAAGTGGCTGACGCTAGATTTGAACTTATTAAGATGTTCCTGACTCCAGGCCTGGTACTCTATCTACCACACCATCTAGCTGCCCAGGTCTGAATATAAGACTCTCAAAATAGAGAATTTTTTTTAACTTGGGATTCCTAGGAAGTTAATTTCAAAGTTGGAGAGTATCAGGCTAATACAGTTAGTAAGTATGTGAAACAAGACTTCCATGTCTAGTGTACTATCTGCTATGACCCACTGTATTATGAGCTGAGGTTGAGATTTTCTTGGAGTCCACTACTCCCTTCCTTGGGGCCCCTAAGTGATACAGTGGATAGAGTGTCAGGTCTAGAGTCAGGAAAACTCATTTTCCTGAGTTCAAATCTGGCCTCAGACACTTCCTAACTGTGTGACCTTAAGTGAGTCACTTAACCCTGTTTGCCTCAGTTTCTTCATCTGTAAAATGAGCTGGAGAAGAAAATGGCAAACCACTCCAGTATCTTTGCCAAGAAAACACCAAATGGGGTCACAAAGAGTCGGACATAAAGGAACAACAAACTCCCTTTCTTCACTATTACAATTCTTTTGGGGGGAGGAATGTTGGAGGGATTAATTTTCATAGCCATTAGTCACTGTGAAACCACAATTCTCATTGATGGTGTTTCCCAAAGCCAGGCAAGTCTCCTTCCTCTCCATTCCCACAGCATCGAGGTACAGTAGAAAGAGCCTTGAATTTGGACTCAGAGAACTTGGCTTTACACATGGCCTCTACTATATTTTACTGCCCTTGTGACTTTGTACAAGCTGTTCAAGCCCTGTGGGCTGCCCCTTTGTCTTCGTGTTCTGATCTGGGAAGAGAGTGGGGACTGGTTATCTGCTGAGAGCCCTTTCCAGCTCTTTATGATGCTGTGGTCTTACACTCCTAAAAGCTGATGGTGGCAGAGTTCTGATGCCAGTCCTATTGTTCTTATAATGCTCAGTCGGCTGTCAGTGCCAGTCTCTGAGTCATAGTTTTTCCTCCTGGAATTTATGATCCGGGCATTCTGCGTCTGTTATTGAACTGTTTATCCTTTGAAGTGGTCACATTGGCTGAGAGCCCAGCCTGGGTCAGGGTTTTGTGGTTGTTGGGGGATGAAGTCTTTTTAATTTTTTTTTTAATTGTGAACTGCACAATAAGCATGGAAGCTTCCACACCAAATGGTTTCTGAAATGGGCATGCAGACTTCAGGGTGAGTGAGTGTCATGTCGATGGCCTTGCAGCAGATGCAGCTTCTGTCAGAGTGGACTCAGGCGCCTTTCTGCATCCCAGGGAGGAGTGATAGGATTTTCTCTGCGGTCTGTTTCATTCCACTGAACCTCACTTAGCCCTGGAAAATGAAAGGTTACAATCTGATCAAGGGGCTGCCTTGTCACCTGCCTGAAGCAGTCATCCGAAACACCTCCTGAAGAATGCCACCCTGTCATTCAGACCTCCGGGTGGAGACTGCTGAGATTTGCCACTGTGAACACCCCATTCATTAGGAGTGGTCAGGGTTTTTCCCTGCCCGGTTCACTTTTAAACTAAGTTACTGGTGGCAATACAATGTAATCTTTTTTTGACAGGTAGATCATACCTATTCAGTTACCCAATAATAAATCATGTTGAACATGTCGGCATGTTGTCTTGCTATTTTCCAGAAGGCCCAGACCATGGAAATGATAAACAATCTCAAATATCTACTCACAATTTCCATAATTGGTTTAGTGTAGGCACACCATAAATCCACTTAATTTGAAGCAAAATGTTATTGTTTTTCTTTGACTCAGAGGATAGATGTTGATACAGAGAATAATCTAGATTGATTACAGTGACCGTGCTCATAAAAATCTGGCTTTTCGATCAAAGGTTGTAAGCCCCAGCCACCCTTTGCTCTCAGGTAGGAGAGGAGAAAAATATGGTTCAAATTCACGGCCTTTGCTTCCTTTCCACTGGAAATTATATCATGACAAAGCTCACTTCAGGGGGAAGGGAGGCATTACGGATTGTTTAAATTGAATTATAATAATCAGTGAGCTCTGCTTAGAGTGTGTGCCTGGCTTACAGACAAGGAATGCTAACGGGGCTATATGCATGTAGACTGAGGTTTAATGTGTGTAATGCAAACATATTATAGCTGTGAATCCTAGTGGAATGTGTATATGGAAAATATTTGTAGATCACTGATTGAATTCAGTCAGTTAGGGATAAAAGACAATAGAATTTGTTCAAAAAGGCACTCTTCTTAGGAGCCAGGGAATCTGGGAAAGTCTGTGATGAATAGCTGTGTGATCTTAAGCAGTCACTGGTTCACTGTTCTGGGTCTCTATTTCCTTATCTGTAAAATGGACTGGTTTATATTTTCAGGTCCACTATTTCCTGACTAAATCACTAGATTTTTGATATATAGCCAAATCGACATACCTGATGCCACTTGCTTTTAAGTCCTTTATGTTGTTGTTTGTCCTTAGTTTTTGAAAAGGCCTGATGACATTACAGGGTGATACCTTGACTTGCCCTTGAATTGGATTTAAGTGAGGCAGATTTGCACAGTTATCAGCCTCACTCTCTCTTGAAGTCATCAAAGTCCAGTGGCCAGACAAAAGTCAGGATGACTCGTGATGCCCCAGGATGCAGTGGATGACCTTGGCATCCTTGATGTTTGACCAAGCTCTAAGCCATGGGCGGGAAACCTTCATCCTAGAGGCCACATGTGATGCTCTAGGTCCTCAGGTGTGGCCCGTGACTGAATCCAAACTTCACAGAACAAATCTTTCTGTTAAGGGTACTCCATAGCAGCGGCTTTATCTGACTTCATGACCATTGTAACAAATTGTCCTCAAGTACCCATTCCTCCAGGCGGGCTGGGGAGAGGGGGGGGGGGCCTCTTCATGTGCTCAAGTCTCTGGCTTGCCAATAGGTTTGAGACCTGACAGTTCTCTCCACTAAGTTTATCACATTTACTAAGATGGTTTCACCCGGGTGTGGCCTCTGTGCCTGCTAAAGCTTCTTAGTGCTACAGGTGAGAGTTGAGTGAAGGTGGACACCATGGGTGGATAAGCAGAACTGAAGAGGGCTTGGCAGCCCTCCCACCAGAGGTGTGAATCCTTCCTAAACACCCAAGACTTCTAAATACAGGCTGGGGGAAGTGGTCCCCAGAATTAATGCTGAGAGAGCACAGAAGGCACTTCTTTTGTGTCTTCTCTGAACAATTTTTTTCTTGAAATTCTTAAATTCTAGTACTGGAAACAACTTTCAGCAATTAATTAATCTATCCCCTTGCTTCTCAAGAAGGTGACATTTGAACCATTTAATAGAGGTGTCAATTCCATTCTTAAAAAATTCTAGGGGAGGGGCGGCTAGGTGGCACAGTGAATAGAGCACCCCCCTGGAGTCAGGAGGACCTGAATTCAGGTCGTCTCAGACACACTTACTAGCCTGTATGACTTTGGGCAAGTCACTTAACCCCAACTGCCCTCCAAAAAGCAAAAAAAAAAATTCTAGGGGAAAAGATTCCATAATTTTCATTGTCCTAGGACCTAGGTGCTTAGGGTCACAACATCCTCCTAACCCCTCCCTACAAGTCTCATGAAAGATATGACAGGAGCTAAAGGACACAGATACAACAAATGAAACAATCCCTACCTATGGTGAGCCTACATTCTAGTGGGGGAGACAAGTATATATAAATATATGCAGTTTTAATATAGAGTTAATAGATATAAATTATATATTTGTGTAAATAATATAAACCTATAAATATATGATACATAAACTTATGCATAATCATATAAACATAAAATAACAAAATATATAAATAGGTTAAATGAAAAGTAGTTTGGGAGTTCTCAAGAGCAGTTGGGGGGCTAAGCAAAGATTTCAAGAAGAATATAGTACTTGAACTGCATTTTAAAGGAAGAAAGAGGCTGTCTGAGGTAGAGGTGAGGAGAAAATATATTCCAGATAAGGGGGACAGCCATTGCAAAAAGCACAGAGAAAGCAAGATGGAGAATATGTGTGTGTGTGTGCATGTGTGCGTGTGTGTGATAGAGAAGAAGGAGGAAGAGAAGGGAGAGAGAAAAAGAGAGAGAGGAAGGAGAGGAGAGGAGAGGTGAGAATAGGAGAGGGGAGGAGGAGAGGAAGAGTGGGGAGGAGAAAAAAGAGGGCATAAAGGAGAAAAAGATGAAAGCTGAAGAGAGGACATGAGAGGTAAGGAAAGAAAAGTGGGAGTGAAAAAGAATGAGAAAAGAGGGTAGGAGGGGGAGAGGGGGGAGAGAGTAAAGGAGAAAAATATGAAGAGAGAAGATGAGAGGAAAAAGAGAAAATGGGAGTAAAAGGGAATCAGGAAAGAAGAAAGTAAGGAGAGAGAGAGAGAGAGAGAGAGAGAGAGAGAGAGAGAGAGAAGAATGAGTGAGAAAGAAGGTCAATTTGGTAAGGAGAGAGAGGCATGTCCAATGAGACTGGAAAGCTTGGATGAAACCATGTGATGAAGGACTTTGCAAGCTACACAGAGGAATTCATATTTTATCCTAGGGGCAATAAGAAGCCACTGGATTTGGTGGAGTAGGGGAATCACTGGGTCAGGTCATCCTTAAGGAAAATCACTTTGGCAGAGGTGTGTAGTATGGATTACAGTGGGGAGAGGCTTGAAGAAGGCTCTTGCAATAATCTGGGTGAGAGGTGATGAGGACCTGAACTAAGGAGGTAGTTATGTGAACGGATAGGAGTCAGGTACAAGTGTTGTGATGGTAGAAGTGGCAAGTTTGGAGATGTGGGGTGAGGGGGAGTAAGGAGTCCAGTATAGTGTAGAGTTATGATTCTGAGTTACTGGATTTTCCTGCCTGTTCTGTGTAGTAACTGACCTGAACTTAAGAATTTACAGGAAATTATAGATAGAAGGGGACTTTCAGATCTTCCCCCTTACCTTTAATGTCTCCTGAGAATCTTTTCTCCTAGAATTTTTTTTAAGAATAGAATTGACAGGGGAGACTAGGTGGCACAGTGAGTAAGAGCACCCGGCAGAGTCCACCCAGGAGGAGGTGGGGGGGGGGAGGACCTGGGATCAGTTCTGGCCTCAGTACTTAGCACCCACACATAAATAACTAGTCAGTAACTTTGAGCAAGTTACTTAACCCTAATTGCTTAAAAAAAGAATAGAATTGACACTTCTATTTAATAGTTTAAATTGCACTGTCCTAAAGAAGCAAGAATCAGGGTTATAATAACTCCTGGAAGTTGCTTCCAGTCCTAGAATTTAAGGATTTCAAGAAAAAAAAATATCCAAAGAAGATACTAAAAAAATTCAGAACCCTGCTCCCTTTTCTCTTCAGTCCTCTTTTAATATTTTGGTTTCTCCTTTGTAATGCTCTCATTCCCTGTCTTGACAAATGCCCTTCTAGGAATAGCCTGGCCATCATCCCAATGCCTCAGTGGCTCTCTGGTGCCCTTTAGTAGCTACAGTCAAAGCCAAAGGGGCCTTGATTGTCCTATTTTAACCTATATTGTCCTCTTTTAACCTTTTTGGCGATAGGCCCTCTTTCATTAGGATACCATAAAAACAGAATAATCCTCAAGAGGGGCCTCAGGAGTCATCTAAAATAACCTGTAACTAAGCAGGAATCCATTAGACAATGGTTATATAGCTTCTGGTTAAAGGTCTCCATTGATGGAGAATTCACTACCTCCCAAAGCAGAGAATTCCAATTCAGGACTGTTCTAGTCGGTAGAAAGGATGTCCTTCCACTGAGTTGAATTTTGCCCCTAGAAACTTCCACACAGTGCCCCTAGTGCTGCTTTCCAGGGCTGAGAAAAACAAATCAATACTTCCTTCTCCATGACTGCTCCTTCAAGTACTTGGTGGGCAGTAGCTGACTTTTGCCGAAGGGCTGGAATCTAGGGCCTTGGAAACTGAAGAAAGGCTTGAGAAATTTTTAGCTAACTATGAGAAAGTCAGTTAGACTGTGAGGGGAGGGGCCCACACAAATTGGTCAAGGCCTGGAGCTGGTCAGAAGTGAGGTAGATAAAGAAAAACCAGGACATGCAAATCAGAGGATAGGCTAAAGGAAGAAGGTGTAAACCCAGGGAATGAAGAAACAGCAGCCCAGCAGGTGAAAAGAGAGAGCACAGTAAAGACTGATGTGAAGAATCACTAAGGAAAATCCTGATATTTTGAACCTCAGGGCTCAGAGTTTTTACAACCCTTTTATCAGAGGTGCAGAGGATAGAGTGTTGGACTTGGGGTGCAGAAGACCTGAGTTCGAGTCCTACCTCAGACTTTAGTAACTGTGTGAACCTGAATAAGTCTCAACATCTCAGACTCAGTCTCCTTTTCTATAAAAGGTGGATAAAAACAGCACCTGCCTCCCAGGGTTGTTGTGAAGATTTAATGAGATATGTAATGTTTTGCAAACCTTAAAATGCTATACAGGGAGTTCCAAACGTCTTAATGTAGCTGTGAATACATTAAAATTTAGATGTAGATCACTAAGAAGTGCTAAGACTTTTGGGACACCTTACATAAGTGTTAGCTGTTATGTCTAGCTTGGGGCCTTGCGGGTGGTGGTTAGTGGAATTCCCTGCTGAAGTGGGGAAGAAAGAGAAGTTAAGTTGTTATGCCCTGACTCAGGCATGCCTCCTTAAGGAATGACACAGCTTTGCTAGTTCCTAGGTTGCAGGGGGCTAGAGATTTGTGCATTTTGACTTTGATAAGTAGATCTAATCATTAAATTCAAACATCAGGGAGTGCTCCCTCAAATCGATCTGAATTTTCTCCTATATCCATTTAAATAATTTTTATTTTGTTTTGTTCTCAGTGGAAAATAATTGGTCACCATTCTTAGTGTGGTAAGGTTTCCTATACCTTAACCATTGTTCTCTCTTTTCCCCCCTTTATTTATGTTTTTATTACATTAACATATTTTGTGGAATAAAACAAGCAAGCAAGCTTTGAAGAAAGATAGGAATTTTAAGACATGATGGGGTAGATGTCTGTAGCAGAAGGAAAGAGAATGGTTAATGATATTGTATAGAGTAACAACCATATTATTTTAAAAATTATTTTATATATATAAAGGAAATGCTTGTTTTATTCCATTTCTTATAACACAAAAGTATTCCATCACAATCATATGCCACAACTTGTTTAGCCATTTCCTAACTGATGAGCATCCTCTCAACTTCTAATTCCTTGCCACCACAAAAAGAGCTGCTATAAATATTTTTGTACATATGACACCTTTTCCATTTTTCAAAATCTCGTTGGGGTATAGACTTAGTAGAGGCATTGCTGAGTCAAAGGGTATGCATGGTTTGAGCCCTTTGGGCATAGTTCCAAATTGTTCTTCAGAATGGTTGGATCAGTTCACGACTCTACCAACAATGCATTAAAATTCCTTCTTGAACTTATTTTGTATTACTGTGCATATACTTTGTGTTTATCTTTATTCCTGTTGTATTTCTGCAGTAGAATGCAAACTCCTTGAGAGTACGGACTATTTCATGTTTGTCTCTGTATCCTAAGCATCCAACATAGTATCTTGAACATTATTGTTTTAAAGGCATTTTTCAGTCTTATCTTATTCTTCATGATCCCATTTGGGGTTTTCTTGGCAAAGATATCAAAGTGGGTTGCCATCTCCTTTTCTAGCTCATTTTACTGATTGAGAAATGAGGCAGTGTTAAGTGACTTACTCAAGGTCACACAGTGAGTAAGTGTCTGAAGACACTGTCTTCTTTGGGAGATGAGTCTTCCTGACTCTAGGCCTGGCACTCTGCCACCTAGCTGCCCAGCCAACTGTCTTAAACATAGTAAGTATGTAATAAATGTTTATTGGATTGAATTGCCATTTTATGAACTTTTATATTGCAAACCTTTACGTTGCTAATTAAGCTTAATTGTCACACATCCATTCTTGAGACTATTTGCCTATACTCCAGGAGAGAAATGAGTGGTTAAAAAGGAGAAGATATTTTAATGTAATGTGAAGACCACTGAGCTGAGAAACAGATCTGGGTTCTGCTATTGGCTTGCTGTAGGCCTGTAGGCAAAGCCCTTCAGAATCTCTTTAGGTAACTAGTTAAATCAACCAGAAGCAAGAGGAAGTCCATTAAAAAACAGTAGGAAATCATGACAAAAGGTGATGAAATAAAATTATTAGAGATTATTACACACAATCACATACCAACAAAACTGAATATAAAAAGAGATTAATATAAAAACTAATCACTTACATAGCATTTTAAAGGATGTAAAATGCATCTCATGTATTTCCTACAAGAACCTTGAGAAGTAGGTACTATTATTATTATTACCCTATTTTACAGATAAGTAAATTGAGGCAAATAGAGATTATGTGATTTACCCAGAGCCACACATTTAGTAAGCTTCAAGTCTTTCTTACTCCAAGTCAAGGATTTTATCCACCTTGAGTACCTCATTCTTCAGTCTTAATACCATAACTGCTTCCATTCCCTGTATTGTGGTACCAGTATGGTCAAATAAAGAGTACCTTCGTCTGATTTGTCAGGTTCTTTTTTTTTTTAAACAAATGCTTTATTAACTTCTGTTTTACATCATTCATTTCCGCCAGATTTTGAGTTACAATCATTTTCCCCCCATTCAGTCCCGCAAGATATTGCTTCCTCCAATCTGCTCTCTCCCATACCTCCTCCCATACCCTCTTCGACTTTTCCTTTAGAGGAAGGTGAATCTTTGCGTCCCAATGCCTGCACATCTTATCTGCCAATTACAAGCAAAGAGTATTAATAATAGTATTTATATATATTTGAGGAATTTAATCTTAAGACCTTGAATTTCAGATACATTTCTTTCCTCCCTTGTCACCCATTCCCTTTGGGGAGATAAGTAATTCAGTATATGTTGTACATGTCTAGCTATGAAAAACATTATCATAGTAGATATATTGTACAAGGCTGCTTATAATTCCCTCCCACTCATCCCACCCCCAACCTGGTCCATTCCCTACATGATCCTGTCCCTCTTCTATAGTGGGTACTTCCAACCTCCTCTCCCCCCAAGGATGCCCTCCCATCCATCATCCCTCCTCTCAACCCCTAACCCCTATTCTGCTGCAGGTTGAGATATCCCATTTAGTATGCATGTTATTCTTTCCCTGAACCAAATTCAATGAGAATGTGGTTTTGCCTTTTTGCCTTCCTATTCACCCCCTCCCTTGCAACCACTTCCCCTTCTTCTACATGAGATAGTTTACCCTACCCTGTCTCTCCCCATCTCCTCTTGCCACTTTCCTCTCTCACCTCATAATTTCACCCCTTGAGTATCCTCCCTTCCCAACAAATTCAACCTATGCCCTCTATCCATATATAACTGTAACCATATACACACACATTCACATATGTATTCATATGACCACATACCCTTCTTCCATTATTTTCATAGTGAGAAAGATTTCATCAGTCACAATTATTGTTTTTCCATATAGGAATGTAAATAGTTCAACTTTGATAAGTTCCTTTTGATTTCTTTTCCCTGATTACCTTCTCAGGCATCTCTTGCTTCTTGTGTCTGGATGTCAAACTTTTTATTCAACTCTGTTTTTTTCCTCAAGAATGCTTGAAAGTCCTCTATTCCACTGAATGACCATATTTTCTCCTGAAACAAAATACTCAGTTTTGCTGGGTAGGTGACCCTTGGGTTCATTCCCAGCTCTTTTGCCCTCTGGAATATTGTATTCCATGCCCTTCAATCCCTCAGTGTAGAAGCTGCCAGGTCCTGTGCTATTCTGTTTGTGTTTCCACAATATTGAAATTGTTTCTTCCTGGCTGCTTGTAGTATTTTCTCCTTGATCTGGGGATTCTGGAACCTGGCTATAATATTCCTGGGAGTTTTCTTTTTGGGATCTTTTTCAGGAGGTGATCTGTGGATTCTTTCAACCTCTATTTTGCCCTCTGGATCTAAAACATCAGGGCAATTTTCCTTGAGAATTTCTTGAAGGGTGATTTCTAGGTTCTTTCTTTGATCATGGCTTTCAGGTAGTCCAATAATTTTTAAATTGTCTCTCCTGGATCTATTTTCCAGGTCAGTGGTTTTTCCCATGAGATATTTCACATTGCCTTCTAATCTTTCATTTGTTTGGATCTGCTTAACAGCATCTTGATTTCTCATAAAGTCATTAGCTTCCATTTGCTCCAGTCTAACTCTGAAGGAATGAATCTCCTCAGTGAACTTTTGAGATTCTTTTTCCATCTGGCAAATTCAGTTTTTTAAGGCATTCTTCTCCTCATTGCCCTTTTGGGCCTCCTTTGCCATTTGAGGTAGTCTATTTTTTAAGGTGTTGTTTTCCTCAGTCAGGCTGTTGACCCTCATTTCATACTTTTCCTGCATCCTTCTCATTTCTCTTTCCAATTTTTCCTCCACTTCTCTTATTTGATTTTTAAAGTCCTTCTTAAGGTCCTCTATGGCCTGCAACCCGCTCATGTTTTCCCTGGGGCTTTTGGAGCAGGACTTCTGACCTCACAGTCCTTTTCCTGCTCTATGCTCCCAAAATAGGAGTCTAATGTTGCATTTTTCTGTTTAATTTGTTTCCTTTGCCTTGGCATGTTTCCACTTAATTACTTGACTTTTGGGCTTGTTGCCACACTATGGCTCTGCTGCCAGACGGGAATTTTCGCCTGGAACTTGTGGGGGACAACTTCCATTTCTGGAAGCTGGAAACCCACCCATGACCTCCACCCCAGATCACAATCCAGATCCAGGGAGGTTAAAGCAAGAGTAATTACTCCCCAAGACTGATAGCTGGATCTCCCTACAGTTCGCAGGCCAGGAGTTGGAGCTGCCTCTGAAAACTACAAAATGGTGTGTCTCCTCAGCAGCTTCTAGCCCCCAGGGGAGAAAGCTGACGCATTCCCCAAATACTGGTCCCAAAGTCCATAGGGCACTAACCTCTCACTTTGTCCTAGGCATGTCTATGTTGATAATTCTGGAATCGCCACAGCTGCTGGTGTTCTGGGGTCTCTCCAGCTGGCTGCTGGTCCTGCTGCCCTGGGGCTAAAACCTCTGCTTACAGGGACCTGTGCTCGGCTCAGCTCGGCTTCCATGCTCTGCGCGCTTCGTGCTGCCAGGCTCCCAGAGCACTGCGCTGGTCCTTCCTGCAGGGCTGCTGGGCTGTCCTCAGCGCGAGGTTAGCTTCTCTGTGTCATTCTGTGCGTGCTGGGGCTCCAGAAGTTGTTCAGAGTCCCCTTTTACATAGTTTGGAGGAAATTTAGGGGCAGAGTGGCTTGGATGAGCTGTTTCTACTCCGCCATCTTGGCTCCACCCCTTGATTTGTCAGATTCTTAATCCAAATACTTTTATTGTCTTGATACTGAATTTTATATTTACTTGTGGATCAACCAAGTTCTCTGTTTGCATCAACCTAATTAAATTATGGTCCTTCATTTATATTTTATTTTAGAGTAGAAAACTAGATAACATTTAATTAATTGAGTCCACATGGTGTTTGAGCTATAAAATGCAGATTACATAGAGACCCTGAACTCAAAGAATTTGTCATCTGAACATGTTTCCCAGATAGTTTTCTAGGGCTAAATTTAACTCTCTCCTTGTCAATAATACCAATCTATAGCTCCATCACTATGGCTCCAGGATAAAATCCAACATGATCTCTGTTTTTGTGTGGTCTGAGTTAAGAATAGTCTTCACATTTTTAAAAACTTTAAAATATTTTTAAAATTTAAAAATAATTTTAAAAATAAAAATATAAAAGCTATTCTTAGCTCTTGGACCAAACAAAAACAGGAGAGAGTCCAGATTTGGCCCTTGGGCCTTAGTTTTCTGGATCCTGTTTTAATGCATAGGAAATACTAGAATCACCTAAGATGGCACAAGGGGAAGGGCATGGGTTTGAATCCTGATTCTGCTACCTTCCGTATGTTATCATGGCCAGATTGCTTAACTTTTCTGAGTCTCAGATTCCTCATCTATAAAATATAGTCTTTCTAGATGACCTCAGAGTTCTTATTTACCTCTTAATTTAGAATCCTATAAAGCTGGTGGAATGAAATTGACATTCCTGAATTATCTCATTGACAACCCTTTTCTCATTTAAAATCACCTCTCAACGAGAGTTGCTTTAATGATTGACTAATTGTCACATTATGTCATGGACATATCTTGATTTTTTAAATTCAGGGACCTCTTAGAACCCATAAAAACATTTGGAGTTTTCAGTCAATATTCACAAATCACATCTATCCTATTATTTTCTTCTTACTTTTCAGTTTAACAGCATCATGGTACAATACAGAGGGCAGAGGATTTCAAGTCAGAAGACTTGGGTTTAAATCCTGAATGGCTCCTATTGCCTATGTGATTTTGGGCAAGTCACTTTACCTCTGGGCCTTAGTTCCCTCATCTGTAAAGTAAGGGGTTGGACCTCTTAGTACCCTTTCTAGTTCTAAGTTTATGAAATAGTCATTTTACTTCTGACTAATAATACAAAGTAAATTGTTGCTGTTGAAGAATCAGTGAAATGGGCACATTCACAGCAAAGATGGAGAATGTAATTCCCCTTGGAAGAATTCAAGGGTTCTTGTTAATACCTGATCTTTTCTTATCTAGACTCTTTTCTCTAATATATGGGCATATTTGACAATGGACCAATGGAAAATGAAATATAAATTCTTGCCAAATATAGCTTCAAATACAAATACAGCTTCACAGCTAGATACCCAGCCAGAACTAGACCTATGTTCCCTTCTCTACCCTTGTTATCACTGCTTATGGTTACCTGAATCCTTAGCTCCCCCTCCCCCAATCCCTCCATTTTTGCCCTAAACATAAATAGAAGGTGCCCCTAAGCCGCAAAGTAGTTGACTCAAGGTAACTGTTTTTCAGTAGTTTAGAAACTGTTTTTCTAGACTTTTTGGCAAAAAGCTAGTGGGGCCATGAATGAATTAATAACCCAGTGTAGGTCAGCTTCTTAGTGGGTCTCCCACTGGGACATTGTATTAGCTGAAGTAGAGGTCTCAGGAAGGGATAATGGGGTCAGCAGCAAAATTTTATGGAAGAAAGAGCTTTGCATGGGGAAATTGAATGAGAAGGATTTGGTTTCCTGGTATTTTTCCTTTATTGCAACAGCACACCTGAAAATTTTGATGGACTACAGGCCTTACTTAATTGGGAAAAGTATATGACGACCTCTCACCTAAAAACACTTTAGAAGAACAAATAAGAGTCCTTGCAGATTTTTTGGTTTGTGTGTTTTTGTTTTTTGCTTTTTTGGGGGGCAGTTGGAGTTAAATGACTTGCCCAAGGTCACGCAGCTAGTAAGTGTTAAGTGTCTGAGGCTGGATTTGAACTCAGGTCCTCCTGACTCCAGGGCCAGCGTTCTATTCAATGTGCCACCTAGCTGCTCCAGGTCTATATTTCTTAACCTCCCATATCTTAAGCAGTTATTTATTCATGGCATCATTTTATTTCAAAAAGAAATTTGCTTAAAATAGATATAAAAGATAAACAACAAAAATATAATAAACAGTAAGCACCTTTTCTACCTCTAGGACTAAACATTTGTGAATTCAGATTATTCTCAAAATCCCCTACTACTAAATCAGTATAGCATTCAGGGTCCACAGACTTTATTTTTTATTATTATTATTATATTTCTTTTTTTTAACAAATGCTTTATTAATTTCTGGTTTACATCATTCATTTCCGCCACATTTTGAGTTACAATTTTCCCCCATTTTTCCCCTACCCACCACCCCAGAATAGCAGTGCCACAAGATATCCCCTCATCCAATCTGCTCTCTCCCATATCTTCTCCCATACCCCCTTCGACTTTGCCATTAGGGAGAGGTGAGTCTCTGTGCCCTAATGCCTGAATATTTTATCTCCCAATTACATGCAAAATAGTATTAATAATAGTATTTATATATATTTGAGACATTTAATTTTAAAACCTCGAATTTCGGATCCATTCCCTTCCTCCCTTGTCACCCACTCCCTCTGGGAAGATAGGCAATTCAGTGTGTGTTGCACATGTATAGCTATGCAAAACATTACCATACTAGATATATTGTACAAGGCTGCTAATAATTCCCTCCCAACCATCCCATTCCCCACCTGGTCCATTCCCTACTTTGATCCTGTCCCTCTTTGAAAGTGGGCACTTCCAACATCCTTTCCCCCCTGAATACCCTCCCCTCCATCATCCCCCCTCTCATCCCCCTTCCCCCTACTCTCCTGCAGGGTGAGATATCCCATTTAGTATGTATGTCATTCTCTCCCTGAGCCAGATTCAATGAGAAAATGGTTTTGCCTTTTTGCCTTCCTATTCTCCTCCTCCCTTGTAACCACTTCCCCTTGCTTCTTCTACATGAGATCGTTTACCCTACCCTGTCTCTCCCCATTTCCTCTTGCCACTTTCCTCTCTAACCTCATAACTTCACCCCTTAAGTATCATCCCTTCCTATCAAATTCAAACCATGCCCTCTAGCCATGTATAACTGTAAACATATATACACACATTCACATATGTATTCATATGCCCATATACTCTTCTTCCATTATTTTCATACTGAGAAAGGTTTCATCAGTCACAATTATTGTTTTTCCATATAGGAATGTAAATAATTCAACTTTGATAAGTTCCTTTTGATTTCTTTTCCCTGATTACCTTCTCAGGCATCTCTTGCTTCTTGTGTCTGGATGTCAAATTTTCTATTCAATTCTGGTTTTTTCCTCAAGAATGCTTGAAAGTCCTCTATTCCACTGAATGACCATATTTTCCCCTGAAACAAAATACTCAGTTTTGCTGGGTAGGTGACCCTTGGGTTCATTCCCAGCTCTTTTGCCCTCTGGAATATCATATTCCATGCCCTTCAATCCCTCAGTGTAGAAGCTGCCAGGTCCTGGACTATTCTGATTGTGTTTCCACAATATTGAAATTGTTTCTTCCTGGCTGCTTGTAGTATTTTCTCCTTGATCTGGGGATTCTGGAACCTGGCTATAATATTCCTGGGAGTTTTCTTTTTGGATCTTTTTCAGGAGGTGATCAGTGGATTCTTTCAACCTCTATTTTGCCCTCTGGATCTAAAACATCAGGGCAATTTTCCTTGAGAATTTCTTGAAGGGTGATTTCTAGGTTCTTTCTTTGATCATGGCTTTCAGGTAGTCCAATAATTTTTAAATTGTCTCTCCTGGATCGATTTTCCAGGTCAGTGGTTTTTCCCATGAGATATTTCACATTGCCTTCTAATCTTTCATTTGTTTGGATCTGCTTAACAGCATCTTGATTTCTCATAAAGACACTAGCTTCCATTTGCTCCAGTCTAACTCTGAAGGAATGAATCTCCTCAGTGAACTTTTGAGATTCTTTTTCCATCTGGCAAATTCGACTTTTTAAGGCATTCTTCTCCTCATTGCCCTTTTGGGCCTCCTTTGCCATTTGAGTTAGTCTATTTTTTAAGGTGTTGTTTTCCTCAGTCAGGCTGTTGACCCTCATTTCATACTTTTCCTGCATCCTTCTCATTTCCCTTCCCAATTTTTCCTCCACTTCTCTTATTTGATTTTTAAAGTCCTTCTTAAGGTTCTCTATGACCTGCAACCCACTCATGTTTTCCCCTGGGGCTTTTGGAGCAGGACTTCTGACCTCACAGCCCTCCTCTCACTCTATGTTTTGATTGTCTTTGCCCCCAGAGTAGGAGTCTAAGATTGCATTTTTCTGTTTAATTTGTTTTCTTTGCCTTGGCATGTTGCCACTTAATTACTTGACTTTGGGGCTTGTTGCCACAGTATGGCCTGGCGCCAGATGAGAACTTTCATCCCGAATGTGTGTCGGGCGAGGGGGGACCTTCCCTTTCTGGCAAGCTGGAAACCCACCCACGACCTCCACCCCAGATCACAATCCAGATCCAGGGAGGTTAAAGCAAGAGTGATTACTCCCCAAGACTGATTGCTGGATCTCCCTATAGTTCGCAGGCCAGGAGCTGGAGCTGCCTCTGAAAACTGCAAAATGGTGTGTTTCCTCAGTGGCTTCTAGCCCCCAGGGGAGGAAGCCGACGCGTTCCCCAAATACTGGTCCCAAAGTCCATAGGGCACTAACCTCTCACTTTGTCCTAGGCATGTCTATGTTGATAATTCTGGAATCGCCACAGCTGCTGGTGTTCTGGGGTCTCTCCAGCTGGCTGCTGGCCCTGCCACCCTGGGGCTAAAACCTCAACTCAGGCGGACCTGTGCTCGGCTCCCTGCATCCTGCTGCTGCTGGTGCTGTGCTGGTCCTTCCTGCAGGGCTGCTGGGCTGTCCTCAGTGGGAGGTTAGATTCTCTGTGTAGTTCTGTGGGTGCTGGGGCTCCAGAAATTGTTCAGGGTCCCCTTTTACATAGTTTGGAGGTACTCTGGGGGAAGAGTGGCTTGGACGACCTAGAGATCTTATGGGTATATAATTACAACATATAATATGAAATGCATTCGAAGTCCATGGGCTGGACATGGTATGGGAGGAAAGAGCGGTAACTCCTGGTTGAATCAGGATAGGCCCCTTGTAGAAGGTAGCACTAAGTCAAAGCCCTCAGAAAAGCCTGTTTAGGAGTTTTAAACCTGTGTCATCACATGGAAGGAATGTGATTAAGTGACCTAAACTTCAGTGAAGTTGAATGAACAATGTGAAATTGTACCCTGTGAATTAATCTCAAATGTGTAAAGGCTGGGACCAGGAAATTCTTTCACACTCTTTGAAAGGTTAAGTGTATATAATTAAATTTCCTGTGTGGGCTGTACTGCGGTGCAAAAGGAGGAAAAAGGGAAGACACCAGTGGAGAATCCAGAGGCAGTGAGGGGGAAGGCCAGCATCCAGAGATCTGGATTTTGGTAACAAAAATCTCCCCATTTTTGATACTGTGTGATGGGCATCAAGGAGGAAAATTTAGATAACTGATGCTTTAAAATTACCTCTTTCCTTGATCTCTCAACATCCACTCTCAATGATTTCTCCTGCAGATATGGAGGTAACCCAGAAGAATATAAACATGTGAGAGGGTTAAGAACCTTGGTCCCTATATTCATTGTCATTGCTGGTATTTCCCATCTGTGGTTGGATAAGTGAGGTGGTCATAAAGGTGCAGAGGGTTACAAATATGAAACCTGACCCAACATTTCTGATTAACCAACAGATTCCATTTCTTTTTCTCTCATAGTGCAGCTAACTGAATGCCTGAATGTCCAAATGAGGACAAAAGCCAACATGTTAGAGGGGAGCGAAGACAGGAAGTTCCTGGAATTCAATTAGAGATGGTGACTGTGATTTCATTAGGACAGGAAACTTCTTGGTGAAGTGTTTCCATCTAGTAACACAGATCATCCAGTCCAGGGGTGGGGAACCTTCAGCCACATGTGACCTTTAGACCACAGTATTATAGTACTGAAATGTTAAGTGACTTACCCAGGGTCACACAGTCAATGTGTATCTGAGATGGAGCTTAAAATCCACATCTTCATGGCAGGCTCTCCGCCCATTACACCACATTGCCTAGAAAATATTTACTAACCAATTATTTTGGAGTTCTGACAATGCTTGGCTGGCTTTTTGAATCAGTTTTAGTATACTCAGGGTTGAACAGTCAGTCCCTCACCTCCTTGTAAAGCTGGTCATGCCTTTGCAAAGAAAATTGTCATGTGCATAAACAGAATTAACTTATTTGGAGTTCTTACCCAGATGGATTATTTTGCTCCTTTGTTGAGTGGCAAAAATCCATTTAAAATGTGAGGCATCAAGGAATACCTCCTCCTGGGGGGAAAAATGTAACCTAAACCAAGCATGACCTACAAGTCAATGCACAGAACTCTATTAGAGTTTGAGATATTAACCCCTGATGTTCCCTTTACAATTTTTAAGAGCTTTCATAGCTATGATCTCATTTGAACCTCAAAACAACTGGTGGAAAACAAAACTACATTAAAAAATGAGCCTTAGAAAGACTGTCTTGTGACTTTTGTCCTGGATCAGTTACTTACTCTCTGCAAAAGTCAGTGGCTGGACCACTGCTACTGTTTTTGGATCCAGACAAGAGATTCATCTAAAGGTTTTTTTTTGGGGGGGTGTCTAGGTGGCACAGTGAATTGAGCATGGGTCCTGGGGTGAGGAGGACCTGAGTCTTAACACTTCACTTGCTGTGTGCCCTTGGGCACACTTAACCCTAGTTGTCCTGCCTTCACCCCTCATACACAAAAACACTAAAGACTATTTTTATTTTATATTTTATCTACAGTAGTATACTCGATCAAGAAATATAATTTTCAGGGCGGCTAGGTGGCTCAGTGAGTAAGAGCACCGGCTCCAGAGTTGGGAGGAACCTGGATCAGTTCTAGTCTCAGAAAATTAGCACCCACACATAAAAATAACTAGCTGTGTAAACTTGAGCAAGTTACTTAACCCCAATTGCTTTAAAAAAAAAGAAATAAAATTTTCTAATGACTATTCTTACTAGAGGGTAGCTAGGTGATGTAGTGGCTAGACTCATCTTTCTGAGTTCATATTCAGCCTCAGACACTTGCTAGCAGTGTGACCCTGAGCAAGTCACTTAACCCTATTTGCCTCAGTTTCCTCATCTGTAAAATGAACTGGAGAAGGGGGACCAATACAGCATCTTTGCCAAGAAAATCCCACATGGAGGCATGAAGAGTTGGACATGAGTGACAGATGATTGAACAAAATTCTTACTAGAGACAGGTACTAAATATTTCAAGTATTCTGGTAAGCTACTGAATATTGCATTCACCCTGGAACCTGGGCAAACCTGTGTTTAAGACAGATTCTTTTTTATTTTTTATTTGCTTTTTGGAGGGGGAAGGCAGGGCAACTGGGGTTAAGTGACTTGCCCAAGGTCACATGATTAGTAAGTGTTAAGTGTCTAAGGCAAAATTTGAACTCAGGTCCTCCTGACTCCAGGGTCGGTACTCTATTCACTGGGTCACCTAGCCGCCCCTAAGATAAATTCTTTAGGACACACTGAAGAGTATAACATCATTCAACTAAGGTCCTGGGACTTTCACCTAGAAACTTTTGCTTCTGTAATGAATCAATCGAGAGAGGGTCCTGAATAACAGTAATTTAAAGAATTTATGGACACGAGTTCTATTAAACCCATGATATCTTGTCATACTCATGCAAATTTATTCTTGGTACTATTTAGGGCCCATATGTGTGCTTTGTCAATCAATAAGCATTTATTGAATATATGTGTGCAAGGCCCGATGCTGGATTCCTGTGACACAAAGACAAAATTGTGACCATCCCAGCCCTTGCAGAAGCTGCATTTTGATTCCTCTCTAAGCTTCCTGAATCTAAGAGAAAGTCACTTGCTAAATTTGTCTTATTGAAGGTACATATCTTATTAGCCCCATCAGTCAGTTCTTAAGGATTTAAATTTCATACTTGGAATCAAAAGCTTGGTGAGGGTGCTGCTCCTTATATTACAGGACTATAGCAGCTGTCTCAACACAGCCATTTGGGGGATTTTGTAGCTGTCTTGCTTCAGGATCGAGCTGTTTGTGTATGTTGATGAGGGAAGTCTCTGATGGTTCCTCTTGACTGTTCCAAATTTGACATTTACAATTGTAAGAGAACTTCTGATGTTAATGAATGAACACATAGACAGAGAACTCTAGGCAACAGGATATGAATTGGAGCTTCTTTTCTGATGGTTCCTCTAAATTGTAAAATTAAATGTGACTGCTATGCATCAAAATCCTGTCAAAAAGCAGGAAGGAAAGAAGGAAGAATTGAAGGATAAAGAGGGAAATAAAGGGAGAGAGGGAAGAAGGACAAGAGGAAAGAAAGAAGGAAAAAAGGAAGGAGAATGAAGGGAAAGAAAGGAAGTGAAAGGAAGGGAGGGGAAAGAGAGCATAAATTTAAAAAAATTATTAATAATTTGATTCCAAGTGATTAGACTTCATATATTTTCATTTGGAAATATATGAAGTTCAGTCATTTGGAAACTTCATGTATTTCCAATATAATTGTCACTTGTTTTGATTCTGACTTCTGTTTACCTGACTTATCTAACTTGTTCTGCATCATTCAACTCATCTTGTGTTTGGTTTCCAGTGAAGGCATTGGCTAGAAGCTATGTCTGGTGACCTAACATCAATTATGAAATTTATGGAAAAGACTGTGAAGAATTAACATACATAACAGGACATTTTATTTACAAAATCAATCAAACAACTGTGCTTACTATCAAAAGAAGTATGCCTACTTTTCTGAGGAAAGTGACTAAGAAACCTTAGTCAAGAATCAATACTGAGTCATGGTAAATTTATGGAAACAGCCTCTTGGTTGTGATAAGCACACAAAATGGCCGGAAGTATTCCATGTCCCACTTCAAACCTCTGTTGCCATAATTATATCTCTGTATCCCCAACTATTTTCACACAGATTGAAAGACACTGTCAGAATGTACTGGGAAAAACACTGGTCACAGAGTCAGAAAATCTAAGCTTGAATTCAGACTCAATCTTCCACTTAATGTGTTGTGATTTGGGGTATGACTTTTCCTCTCCGCCAGTCACTTTCTTTATTGGGGAAATAAAAGATGGTCTTTAACACCTCTTCCAGCTCTATGATTCTGAAGGTGACAGAAGGTCAAAACTGTAACATGAAATGAGTAATATTGAGGTATATAGTCAATGTCAATAAACACGTAAGTACCTACTGTGTGCTGTGAACTGTGCATATAGATGGAGGAGAAAACTGCAGCAGGACTCTCAGAAACTTATAAGACAGGCTTCTCTCATTCTGCTTCCTAGTATGCATTCTATGCTCTAGGCAGCAAATACATTGTTCCCTATGGCTGGAATGTTCTTGTTCCACTTCAGCTGTTGAATTTCTATCTGTCCTTGGAAGCTTAATAATCTAAGTACCACCATTCTTCAGGAAAGAGTTCCCTTATCTCTATCTTCCCACTTACCCATTCTTCACCTAACCCAGGGGTGGGGAACCTGCAACCTCCAGGCCCCTGTAGCCTCCTAGGTCCTTTTGACCCAGTCCAAATTTTTAGGAACAAATCCTCATTAAGGGGATTTGTTCTGTGAAATTTGTATTCAGTCAAAGGGCTGAAAAAAAAGAACAACAAATTTTGTTTGCATTGTCTATGTATCATGCATTGTTTTGTATTAGAGTTATTTGTGCATTATATCAGGTTTTCTCACTATGTTAAGCTCCATAAGGACATGGACTACATTTCATCTAAACTTTCTCTCTCAGTGTCTAGTGCAGTATTCTGCACATAATGGTTGCTTGACAAATGTTTATTGATTTGAATTTAATCGATTTCATTTGAGTTTGAGGAATTTATGGATGGAAACTTTATTAAAGTCATTGTATTTCGTTAACCTCAAGCAAATTAGGCTAAAGGGATGGTGTAAACAGTGGTCCCCAATCAGTGGTCTGCAAGCCCCTAGACAAACATGGAATTATCTCAAAAAGTCTGGAATTTCTGTGAGCAAGCATTTTTACGTTTAAATTTTACTTTAGCTCCAACAAAATACGTGGCATGCCTCAGTACAAGAAAGAAGGAAATATACATTGTGTAGACTAAATAAATATGTTTCATATATATGTATTTGAATTTTTAGCTTAGATAAATGCATTTATGATTGATAAAATGCAAATTCATTTAAGAGCATTGATGACATCATTGTAGCTTTATGTTGGCTATCAATAGTAAAGCTACTGTCTAGACTTCACAGTATTTTTTCCTGTGTCAAAATGGGGTCATTATATTGTAAAAAGTTGGAAGCACTAGTACAGACTGCTGTGGAAGCCCTGAAGCTTATTATCATCAGTAATTGACCAATGAGATTTATCAGGTGTCTCACTGATCAACACATCACCTCATATTCAAAATAGGCATTAGTCATCTTTTAAAAGTTTTATTATATGTATTTTACTTTTCAAAATGTTTAGTTTTTTCCTAAATTTCATTCATTTTTCCAACCATCTATTAATTTTTTAAAAATAAAAAAAAACATTTTTAGGAGTTGGTCATTTTAAGGACATCTGGTTGAGTCTCTAGACTTGCACTGATAAATATCATTCAGATAAAACAATAGGCTTACATAAAAAGAAAATAATGTCTATAAATTGCTGTTTTATCCACATCTTTACTTTTCTAATATTTTCCAGAAATCAGACTTTGCCACAAGCAATGGAACTTCCAAGGTATTTCTGCCACTCTCATTAAGATTATGAGGTCCAGCTGAATCATACAAATTCCAAAGCGCATATAGAACTATGTAGTGCTCCCATATAGACTAGCATAAAAAAGCTTCTTCCAAGTGACTTGACAAAAGCAGAACTATTGGAAATTTCCCTTTAGAACCATCTGCTGTTAAACTTTTGGCAATAGCTCCCAGACCTCACTACAAAGGAAGAGAACAGCTGCTTAAGTGGGGACACTTGATATTTCTACACCTACTAGCATAACACAGATAGAGTCTTAAGACAGGGTGCAGCTAAACCCTTTTTGGTTAAAATATTATGACAGCCAAGGGGCAGCTAAGTTAATTCCATAATAAAACTAAATTAGGTGTTTATTTCAAAGTTAAGAAATTTTTAAAGTAACTCAAGTTGTATTCCACACATCAAGTTCCTTTATACATTTTTTTAAAAATCTAAAATCTTAAGAATCATGGCAAGGATTATAAGGTGAATGTAAAACTGACTGGGGGTTACAGGCATGTTGTCTGTATGAATGCTGCTGTGGGAGGGGCTGTGTTCCTTGGAGTTCCTCAGTACTTTGTACCTTTGAAGTTTCTATGATTCAGCTGGTGATTTTCCCTCTTCTCTTTATCATCTATCCTTTCTCATTTGTCAATCTTATCAGCTCCTGTGGACTCAATGATCATATTTCTGCAGATGATTCTCAGATCTATTTGTCTTGCCCTAAACCCTGTCCTAACCCCCCCAGTCACACATATTCAGTGCCATCTCCAACTGGATGTATGTAGACATCTTAAACTCAGCACTTCCCAGATTGAACTGTATCTTTTCCCTAAAATGCTCCCCCCTTTTGAACGTCCCTGTTTTTGTTGAGGGCAACACCATTCTCCCAGTCATGTGTTATTTTCAATTCCTCCCTCTCTCTTCTCCTCCCTATCCAATCAGCTGCCAAATCCTGCTGCCCCCTGCTTCTCCTCTGACATTGTTCCCACCTTGGTGCAGACTGTCATTGCCTCTTGCCTAGGGGCAATGTCACTGCCATTGCCTTCTCTAGCCTATTGGCCAGTCTCCTCATCTCGAGTCCCCATTCTAATTCATTTTCCATTCAGTCGTTAATTTGATCTACCTAAAGTACAGGCCTAAATATGTGATTTATTCAGTAAACTCCAGCGGCTCCACTATTGCCTCCAGGATCAAATAAAAATATTCTCTATTTGACATTCAAAACCCTTCATAACCCAGTCCATTGTTTTGCTGTTGTTCAGTAATGTCTGACTATCCATGATCCCATCTGGAGTTTTCTTGGTAAAGACACTAGAGCGGTTTGCTACTTCCATTTTCAGTTCATTTTATAGATAAAGAAACTGAGGCAAACAGAGTGAAGTGACTTGCCCAGGGTCACAGAGCTAGGAAGTGTCTGAGAACAGATTTGAACTTATGAGGATGAGTTTTTCTGACTCCAGGCCCAGTGCTCTGCACTATGGCGCCACCTAGAGGCCCCATAACCTGGTCCTTTCCTACCTTTCCATTCTTACACTTTATTCCCCTTTACATAGTCTATGATGTAGTGACACTACCTTTCCTGCTTCCTGACTCCACATTTTCACTGGTTTTGCTCCATGACTAGAACTCTCTCTCCCATCAGACTTCCTTTTAAGCCTCAGTGAAAGTCCCTTCTCCTGGAGGAAGTCTTTCTCAGTCCCCCATAATCTTATTGCCATTCCTCTGAAATATCTTTAATCTGATCCTAGTTATGTCTTGTTTGTACCTAATTGTTTGCATGTTGAATTCCCCATTAGCCTATTAGCTCTTTGAGAACTGGGACTAATTTTTTTGCCTTTATTTGTTTTCCCAACACTTAACATAGTGCCTGACACATAGTAAGTGCTTAAAAAATCCTCATTGACTTGATTGGTTCTGTAGCAATAAATTTCAGTCACATATTCTATGCTGAAGCCTTTTATCACATGTCACATATAAAATAACAGAACTAGTGAATTACTCCTGTCATGGGAAAAATTAAGAAGCAAATCAATAGTTCATAACATTGTGTAAAAGTTTGGTAGAAACTCAGTATGAGGATATTTGAAAGGAATATAAACTGATGGAGTCTGAATATAGATTGAAACATACTTTTTAAATCTTATTTCACTTGTTTGTTTTTCGTTTTGTTTTATTTTGTTTTGTGTTTTCTTTCACAACATGGCTTATATGGAAATGTTTTGCATGATTTCATATGCATAATGTATATGAAGTTGCTTGCCTGTCAGTGAGAGAAGAGGGAGGGAGAAAATTTGGAACTCAAAACTTTAAAAAGCAAATGTTAAAAAGTGTATATCATTAGAAAAAATATAACATGTGTATAAATGTGCGTATATGTGTATGTATATGTATGTGTGTACATATGGAGTATATAACGCATAATGGTATATATATATATATATGTATACACATATATGTATGTGAGTGTGTGTGTGTGCACTCATGTTCCTCTGTATAACAATGAAGAAGCAGTTTGGAAAGCACCATAATCTGGCTGGCTACAGGGTAGATATGTAAGATGGGTGAAGAAATAAAGGATTACCTTTTCCCCACTCTTCAGATGTAGGTGGAGGCAGTCCACAGGGTTCCCAGACTGAAAGGAAGGAAATGATGTAGAAAAGAAGAGATTCTTTTACATATCTACTGAATCATCAGCTCTTCTATCTTAGGAGTCAATTAGCAGACTTTTTGTCATGACCCATTTCAAGCTCATGAGTCACACATAGCTTCAACCAAGCCTTTAAAGTTCCCACTAGAATTAGAAGCAGGCAGAGCATATCTGTGTAGCCTCTGTTCATTGTATGTTATGATTTTCCTTGGTTAAATTTTTTGTCTTTTCAAAATTCATTGGGGTGCTATTTTTCCCTTTTTAAAAAAATAGTATTTTATTTCTCCCCCCAATTTTAAGACAAGATAATTTTTAGCATTCATTTTACAAGATTTTGAGTTCCAAATTTTTCTCCCCTCCCTCCCTTCTTTCTCCCCTTCCAAAAATGGTGTGAAATTTGGTATAGGTTATATATGTGCTATCATGTACAACATATTTCCATCTTAGTCACAGTTGTGAAAGAAGAAAAAAACATGAAAAAGAATAAAGTAAGTGAAAAAGATATGCTTCAATCTGAATTCTGAGTTCATCGGTTCTTTATCTGGATGGGCATAGCATTTTCCTTTGTAAGTTCTTTCTATTTATCTTGAATCATTATGTTGCTGAGAAGAGTGGAATCATTCATAGTTGCTCGACAAAGTGTTGCTGATATTATGTATAATGTTTTCCGGGTTCTGCTCGTTTTACTTTGTGTCAGTTCATATAAGTCTTTTTCCAAAATCTGCCTGTTCATTATTTCTCATTGCACAGTAGTATTCCATTACAATTATATACAACAGCTTGTTCTGTCATTCCCCAATTGATGGATATCCCCTCAGTTTCCAATATTTTGTCACCATGAAAAGGGCTGCTATAAATATATTTGCACATTTCCCTTTTTTATAATCTCTTTGGGATACAGACCTACTAGTGGTATTGCTGGATCAAAGGGTATGCACAGTTTGGTTACCCTTTGGGCATAATTTCAGGTTGCTCTGCAAATTTGTCGGATCAGTTCACAACTCCACCAACAGTGCATCAGTGTCCCAATTTTCTCACATCCTTTCCAACATTTATCATTTTCCTTTTTTGTTACATTAGCCAAACTGATAGATGTGAAATGGTACCTCAGAGTTGTTCTAATTTTCATTTCTTTAGTCAAAAGATATTTAGTACACTTCTTCATATGTCTATAGATAACTTCGATTTCTTTATATGAAAACTGCTTGTTCATATCTTTTGACCATTTATCAATTGAGGAATGATATGTGTTCTTATAAATTTGACTCAATTCTCTATATATTGAGAAATGATGCCTTTATCAGAGACATTTGCTATAAGGATTGTTTCCCAGCTGTATTTTTTCCTTCTAATCTTGGTTGCATTGGTTTTGTTCATACAAAAGCTTTTAATTTTAATATAATCAAAATGATCTATTTTACATTTTGAAGTGCTTTTGTTTGGTCATGAATTTTTCCCTTCCCCATAGATTTAACAGACAGACTATTCTTATTCTTCTAATTTGCTTAAGGTATTACCCTTTATGTCTAAATCATGCCCCCATTTTGACCTCATATTGGTATATGGTGTGAGATGTTGGTCTGTACCTAGTCTGTCTCCTACTGTTTTCCAGTTTTCCCAGCAGTTTATTGGTTACTATGTTTTGTGTACCTAATCTCTTCCACTGATCCACCACTCTTTTTCTTATCCAGTACCAGATGGTTTTGATGATTATTGCTTTATAATACAGTTTAAGATCTGGTATTTCTAGGTCCCCTTCCTTTGTATTTTTTTTTATTAATTCCCTTGATATTCTTGACCTTTTGTTCTTCCAGATGAGTTTTGCTATTTTTTCTAGCTCTATCAAATAATTTTTTGATAGTTTGAGTGCTATGGCACTGAATAAGCAAATTAGTTTCAGCAGCATTGTCATTTTCATTATATTGACTTGACCTACCCACAAGCAACTGATATTTTCCCAGTTGTTTAGACCTGACTTTATTTGTGTGAAAAATGTTTTATATTATATAGTTTCTGAGTTTGTCTTCGCAGGTAGACTCCTAAGTATTTTATATCGTTTACAATTATTTTAAGTAGAATTTCTCTTTTTATCTCTTGCTACTGGACTTTGTTGGTAATATAAAGAACTGCTGATGATTTATGTGGGTTTATCTTATATACTCCAACTTTGCTAAAGTTGTTCATTATTTCAAATGATTTTTTAGTTGACTCTCTAGGCTTCTCTAAATATACCATCATACCATTTGTAAAGAGTGATAGTCTTGTTTCCTCATTGCCTTTTCCTTCTCTACTGCTATAGCTAACATTTCTAGTACTGTATTGAATAATATAGTGGTAATAAGGGGCCTCCTTGCTTCACCCCTGATCTTATCAGGAAGGCTTCTAGCTTATCTCCATCATAGATTATGCTTGCTGAAGGTTTTAGATAGAGACTGCTTATGATTTTAAGGAACACTCCCTTTATTCCCATGCTCTCTATTATTTCTAATAGGAATGGGTGTTATATATTGATAAAAGCTTTTTTGCATCTATTGAGTCAAACATAAGATTTCTGTTGATTTCACTGAGGTGGTTTTGTCCATACTCCCAATGTAAGAACGTTCTCTGGGGTTGCTTATAGGAACTCAAACACTGTCCTTTCATGTTTTTTCTCTAATGCCTTTGAATTAAGTCTTACAACAGTCTATGCAGCAGAGACCTCATGTAGTCCCAAATTTACATGTGGAGATCACAAGCACCTCCAAATAGAGTTAAGCCACTTCACCAAGGAACATTTCACAGAATTAACCAGTACTAGTACTTATAAAGAGCCTGTCACAAGCCAAGCAAATAGAGAAAAAGAAAATGTCATAAAACAAGCAACTTTAAAATCTCTTCAAAATTATTTCATAGAGAGAATTAAAAGCAATCTAGACAAATTAGATTTAAACCTCAGTGTAGAAATCTATAAAATCCAGTATAAAATAGAGAAAAGGGGAAAAAATAAAGGGAAAACCATACTTCCCCTTTTAGAGAAAGAAACTCTACTTCCAGTTGAGCTCCCAGACCATGTGTGATTCTGCCTAAAGAAATTAGGGACCTGGAGATAATGGAAAGTAGGCAGGAAATGTCTTCATATTCTCCGTACAATTCACGTTATAAAGAGAATCCTACAGATTCAATAAGAAATTAATTAAAACAATAAATTCAGTATAAGCAAAAGTAAAATCGGTAGTAAAGTGGTAGATTCTGAATAAACACACAAAAATTTTTGCTTTTGTATATTGATAACAAACCACAGTAGGAAGAGATAGAAAAAGAAGTTCTCTTCAAAATTTTAATGTATGTAAAAAACTCATATGAATATATTTAGAAAATAATAAAACCATAAGAATTGAGTCTACATTGATGCATTATCAAGCTACTTTAAAAACAAAAATGTTAAAATACCAAAAAAAACCAAAAACAAAAACAAAACTACAGATTAGGTAGTGATGCATTCTTAAACTACTTAAAGAAAACCAAAATGTTAAAATATAAAAAAGACAGAATAACAATGTTTAAAACAACGTATGATGTCTAGCTAACCATAACATATATACATAGCAATTGCATAGCTATATGTATGATACCAATACATTTATAAAAATTAAATAATCACAACTATAAAAAATTCACAGATGAGGACAGAAGGTAGTTCAGAAGGAGGACACAAGCAGGGTGTTGGCACTGTGATTTTTAATTTAATATAGAACTTGATATATTTAACATACAACTTGACAAGTTGTAGGTTGCAGATTTGCAGCTTAATATATAATCATCTTTTGCTCTTCTTTGTATGTTGACATATTTTTGTAGTTGATATTTGTTAAATTCACAATACTTTTTTCATAGAAAAAAGAAAAATTATGTACCTTTGATCTAATGTCAACAGAAGTCTTATTTTCTTTAGATGCTAGTGCATCTCTCATTCCCTCTAGTCCCACATCACTCTCAATGTGGTGATGTCTCTGCCCAGTTTGTTGACAGCAATTCGACATCCTGTGCCTGAACCATAGATTGGAAAGGAAGCAACACTGATTAAGAAATCATATTTCTCAACTTCTGTTGTCATAGACTACTCACCTTCTTGTTTGAATCTGTGTTTAAAGAACAATGGAAAGAAACCTTTTTGCCAAAGGGCAAGGCTTAAAAAGAATCAGAACCTGCTGATTGAAAGGGAAATAATTCCAGCAGAGAATCCAATATAAATGTTGTCATTACTAATACAAAAACAGGATACTACGTAAAATGTCAGGCTTTTTAATATGTTGTTTAGGTTTTTTTTTTAAAAACTTGTTTCTCTTTTTATTCTTTGTTGTAAAAGATGGCTCTCTGGGAGGGAAAGGAAGAGAGTCGTAAAGGGTAATGTGGGTAATGTTGATAATAATAGCTAATGAGCACTACGTAAATAACACTATTTAACTATATAACAACCTTAGAAGGTAGGTTGTATTACCATCCTCATTTTGTATATGTGGAAACTGAGACACAAAGAAGTTATGTGACTTGCCTAGAATCACACAGCCTTATGTGTGATTATTAAGTACCTGATGCCTTATTTGGAACTCATATCTTCTTTACCTCCATGTGTGATATTCAAGACAGTCACCATGTCTATTTATGTGTCACTTAGCAGGTTTCAATAAAAATCTGTTTTAAAAATAAGAACAATTCAATAAGAATTCCCCATTTCCTACCCCCCAAGCTTCCCAGAAGTTTAAGGATTTTCTTTTTTATTAAGGTTACTATCTACTGATACTAATCCTGGAAAAATGGGAATAGGGAGAGAAAAGGAATGCAATATATAGGGGAGGTGGGGACAAAAGTAAGAGATAATGGGAATGTCTTCTTCTACCAACTACAAGTATTTACTATATAAAATTTCTGAAAGTAGGTTATGTACAACTATAATTTGTAGTGTGATTTTAATTCCAACCCACCCAGTAGACATAGGAAAAAAAAAGGCAGGGGGTGAGGGTGGAGTGGTTTAGCAAACACAATCAACCCATAAACTATGTTAGATAGTTCAAGCGACATGTCATCCCCATAGTCCCCTGCTTCTGCAGAGAAGATTGTAAGCTCACAGATGGGGAAGCTTCACTGTAACAAAGTATTTAACTGTAAAATTGTGGCCACACATGGTAATTCCTTTGCAAAGTATGAACACCTCTGTGAGTGAGTCAAAAGGAAATCTGACTGAGCAAACAAATTAATCATATCTCTGGAAATTAAATAGTTAAGTCCTACAGAGTTTGAGGGAATACAGGCTCCAGAGTGCTTTGGGGAGGAGACCCCCGAAGGGAGGCAGGAGGGGATTTTTCTTTTCTTCCCTCCCTTGCCCACAGTGTCTAGCAGTGACTTGCCCAAAGGGAGACACTTATCCAGCAATCTGGGATACTGTCAATTCAAGGCACAGTTGAAGGAGCAGAAACACATACTACAGGCAGAGAAGGTGGTGACATTTAAAGGATATGAATTCGGCTTTGAAAGATGGATAGGGATTTAACAGGCACAGGATGGAAGGAAGGCATTTCAGTAATTGGGAACAAGGTGAGCAGAGACACAGAAATGCAGGATCTCACTATTTATTCTGGATCCAGGGTGATATAGGCTAGTTTGGTTGGAGTGCAGAGGTAGTAGAGAGACATCATGTTAGATAAGACAAGAAAGGCGGGGTGGGGAGGTGGCAAATTGTAGAGAACTTTAAATTCTAGGCAGAATAATTTGAACTTCATATGATAGGGAAAAGTGAAGCCTCTTAAGACTGTTAAGCAAAGGAGTGGCAGAACTAGATGTATTTGTTTAAACACACACACACACAAATCAAACATTATTCTGCAAGCACCATGTAGGATGGATTGTTGGAGGAAGAGGAGAGACAGCCAAACCTCTAAGGAGATGATTGTAGCGATCTAAACTGGTGGGACTGAGTGTCTGAACTAGCAGGGTGAGAATGAAGGAATGTCAAAAGCAAGAGATATCAAAGCAGTGCAATGGATGAGACTTGGAAACTGATTAAATTTGAGAGATGAAAAAGAGTAAAAGAAGTCACAGATAAAACCAAGGGAGAGAACGTGAGATAGGGCTAATGGTCGTCCCATAGACAGAAATACCCAAAGAAAAGCAGTTTTAGGGGGAAAGATAAAGAACTTAGTTTTGGCTACATTGACTTTCAAGTGTTCATGGGACACTTGAGTCAGGGATATCCTTTAACCATTTAGAGATATGGGTCTGGAGCTCACAGGTCAAGAGTGGAAAGGGAGATTTGGGAGTCATCTGCAGGGATCTTGTGTAAACGGGATTACCAAGGGGTACAATGTAGAGAGAACAGAATGGAAGGTTGAGAGCGGGGGTCTTGGGAAACATCCAAATGCAGGGGTCAGGAAGCAGATGAGGAGACAAAGGAGTGAATGGAGAAGCAGGAGGAGAACCAGGAGAGCCTAGAGTCCTGAATCGGAAAAACGAGCAAGTATCAAACAGGAATCAAAGTCCATCAGTGAAACAAATTGGAGAGACTTCTAGACATAGAGGATCAAAAAGCTCATTGGATTTAGCTTTTAGGAGGCCACAAGATGTTAAGAAAAACAGTTTCTGTGATGTGGTACTTCTGGATGCATGATTACAAGGGTTTGAGGATAGAGTAAAATGTGTAGGAAACTTTCAAGAAGCTAGAAGTTTTTTAAAAAATCAATACAAATCCCCACCAATCTATAGGGGAAAAAGCAAGTTTTAGAAAGGAACAAAACAAGCAAAGACATCTTGTTATTACCTTGCCGAATTTAATATTTGTTGCCATTATCATTTTTTTCAGTTGTGTCCAACTCTTTTGGGGTTGACCCCTTTGGTGATTTTCTTGGAAAAGATACTGCAGTGGTTTGCCATTTTCTTCTCCAGCACATTTTACAGATGAGAAAACTGAGGCAAACAGGGTTAAGTGCCTTGCCCTGGGTCACACATTTAGTAAGTGTCTGAGGTCAGATTTGAACTTAGAAAGATGAGTCTTTGTGACTCCAGGTCCAGCACTCTACCCTCTGTGCCACTTAACTGCCCCATTTTAAAATATACACTAAAAAAGCCCCACCTTGTTCATAACAGATGTTCATTCAGATTTTCATATGTAATTCTCTCTCATTCTTTGTGTATTGGACTATGTAGGGTTTTTTATTTTAGTAAAGTCAAGTCAGCCAACATTAATTATTTAAGGTTGATAATTATTAAGCTCATGATAAAGAATATATATTAAAGGAGAAAAAATGTAACTCCAAAAAGCTGAAGAGAAAATAGAAGAATTAATAGTGTCAAGATGAAATATTTTTAGAATTAACTGAGGAGCCCTAAACGTCCTCTAGTAAACAGATGGGAAGGAGTCAGTAGCAAAGAAGCAATTGAAGATACATGAGAGGATTGAGAAGAGAGATATTCGAGGTCATAGAGGAAGTGGGATAGTTTGAGCTCAAGAGCAGAGAGCAGGGTTAGATTTAGTGGTTGCTAGGAATTCATTCTGTGACCAGAGAAAATGAGAAGAAAGGGAATGATAAAGCTGAGGAGGCTTGAATGACAAAGCAGCAGAGCTAAGTGTGTTCACATGGGATGACCTTAATCTTGGGATTGCCACAATGAGTGAGGAAGGAAGGATACTAGGCTAGATGCTAGAAAACTTGGGTTTTATGGAAGAGAAGTTTATATATGTGTTTTCTTTTTCAGCAAGTCACTAGGGGAATGAGATAATATTTATAAATAATGACATTTATGAAGTGATTTAAGATTTTCAAAGTGTCTTCCATAATCTTATTGGAGCCTTATACCAAAACCATGTATTATTATCTGTCTTTTTTATGGATGAGGAAACCAAGTAAGCCCTGCCTTACAATAATCTCATTTGAGCTTCATACCAAAACTGTGAGGTAGATACATGCTTTTGACAGATGGGGAAAATGAGGGTCAGAGAACTTAAGGGACTTGCTTGTAAATGTTGGGGGTAGGATTTGATCCCAGTTCATCTTGACTGCATTTTGAACATTCTTTCCACTCTACATTTGAGTCAATAAGGGTAAATTAAAAGAACTTTTAGGCAGCAACAAAGACCCTTCTGGAGTTACATAAATAGATACATACTAGGCAAAATCAGACTGATTTTGTTTCCTTCAGGAATACAGCAATTGGAATATCTCATAGTCTGGGAAACTGTGACTGGTCATGGGGATGAAGGGTCATAGAAACAATGGGTTTCATCAGCAAGTGGTCCTTCTAGCTTCCATATTGACAGACCAGTCTCAACTCCTTCCCATCACCCACTAATACCTATAGGCTAGTACCCTCCCCAAACCCAGCCCTGCAGTGTCTATGCTTCTGGAGGACATAGGACAAGGGTACTTATCCCTGCTACCAGTTCTCAGTACTCTGACCCAGAGGGAAACCTACAAACTTGCACAGAATCAGATGAGAAAAGGATACTAAATATTGCAAAACAAGAATTCCTTGGAGCTCAAGGCCCTCCTTGCACAAACAGTGATATCATAGAAAGTTAAAACAACCTCTGTTAGTGAGCTTATAACAAACAATGACAAAGAAATAAAACAAATTGAGCATCATATTGTAAAACTTTCACACGATAGGCAGTTTTCTCCTCACTGCAAAGAAACAAGGAGGCAAATTCTCAGATCTCTTCTTTAGGACCAGATTTAGTTATAATAAATTCATAGCATTTGGTTTTGATGGGTTTTGATAGGTCAGCCAATAGGAATTTATTAAGTGCTAGATATGAGCCAGGTACTATATTAGACCAGGAGGATACACACAGGAAATAGGGCCTGCCCTCAAGGAGCTTGCCTTCTATCAGCAGAACCAAGATGTTCATAAAGACACAAAAGCGATTGGAGGTGATTTGGGGAGGGAAGAGCCCCAGAAGCTGGTGAGAACACAAGAAACGTCGTGTGTTAGGTATTACCCCATCTGATCTGGGTCTTGGAGCAGTATGGGGATTCTAAGAAGGAAAGGTGAAGAAGGAATATATTCCACACACTTGTGATAGCTATTTCTATGGCATACAAATGGAAAATGCAATGCTATGTATTAGAAATTATAAAGCCAGTTTGACTGCACCAAAGAGAGAGTATGGATGGAACTAATGTGTAGTAAGGTTGGAAAGGTAGGTTGGGGCTGGGCTGTGAATGGTTTTTAAATATCAAACAGGAATTTATGTTTAATCCTGGAGGTGATTGAGAATGGGAAAACTGATGGCATGATGGTTGGGAACATTACTGTGGTAAGCTCTGTGAAGGATGGATTGAAGTAAAAGAAGATTTTAGAGAGGAAGGACAAAAGGTTAGTACAATAATCCAGGTGAGAGGCTAAACTAGTGGTGATGACTGTGTGGGTAGAAGGAAGGAAACAAGCATTTATTAAATGCCTACTATTTTCCAGGCACTGTGCTAAATACTTTATAAATATTATCTTACTTGATTCTTACTACTTTGGAAGGTGCCATTATGATGCTCACTTTACAATTCAGTAAACTAAGGCAGGGTTTAAGTGACTTGTCCAGGGTCTTACTTACACAGCTAGTAAGTTTCTAAGGCCAGATTTGAACTTATCTTCCTGATTCCGGGCCCAACACTCTATTCATTGTACTGCCTAGCCAACCCTGTGTCAGAGAGAGGTAGAGAGAAGAGATATGAGAAATGTTATGGACCTAGGAACAGAAAGATTTGAAAAATGATTGGAGGTATGGACTCCATGAAAGTGAGGAACTGAAAATGCCACCAAGGTTATAAATCTAAGGCTTCATTTTCAGTTTTTTGTTCCTATAAAAACAATGCTGTTATAAGCATCTTGTATGTATGGGACCTTTCTTTTTATCATTGACCTCCTTGGGTAAATGCCTAGCAACAGGATTTCTGGGTTAAAGGATGTGAACATTCTAGTCACTTTCTTAGCAGAGTTCCAAATTGCTTTCCAGAATGGTGAGACCAAAAGTGCATGAATGTGCCTGCCTTTAGACAACCACTACAACATTGATTATTCCCATCTTTCACCATTTTTGACAATTTTCTGGGTATAAGGTAAAACATCAGTCTCATTTTTATTTGCTGTCTCTTATTATTAGTTACTTGGAACATTATTTCATATGGCTGCTAATAGTTTTATAACATTTTATTTTTGCTTTTTGGAGGGCAATTGGGATTAAGTAACTTTCCCAAGGTCACATGGCTAGGTTTTTTGTGTTAAGTGTCTGAGGCTGGATCTGAACTCAGGTCCTTCTGACTCCAGGGCTGGCACTCTACTCACTGCGCCACCTAGCTGCCCCTATAACATATCTTTTGAGAATTGTTTACTCATATCATTTGACTCACATCTTTTGGGGATTGACTTTTGTTCTTATGTATTTGTATTGGTCCCCTACATAAAACTCAGACATCATACCCTCGTCAGAGATAGTGGATGCAAAAATTATTTTCTAAAAAAACCACTTCCTTATCTTATTTCAAAAGCTTTTCAATTTTATGTAATGAAAATTGTCTTTATATATTTCATTATCATTTTTATCCATTTTTAGGCTAAAGATTTAGTTTTAAAAGAAAACTAATATGATTCTTGCTTTTTTTTTTGATACTAATATGATTCTTTCCAGATGTTTTAATGCATTCATTTTGTATTTATTATAGTATACAATGTGAAATATTGGTCTAAACCTAATTTCTTTGGAGCCATTTGAATTTTCCTGGCAATTCTTGTCAATAGGTATCAAATAATGAGTTCTTTCCCAGGCAATTTCTATTTTCAGAGAAGATATTAAATTCATTTCTTTTTGGGTTTTCCCAACATCAAAAGAAAAATAATATAAATAATATAAAAATAAGTCTGTTTCATGGATCTGCTTTTCATGTTTATTAACCAGTACCAAAGAGTTTTTATGATTATTCTTTTATATGTAAGCCCTGTCCCAAAGCCCATTGTTATAGAATTCTCTCTTTATTGGTTAGAGATGAATGCCCTGCTGGATGCGAGAGGTGGGATGGAGTTGGTGAGAGTAACTTCACTCACTTTCATCATCTTCAGCATTCAGACTTTCTTCAAGCATTGAGTCCCTTTCCATGCTTCTGGCTTTCAGCCTTGAAAAGGAAGATGGAAGAAGCCAATGTTACTTCAAATTGATGAAGGAAAAGACTCTGAGAAGAAATGAGAGGAACTGACAGTCTCCATCATGTCCTTTTCCTTAGCTTGCTACGCTAGAGATTTGGGGAGTTTCCCCGTGGGTGAGATCTGGAATTATCTCTCTTGGTTGAGTTCAGTTATATCACTCCCAATGGGAGAGATCTTTTACTTTGTATTGTCTGGTACATATTCTCCTATGTATTTGTATTGGTCCCCTATATAAAACTCAGATCCCATACCCTCATCAGAAATAGTAGATGCAAAAATTATTTTCTCCTGATTTCTTTTTTGTTACAATTTGGATAAATGTATTTCTTTGTCATTCACTATGTATGTTCATTGTGGAATTGGTATTTAGTGAGAAAGAGAGGATAGCTTTAGATATAGAACTCAGGGTCCTCCTTCCCCCCAATAATGAGAAAAGTGATGAAAAGTTAGCTTGAACCCAATTATATCCCCTAGACTAAAGAACAGATAGACATAATTCTAGCCTGGTATTCCCTTTCTCTGAGGTGAGCAGAGTAGCCTCATGCCCCAACTTCCTGCTCCTCCACCTGGCAGGAATTAAAGTCTCCCTTGGAGTACAGTGAGGAGAGAAGAGACTAGAGATGTCTACTCTGCCTCCCTTTTAGCCACCCAACAAGAACCCTATGCTATGAGTGCAGGGAGGAGGTAACCATTCATATTACATGGGGCCTCATTACACATGGAAAGATAGCCCTGTACAAAAAAGATGTATACCAGATAAATTGTGATACTCTGATTAGGAAGGCACTAAGATTAAGGAGAACTAGGAAAGGCTTCTTTGGTCCAACCTTTAGCTGAGGCTGACAGAAGCAAGAAAAAAGAAGTAAAGAAAGGAGGGAGAGGTTTCCAGGCATTGGGGGACAGATTCTTTGGTGTCTGAGAATAGAGTATATTGTGTGAGGATTAGTAAGGAAACCAGTATCATTGGAGACCAGAAGGCATGAGGAGTATAAGGTATAAGAAGCTGGGAAAGGCAAGAAGGAGTCAGGTTATAAAGGGTTTTAAAAGCCAAACAATGGTCTTAGGTAATAGGGAGCAACTGGAGTTATTGAGTAGGGGATGGATGGCATGGTCAGACCTATACTTCAGGAAGATCAGTTTTATAGGTGAGTAGAAGATAGATTGGGGTGGAAAGAGGCTTAAGGTAAGAAGATCAATTAGCAGGGTATTGAAATTTTCAAATTTTTGTTATTCCAAATGAACTTTGTTATTGTTTCATCTGTCTCAGTAGAAGTGTCCCTTGTAGTCTGGTAGGAGTAGCACTAAATCTGTAAATTAATTTAATATTGGCATTAAGTACTTAATAAATATCCCTCTAGTTATTTCAAGTCATTGTTTCTTTCTTTCTTTCTTTTTGGAGAGGGAAAAGCAGGGCCAATTAGGGTTAAGTGACTTACCCAAAGTCACATGGCTAGTAAGTGTTAAGTGTCTGAGGCTGGATTTGAACTCAGATCCTCCTGACTCCAGGGTCCCTACTCTATTCACTGAGCCACCTAACCACCCTCATTGTTTATTTCTTTAAGGAGAATGTTATCACTGTATTTAATTGTGTTGACCTATGGCATTTTTTCCCCAGGAGAAGAAATTAAAATAATTGGAGAAAAGATATATCTTAAGTGTATTTTACATGTGTTTAGGAAATTGACTCCCATATGTTTCAGTATTTTGTAGTTATTTTGAATGAAACTTCCCTTTCTATTTTAGGGCAACTTAGTGGTATAGTGGGTAGAGTGTTGGAAGGGGTGTGAGGAAGATAAGAGTTTCAGCTCTGTGATTGGGCAAATCACTTAATCTCCTCATCTGGAAAATAAGGATAGCAATAGCACTTGTATCATAAGCTTGTTGTGAGTATCAAATAAGGCCTGGATATGAAATGCTTTACAAGCGTTAAAGGGTTTTACAAATCCTAACTGATTATTGTCTCCTTGATTTTGTTATTGTTGTGTAGAAATACCTTTAATTTTTTTTCATCCTCTGCTATTTCCGAAAGTTACTTTCTCTATTAATTTTTCTTGTTGATTCTAAGAATTTCTTTCATGTAATCAGTGAATAGAAATAGTTTTGTCTCTTCTTTTTGCATCTAATTTCTTTTTCTTGTCTTGGTGCTGTTACTAGCAATAGTATTGTGATTTTGATAATAGGGTTGGCAGACACCAGGTAGAGGTGGTGCAGAATTCTATACTGAAAACCCCTATTTGGTGACATTATCCATCTGACAAAAAGATCAACCTACTGTTTATAAGCAAGACTGAGTATATGGATGCTTCTAAATTCAATAGATACATCAAAAAACATTCCTGTGCATTTTGTAAATTAAAAAAAATTATAGTTATTTTTGTTAGGCATAGATTTTACTGCTTTCCCCCCTTTAATTTAGTATTTTATTGTCTTTTCTGTCTGGAAGAGTTTATTGGGGTTTTTTTCCCTCAGAATCACATGAACACATCCATATACATACTCACATAACCTTTTGATGCCTTCTTAGTCTAAGAAATTCCTGAAATTTTCCTATGTCTCCCTTTCAGTTTATGAAATCAGACTATTTCTTTGGTAGGTATATTTATCTGAGACACAAGCAAAGTACGCTTGAAATTTATCTTCTCTCCAACTATCTTAGCTTCTTCCTCTGGTCAAAAATACAATGACCCAACTCCTTAAAAAGGGTACACTTTCTCTTCCAAGTGCAATATCTCTTCCCTCCACTTGCTAGCTTCATTGCATCTCCAGAGAACGTCACATGCTTCTCTGGCCTTGAACCCCGAAGACAGAGAGCAGTATGAATGCCATTTGGCACACCTTTCTACACCACCTGGTGTGTAACTCACCAAGGGAAGAGTCAGTAAGAACCTTAAAACAGACGTTAACTTTATAGTTTCTCAGGGAAATGTCATATACCAATTTGTACTCCCCTCCTTTTCCCATCCTGTAACCCAGGACTCCTTACTTTTAACTCAGCATGTAAACGATTTTTTCTTGTCTTTTATGTAGGCAGTATTAAACACCAGTCTCTGTCTTTGGATATGGAAATTTCTGTTACTGGGCTGTCCTAAAACTTTGTACCCCCTTAGTGCACCGAAGAAGTGTTTTCATAACATTTCCTTCATCTTTCCTTTTGGTCTACTTAATATTGTCAGATTCACGTCCACTTGAGCTATTTCTTTTGAAGCAGCTAGCTAAATTTATACAGGGCTTTAAATTTTATAAAAACATTTTTACAGAAATTATCTCACCTTATCCTCCTAAATCCTAGGAGGTAGGATTTTATACCGATTTTGCAGACAAGGGAATTGAGGCTGAAAGAGAGTGTCTTTCCCAGGGTCAGTTAGGTATCTCAGTGGATAGAACATTGACCTGGCCTCAGCTATTTACTGTCTGTGTGACCCTGAGCAAGTCACTTAACCTCTCTCAGTTTTCGTTTCCTCAATCTGCAAAATGAGGATAATAATAGCATCTATCCCCCAGGGTTGTTGTGAGACTTAAATGCAATAATAATTGTTAACTGCTTAGCACAGGGCCTGACATATAGTAAGTACTATGTAAATGTTAATGATGATGATGATGTATTTGATGCCGGATTTGAATTTAAGTCTTTCTGACTCTAAGCCCAGTGCTCCATGTACTATGTCCACCTAGTTGCCTAAGAGTATTACTCTGAGTCATTCAGTTTTATGACTTATGTTATTTTTCTTTGGAAGCTTCACTATGCAGTGTCCCTTTAAAACAAGGCTTCTTGGCCTTTTTTGTGTTATGGAGCTCTTTGGCAGTATGGTGAATCCTGTGGACTGGACCTTAAATAATGTTTTTTAATAGCATGAGATACATAGGATACAAAATAAATCAATAATTATATTGGAATACAATTATCAAAATAATTCTTTTTTAAAAATTTATTTATTTACTTTTAGTTTTCAACATTAGGTCCCACAGTTCCAAGTTTTCTCCTCCTCCCTTTCCTCCCCCAACTGCCATGGAGGCATGCAATCAAATACCAGATCTACAAATACCTTCACATTAAACATTAGTCAGGTTGTAAAGAAAGATTATAATCAATGGAGTGAACAATGAGAAAGAAGAGATAAAACAAAACAAAACAAAAAAGAGGGAGAGCAAGTAGTTTACTTCAATTTGCATTCAGACTCTATATATGGATATCCCTTTCCATTGTGAGTCCTTTGTAGTTGTCTTCTAGCTTTGTATTGCTGAGTAGAAAAATAATTCTTCAAAAAGATCATGGGGGCAGCTAGGTGGCTCAGTGAATAGAGCATCAGCCTGGGAGTCAGGAGGACCTGAGTTCAAATCCAGCCTCAGACACAACACAAAAATTAGCTGTGTGACCTTGGGCAAGTCGCTTAACCCCAATTTCTCTACCTTCCCCCCTCCAAAAAAAAAAAACATAAAAAGCTCATGGACCTCAGGTCAATAATTTCTGCTTCAAATATACATTCTCCTTCAATAACAAATCAATCAACACTTATTAAGTGTGGGCCATGTGCTAGGGAGTGTACTAAGTGCTATCTGTCATCTTTGACCAACTCTGTTTTCTGCTCCCATTCTGAGTCTTACCGAGTTTGTGATTCTAATCTTGTTTCTGAACTGGTCAGCTAAAACAGAGGTCTTTTAGATATCCAAGGTATCATCCAGTTTGGATTCTATGAAAACACTCAGCATAGTTAATAAAAATCAGCAGACCAGTGGCAATGGTCCCCAGGATTTTGGGGGTGGCTAGGTGGCGCAGTGAGTAGAGCATCGGCCCTGGAGTCAGAAGGACCTGAGTTCGGATCCGGCCTCAGACACTTAATGCACACACAAACAAAAACCTAGCCATGTTACTTAACCCCAATTGCCCTCCAAAAACAAACAAACAAACAAACAAAAAAAATCAGCAATAAGGATACCCTGGTCTGGATCAGGCCACTGATTCAGCATCATAGCTAAAGGCAAGTTACTATAGCAAGGAATCCATCTAATGTTGAAAGCAGAAGGATATGGAAAGCTATGAACCCAATGAAAATTCTCTACCTAAAGTAACCTCAGTTTACTTTGTACACTACCCAGGGTATGGACTCATCTGACATTCTTGGGTTCTCAGCTGCCAGATATATCCCTCAAATGAACCTCTCTGTCTGTCAAGAAACATTTATTAAGTACTCACTATGTATGTATACTAAGTGCTGAGGATATGGAGAGAGGCACAAACACTCACATTCTAGTGGGAGAGAGAACATGTAAATAAATATCTGTCTACCTGTCTACAAGAAAGAGAGAGACAGAGAGAGAAAGAGAGAGAGAGAGAGACAGAGAGAGAGAGAGAGACAGAGAGAGAGACAGAGAGAGAGACAGAGAGACAGAGAGAGAGAGACAGAGAGAGAGAGACAGAGAGAGAGAGAGAGACAGAGAGAGAGAGAGACAGAGAGACAGAGAGACAGAGAGACAGAGAGAGACAGAGAGAGAGAGAGAGAGAATAGATGAGTAGATGGAAGGAAATTTAGAGATAGACAGTACAAAGGTATGGAGTTGGAAAATAGAGTATTGTATGTCATGAACTTGATGCAAGCCAATGTAGCCAGATTATGAAAACTGAAGTTTTTGGATAGGGGAGTGTGTTGGGTTTTGTCTGTGAATAAAAGGGAGGAACAGGGAAGGTGAACTTGGCAAATTGTTTAGGGAGTCAACTGAAATTGTCTCTATTGCTTTCCTTGGCTTTACTCTCAAGGAATGACACCCAGAAAAAGAGTCACCTTTATGCTAGTAAGAAAAATGAGGCAAATATGAAGTACATCATCAATTTGTAAGATAAGTACAAACAAAGACTTTTGTTTCCAGCTGGGGTTATCAAGGAAAACATGGAGGAGGTCATAATTTAGCTAGGTTTTGAAGGAGAGATAGCAATTCAATAGACAGAAATAGGCTGGGAGGATGCTCCCATTCATGATTGATTAATTGATTGATGGGTTGGGAAAACACTACAAGCAAAGAGAATGGTATAGAGTCACAAGTATAGGAAAGTGTGAAATGTCTTTAAGGAAAAGATAAATAGTATTCAGTTTGGTTAGAGTGTAGAGTAGATGATGGGGACAATGGAAGATAAGGCTTGGAAGACTGAATGCTGGGTCAAAGAGAGGATATTTGATTAGGTGGGAGATACAAAACCACTGAGAAGTTTTCAACAGTGGGTAATATACCCAGATCTCAGAGTTAGGAAAATTAATCTGGCAGTAATAGGAAAGATGGATTAGACTAAGAAGAGACACCATTTTTCCAAATGATGCTCAGATTAAGTGAAAATGCTTCTTTTGTTTCCCCTGGTACAATGGAAGTGCTTTTGCTAGATCAAAGATCCAGAGGAAATCCAAGCTGCTTAGATTGTGCATGTGTGTACGTGCATGGGATTTGAGTAGAGAAGTTCCAGGGCTCCTAGGGATTTGTGGTTAGGGCAGCTGGGTAGAGACAAGAGAAGGAGAACAAAAGATGATAAAAGTCAACTAGCTACGGGAAAGATTTTGGATGTAGGTTTACCCCTTAGGGAGAAGGAATTATGTTGAGCTGGCAGGCAAGAATGAATTGTGATCTAAAAATATGATAGTTAAATGAAAGTGGAATCCTTTGTGATGTCTGGGGAAGTCAAAGCTTCAGAGTTACTTCTGAGAGGGGAATGGGGCTCAGCCAGGAGACCCAAGGTGATTCAATGTGGCCTGTCTCCAGAAAAAGGGAATATACCACAGAGACTACTAAAAGACAGGAATCAAGACGGGAACTGTTATCAGCAAGTTATCACCACTCTTGTTTCCTGAATCTCTCTCTTTCTCTGTCTCTTTCTCTCTCTCTGTCTCTCTCCCCCCCACCCCCTCCCCTCCCTCCAAAGTCAGCACAGACAGAACTGACCCTGGTGATGCTTCATAAGAACATTGAATGTACTTTCGTCACACTTCTTGTTTTTCCTGAACAATTTTATTTTCACTCTAACTTGATGACCAAGGAATTTCTAATGCCATTAATCCATTCAAACATCAGGTGACCATTGTGTTTGGGTTACTTTTAGAAACAATCAAAACTGAAGAATTTGCTGTTGTTCCTTGGTCCTGTGAGTTTAAATTAAATAGACTATATAGTATTGTGGAAAGATCACTAGACTGGAAGACACCACCCTAGGTCTAGGTTTGACTCTGTCTTTACCTGGGAAATGTTGGACAAGACACTTAATCTCTCTGAGTGTCAGTTTCCAAATATATTAAATGGAAATCATGAACCAGAATTTCTAAAGTCCCTTCCAGAAGCATTATAGATGTCACATTTGTAACATGATGCCACTATGTCTACTATCCTGAAAATAGTGACAATGTAGTTGAATGGAAAGAAACAAGAACGGGAAGTGATATAAAAAAGTAGAGGAAGCCAGGGTCAACTTTTTTTAGTGGTCTTATAAAAATTTTATTGATATATTTTGCTTTTATATTACTTGGATTTCCAAACATACCCCTTGCCCTTTCACTACCCAGAGAGCCATCTTTTGTAACAAAGAATATAAAAAAGAAGAACAGAAGGAATATTTTGAAAAAGCAAGGATCCATCAAAACCACCCAACACATCAGTCAAATATATGAAATGTTCCACACCTATAGTCTCAGCTTCTGAAAGAAGGAAGATCTGTTTTCTGCTCTCCTCATGGACAAATTTGATTATTATAATCACATAGTGTTCAGCTTCTTTTTTTAAAAAAATTATTTCCATTTCCATTGCTATTGTTGTGTGTATGGTTCTCCCAACTGTGCTTAAATTACTTTCCATGAGATCATCTAAGACTTCCCATGCTTTTATTTTCATCATGTCTTATGTCATAGTAATATCCCCTTATATTCATGTACCACAATTTGTTTTTTGGGATTTTTTTAGAGGGGGGAAGGTAGGACAATTGGAGTTAAGTGACTTGCCCAAGGTCACTTGGTTAGTTTTTTTGTGTCAAGCGTCTGAGGTCAGATTTGAACTCAGGTCCTCCTGACTCCAGGGCCGGTGCTCTATTCACTGTGCCACCTAGCTACCCATACCACAATTTGTTTATCCATTCTCTAAAAGATGAGTATCCATTTTCTTTCCAGTTCTTTGCTATCACAAAAAAAAGTGGTGTTAACAAACATTTTTGGCGTATATAGAATTTTTCTTTCTATCTTTGTTTTCCTTGAGGTACATAAGAGTGGGATCTCTGAGACCGAAGGTTAAGTTCTATTTTCAAAAAGTTTGACTTGATTTTACAATTTGAAGAAAGGGATCACTCTCTCCAATTTACTTAAGATAATTTTTTTTTTTTTTTGCTTTTTGGAGGGCAACTGGGGTTAAGTAACTTGCTTAAAAAAAAAAACAAAAACGGCTGGGTTTTTGTTTCTGTGTGCATTAAGTGTCTGAGGTCAGATCCGAACTCAGGTCCTTCTGACTCCAGGGCCGACGCTCTACTGTGCCACCTAGCCGCCCCATACTTAAGATAATTATGATCAACACATTAATACTTTGTTAATAATGTTGCAATATGCCAATGAATCTATGATGTCCTCAATGGACATATTACCTCTAATGACACATACAGCAATTCAGTCCTGCCTGATCTCCTGTGAAATGCTTTTCTATGTTCTCCTATAAGTTCACTGTAGACAGACTGCTGGACCTTCTTGGAGCCTTCCTCAAGTTCTCTTGCCATTACATGATTAGCAGTGCCAGGCTGTATATCAATTATTCTTTTTTCTCACCATATATCCAACTCATCTTTTTTTCTTGTCATATATTTTTTGATGATATCCTTTGCATTCTTTTTTCAGAGTTCCACATTTAGAATTCAATATACAGATTTATCACCAGTCATGCTGACCTCTGCATGGACAATCTACAGAGCTCATCCATGAGTGTGCATGCATGTGTGCGTGCGTGCATGTGTGTGTGTGTGTGTGTGTGTGTGTGTGTGTGTGTGCGCAAGTGGACACAGGCATTCTTTACTCACTTGTGTTTTCTTTTTTCTGATATGGAGAGTTAAGACAAATGATTTTGAGTGATTATGAATTTCATTTATTCGGTATTCTAGGTTTTGATGCAATCAGCACAATGTTATCAGCAAATAAGAATTTCTAAAGCACATTGTTAATATAGAGAACCTTATTTTTTTTTAAGTTTGGACTTTGTGTTGAATCTCCTTTATTATAATTCTGAAGCCCTTTGATGAGTACATGTCCCATCAGACAAGGTCAGAGAATCTAAGTGTGATTTTGGCGTAGTTAAAAGGAAGCACCCATTGAAAGAGATCTTTTAAGATTTGGGGGTGACTTGAAGGTTATTGTAAGGAAATGCAAAATCTAGCATGTTTGACTGTTCTGGAAAGGACTTAGAGATGGTCCTGGCAATAGACTATATCTGCTTTCTGAAAAGCAACCTCTTTACTAAGGCTAGAAATATTTATCACCCTTCAGCCAGCTTCCTGGTAATAAACTCTTCTGAAGTTACCTAAGCTATTTCTTAGGCATATTTTCTACTCTTTCTTAGGCATACTAGCCCATACTTTCATTCATTCATTCAATAGTCAGAAAACATTTATTAAACATCAATTATATTCAAGACTTCATGGTAGGCCAGGAGCCTCTTTAGCTCAGCAGGATCTCCCAGAGCTTGGACTCCATTGGCAAAGCCTTGGTAAGCACAGGACTTGAGTGTTGAAATGAAACAATAACAGAGGACTTCCATAGAGGAAATTATGTGGATTCTGTTTTTGTTTATGATTTGGTTCATAATATTTTTTGTTTCCATTGTGGTTCTCCCAGTGTGAACTGATACTGGGTAGGACACAGGAGCAACTCCCAAAGGTGTTTTGCACCTAAATTTATCCTTTTTGTCATTCTAACAATAAATATTAACAGTTCACATTTATATGGCATGTGTTTTATGTGCCAGGCACTATGCTAAGGACTTTATAATCACGATCTCATTTGATTTTCATAACAGTTCTGGGGGTAGGTACTATTATTGTGCCTATTTTACAAAAGAGGAAACTGAAGCAAACAGGTTCAGTGGTATTCCAGGGATCACACAGCTAATAAGTTTCTGAGACAAGATTTGAACCTGGGACTTTTTGATTCCAGGCCCAGTACTCTATCCATTGCACCACCTAGCTGTTCTACAAGTACCCAATGTATACAAGGCACTAAGGTCTGCTCCGTGTGGGATAGAAAGGTGTGTGACATGTCACCTAGGTCCTTAGGGAGTTCATGATAGTTGAGACTTATAGGGCCTTCCCTCCCTAGCTACTTTGAATTTATTGTCCTTATGATTATTCTGTATAACCTCATTAGAATAACCTCCTCTTAGAATGTAGTAGGCTCCTTGTGAATAGGGATTCCTTGATTCTTTAAATTTAAATGCCCAGAGTCTGGCCTATAGTAGGTGCATAGTAAATGCTTATTTATTAATTGAAGAGATAAAGCTCATTAAGAGATAACTAACAATTCAATATTAAAATACCAGAAGAAGCATATTGACCGTAAGTGCCATATAAAACTATGGAAAGAGCAATAATGAAAATAAATCAAAAACCAAAACAAAATCCTAGAAATTCCTTTGTGATTTTTATTATAAGATATGGTTCTCTGGGAAGGATGGGGAGAGAATAAACTGGGAAGATAGAAATAAAATTTGCTTTTTAAAAACCAAGAAATTCAATGGAAGGAGGCATCACTAAGGATTACAGCAGTCAGCAGAGCTTTCAAGGAGGATGTGGAATTTGAAATGGTCCTTAAAGGAGGGGTAGGGTTTTTGATAAATGGAGAGGGGAGAAGGAAAGCATTATAAGAGGAAGGAAAATCAACTTCCTTTATTGAATGACTTTTAAATGAAAAAACTTTAAAATGTGATTGTAATCTTATTTCCTACATCCTTCCTAAAGATTTTCCATTGATTGGAGAAAAGGACCCTGGTGACAAGAAATGAGCTATTCCCTCTTTTCTGATGGTGTGCTATGGATAAGAAAAGACATAAACAAGCAAAGGGTCAGGATATGTCAGACACTGCTCTGAAAAGGAAAAGGAATGTAAAGATGTGACAGAATTCCTCGGGCTCTGCTGAGATCCCCCAGTAATTACATGGCACACTCTAGCCATGACCACTTGAACTCTTCCCTCTTCCCATCAGCATCCATCATTTCTATACTGTTTTTAAGGTTTAGTTTAGTGAGGTCTCTTTCCATTCTGAGCACATTTACTTTTGAACTATATCAATTTTTAAATACATTAAGAAATCCATTTGTTAGTGTTAATACAGATGTGTATCTTTTCAATGGCACGTTTGAGTTATAACATCTATAATCAAATTATTAGAATTACAGCATGGTTTCTGGGGGAAAAAATAGAGGTCATTTTTCTGGGGAAGGGATTACATCATTAAACCTTCAGGAAAAAAATTTCAAAAGGCTGTTGCCATAGTGGATTGAGTGCTAGGTTTAAAGTCAGGAAGTCAGAGTTTAGATCCTGTCTCTGATTTACTAGTTATTGACTTTGGGCAAATAAGTCAAACTCTGTGTGCCTAAGATAATTCTCAAGGCCCTATCTACTAAGATGAACATAGTGAAGATGATGATGATGATGAAGACAATGACAAGCATTTATGTAAAACTTTTAAGGTTTGCAAAATACTTTACATCTAACATCTCCTTTGAGACTGTCTCTGAGGTAGGTACTATCATTATCCCAATTGCTCAGAGAGGTTATGTGACTTATTCAGGGTCACAGAGCTAGTAAATATCAGAAACAGGATTAGACCTCAGATCTTGAATTCAATTCCAGTTTTTCTGCTTTTCTGCTTTACCATCTAGCTGCCAATCTGGATTGGCAGAGAGTTCTCTGGCTAATGAAATCAGATCCCTTCACACATGCAATCTTCAAGCAATCCTATTTCCAGACATCATTTACAAAGGAGGCTAGCTTGATGTAGTGAAAGGAACACTTGCTATAGGGAGAGAGGAGCTGGGCAGAGCACACTGACATTCACCACCAGCATGTTATTCACCACTTGTATGTCCTTTTCTTTGCCTTTTTTTTTGGGGGGGGGGGCAATTGGGGTTAGGTGACTTGCCCAAGGTCACAAGGCTAATTTTTGTGTTAAATGTCTGAGGCCAAACCCAGGTCCCCCTGACTCCAGGGCCAGTGCTCTACTCACTGTGCCATCTAGCCACCCCTTTTATGTCCCTTTAATTCCACTCCTTTGTAACCCAGGAATTCTATATGAATAAAGAGGAGGTTTTATTCGATGATCTCCATGGTTCCTTCCTTCTCCATATCTATGAGTTTATTAATTTCCCTTCCCTCTCCACTTTTTCTAATCTCTGGGATCGTTCCTATTTTCATTTGATGATTTTCTATCTTGAATGTTCCCACTTGATTCTATTAATTGCTATTGTTGTTGTTGTTGTTGTTGTTTATCTTTCATTCTGGAAGAGGACCATGACATCAGAAAGGTGAAACCATGACTTGCAAGTGAATTGGATTTAAGTGAGGCAGGGTTGTGTAAAGTCACTAGCCTCACTTTCTCCTCCCAAGCCATCTGGCCCCAGTGGCAAGATATATATCAGGTTGAATGGAAATGGCCCCTATCCTTAGGCAAACTGAAACTTCTCAAATGAAATTGCCTAGCTTTGTCCCTTTGTTTATTACACACATGTATGTTTTTGAACTACTCCCCAGTTTTCTCTCCATCTCTTTGTTGAATGGCCTTCAATTTGTGAAGCTTCTTTCCAAGAAATATTCATCAGTTTTTCTTTTCTTTTCCCTCCTTCTACCCTCTTGGTAATTTTTGTTTCATATGTTTTTTTTTTCAGCTTTGTCCATAACTTTTGTCTTTTTCCTTTCCATGACCCTCAGACAGGTAAGAAATCTTTAAAACATAGTCTTATCTGTCCTTAAAGCTTTTAAATATTGATTTATCTGCATGGCTCCAAATGCTTTATGGATTTGTTTATTTTACTTGTTTCCTTTGTTTGATGAATTTTGCACATTGAATTATCTGCTCCCCCCTCCCCATGCATTATGTATGTGTTTTCCTTGTTTAAATCTCTTTTGTTTGATGCTAAACTATAGCTTCTTTAATCAAGCAATCAATAAGCATTTGTTAGTGCCAGGCACTCTTAAGTTTCACAAAGAATGAAAAAATTCTTCTTCAGTTAGAAAGCATTCAAATTCCTCTTTTTTTTCCCTAAAGATCCATCTGTTTTCACTGATGCTTAACCTCAGTTTTACAAGATATGCTAATTTGAGGTGGGTGGTACAATTAATATATGTACTTCTTGTATCTCCTTTTTCTTTTGTTTTTTGAGTGGGGAAGACAAGGCAATTGGGGGTTAAGTGACTTGCCTAAGGTCACACAGCTAGTAAGTGTGTCAAGTGTCTGAGGTCACATTTGAACTCAGGTCCTTCTGACTCCAGGGCTGGTGCTCTATTCACTGCTCCACCTAGCTGCCCCTGTATCTCCTTTTTCAGAGTATTGTGTTGTATTCTAGCATTTCCTTTCATATCTCATGGAAGAGGAATAAATAGCCTTCCTTGATTTGGATTATTTTTCATTGTTTTATGAAGGGCTCCTTCCTGGGTAACTTTTTATTGTTAAAATTCTGAAGTCTGACTCAGTTGAACCTAGAATTTCTCTCTGTTGACAACTTATAGATTCTCTTGAGCTAGTCTTTATACTGGATTTCTGATGCTTCTGGACAATTTTCTTATATGAAGTATATTTTATTCTCTTTTGGTTTTCTGATAGTACAACTTGCATTCTGGTTAACAAGTAGGTTGTTAAATGTTTAGTGAAGGAAAATATATAGCTGGGAAGAATGAATGCTCTTGGGTGAATTCCATAATAGTAACATAATGGACATTTTTTTTATCTGTGTACAATTGCATACATATGCAGAGTCATGTCAGAGATGAGAAGCCAGCAGGCTTTGGTGAAATCCAAATGGGAAGGTGACAAAGGCTCTTGTCTCAGAGTACAAAATCCTGGGAACTAGAGAGGAGGAGAAAAAGGATTTGGGACAACAGAGTTGACCAAAAGGAAAAGGAGACTATATGTGACCATTTATGGGAGCAAATTGGGAAGACACTCTTTGTGTCTGGGTGAAATACAGTTCTTACTCTGTAGTGAGATATACATAGAGGTCACTTAACTTTGTATCAAGGGCACTTGGGCACCTTGGAGCAAATGTAGCTCTATGATTTTATAGTGGGAACATCACAAAGAGTTGACTGGTCAATATAAAACAGATTAAATGATAATCAGCAGCCCCTTTCTCTCTAGTTTCATCTGGAAAAGAAACATCTATGTGTATTTTGGTTTTCAGGTTAGGATATGATATAGATGGGTACAAGAAATTTCTCTTTGATTGAGCCAGTGTCCACAGGTATGGCAAATCCAGCTACAAATTTAGAATTATTCCATAAGGATTGTAGGACCCTGCTCTTCCCCTGGCTAGGAGGAATGGGGAGCAGAGCCTACAGGCTTCCAGACCAGCACACAATCCTCCCATTACTCCTGGTCTTTCCTGCAACAGTATGGACTCATCACTGACAAAGCAGCAAGCTCCTGAGATGGAACTCTGATGGCTGCAAGTATTCCAACTCATCTGCTACTGGCTTCTATTTCTATGTTTAGCAAATTCCCACCAGCTATTATTTTCCTTATCTCTGTGTTAGTTCATTTCCACTTACCTAGGAGGAAAGTATTCTTAATCCATTCTTAATTCAATTCTCACTGCCTTTCTCCTCAACTCTATCCCCTGTTAACTGCCCATTGCTTCTATTTTCTTCCTGGGATTCATTTTCCATAATGAATTAGCTTTTCTGCCTTCTGGACCTCTTCCTCTCACACTCCCTCCATCCACTTGCCCTCCCATCATCCTACCTTGCTCCAGATGATTCTGCATCTCTGGCCATCAGCTCTAGCATTGGCAGGACCTTCTAGCACACTTCTCTTCATCCTTCTTTTCATATGGTCCTGGGGTGGGGACAGAATACTTCTTGCTCACCATGGCTTTCCCCAGACTCTTATCTTACCACAAATACTTAACAACCTCTTTGACGTTAAACTTGACTTCATTAAAGTTTTTCATCACATATGGATTATTATGGTTGTTGTTTACTCACCTTTGGGATTTCCTTGAGGAATTTCTTATCTGGCTCACCTTTTCCTTCTCCTTCCCAATGCCTGCTCTCGTACTGTGGGATCTCCACCATTTATACTGATGCCCCCTAAACACCTTAATATCCCAGTTTCTCAATGTCCTCAAGTCTAATAATCTATTCTTTCACTCTAACTCATTCAGAGACAATCAAACCACTGATCTCACCATTATCCCCAAGTGCTCTAGTTCCATGATAAAACAAAATAGAAAACAGAAAACAACTCCAGCCAATACAAGGAGCCCATCTCATATTCCTCTTTCTTGCCATAGCCTCCTATTATTCCATCTCTCCCTATGCCTCTCCCCTTATAAACTTACTCTTCACTCTCATCATCACCTCTAAACCCTCCATCCTTCAGTGTTTCCTCAGGCCACCTTGGTTGCTTTGACTTCGCTGTCTTCCTTTCTCAACCCTATCTGATCTTTGCTCATTCCTTCCCAAACTCACCCTCTGTTACCACCACCCCCCATACACCCTCCTCCACTCCTAATCTGCTGCTGAACAGAGCAGGGGGAAGTCATATATCTGAGCTGACTGGGTACACTAAACATTTACATTATCTAATTTCAAGTCAGTCCTCACTCTAATGAGGCAATCCATCTACTCCTCCTTAATTGATTCCTTAGGTCAGCTAAGTGGTGTAGTAGATAGAGCACTGGACTTGGAATCTGTAAGACTAATCTTCCTGAGTTCAAATCTGGCCTTAAGACATTGTGTGACCCTGGACAAGTCACTTAACCCTGTTTGCCTATGTTTTCTCATCTGTAAAATGAACTGGAGAAGGAAATGGCAAAACACTTTAGTATCTTTGCCAAGAAAACCCCCAAAAGGGTTCCCAAAGAGTCAGACATGACTGAAACAACCCAACAGGCAAAACAATAATTGATTCCTTATCCCACGCCCTAAAGAAGCTGTTTCAAAACCCTTATCTCCTCACACATCTTATCTCTTCTGCTTCCTCTAACTGTCCTCTCTTACCTCCTCTCAGCCCAGGGCCTAGAACTGAGTGCACTTCTTCAGAAGGTGCTCTGGGTAGGGCCAACTGCATGGAAATGGTCACTTGCCTACTCCTTGACCCTATACCTTTCAATAAACATTTATTAAGTTTCTACTATGTGCCAGGTACTGTGCTAAACATTGGGAGTATAAAAAAAGGGCAAAAAACCAGTCTCTGCCCTCAAGGAGCTTATAATCTAATGAAGGGGGGAAGAGAACAGCATGCAATAAAAATATGCAAAATAAGTCATATAAAGGACAAATAGGAAATAATAGAAAGAAGTCACTAGAATTAAGGAGGGCCTAGGAAGGCTTTCTCTAACATGTCAGATCCTAGTTAGAATTTAAGGGAAGCAAGGGAGGTCAGTAGTTGTGGTGGAGGAGAGTGAGTAGGGCTTTGTAGACACAAGCACTACCACAGCCACATTCATTTCCTCCAAGTGTCCTGAACTGTACTAAGTGCCAGCATACTTTAAACATGTGCCCTCTCTTCTCACTGATGCTGTGTTTGTCATAGGAGAGTGTATGTGCAATGTTGGATGTTGTGCCTAGTGTTCTCCCTATGCCCTCTTACTAAATGCCTTTGCTTTGAATTATTTCTGCCTACTGGTTGATTATTAAAGATAAGTATACCACCGATAACTTTTGAGCTATAGTTTTAGAAGTATAGACTCTCAGAGTATCTGTGAACTTGGAATTGTAATTGGACCCACCTCAATTCTGTGAGTACCAAGTTTGGGAATTAGCTTCCTGGGAATGCTTTTAATTCCAATCTTCATATGCCAATGACCAGTGTCCTTTTTAAATCTATCAGGAAGAACTCCTTCACACTTAAACAGAAGGTAAAGGACAGAGTACAGAAGTAACAATGTGTTTAGAGGTTACCAGAATAAATAAAAGGTTGAATAAGTCTTTCTTCTCTGGTTGTCATTTAATCTATCTTAAATGGGAGTCCTATAATATTTCTGCTCTTTTTTTTTTTTGGTCAATATATCAGTTCCTCTCCCACCACCCTCCTTAAAAATCCTTTACTTTTCCTTCTACTATTTTTAAAGAACTATGCCATGTTTCTGCACCCATCCTCCATTATTTTTTTTTCTGTACTTGTCTACTTAATATATTAAGTTGTTTGTACATCTACCCAGCCCAAGCTCCAAGTATGATTTTGGCTGGTTGATGATTTTCCTGTAAATATTCATTGGTGGGGGCGGCTAGGTGGCGCAGAGAATAGAGCGCCGGCCCTGGAATCAGAAGGACCTGAGTTCGGAGCCGGCCTCCGACACTTAATCCGCACAAACAAAAACCTAGCCGTGTAACCTTGGGCAAGTTACTTAACCCCAACTGCCCTAAAGGGGCGGCTAGGTGGCGCGCAGTGAGTAAGAGCGCCGGCCTCGGAGTTTGGATGACCCGAGATCAGATCCGGCCTCAGAAAATGAGCACCCACGCATAAATCAAAAAAAATGACTAGCCGTGTAACCTTGAGCAAGTTACTTAACCCCAATTGCTTAAAAAAAAAAATATTCATTGGTGTCCTCAGAGAACTTCTCTTTTTTTCTCCTCATCAGAATTGTTTGTGAAAGTTTCACTGAAGTTTATTCTTGAGAGTTTTCCATTCCCTCTAGACTCACTTCCCTTGAAGCATCTTAAGCCATGGATCCTACTTATTTTTGCTCTAAAGTCTATATATGAATAATGCATACAAAACATATGAAATATATTTTTATAAAATACAGGGTAAACACCAGGCTATTCCCAGTTTTCTTCTTCTTCTTCATCACATACTCTAAGTAGGCAATAGCCATTCTCATTATCCTACCCCCAACCCTGTCACCAAGATGCCTATTATCCTACCCAGTTCCTCCTTGTTGGTGAGAATCAATCAATCAATGAGCATTTATTAAGCATTGGATTTTGTGCTAGTTATTTTGCTAAGTACTAGAGATACAAATACAAAAATGTCACAAACCCTGACCTCAGGAAGTTTACATTTTACTATAATGTGCATTAGATTAAATTTCCCCTTGTTGGTTCCACCATATTTTGAAGAAGGATCATTCAGGCAAGTCAAGAATTAATTAACTGCTCAGCTTTTAGCAGAGTCAGAGCTCCAGCAGATGTCCAGATAATTGAAGTCCCACATCACTGCTTTGTCAAGTCTCTTTGCCAGCCTGATGGTCTGTTTCCCAAACTCCTATTCTTTCCGTCCACCTAATCTATAGAATATTGTCCAAAGACAATATTACTTCTGTTTCTGTCTCTGTTGATATTCATCCAAATGATTTCTATCATACTTCCCCTCCCTGGTTCCTGGATTTCTTCATATGAGTATAATTTCCTAATATCCAATGTCTCTATGCCTCCAGATTCTTGGCCTGGTTTTTATCATTCTTGTTTTCTTTAGATCAAGTATGTACATTCAGAGACGTATTGCAATCATCAGTCTCATTCCATCAAGTAACAATAACACCCGAGTTTAGATTTTCCTACTTATATTAGTATCTCTTGTCTTGATTGTTTTTTTTTTTTAAAGCAATTGGGGTTAAGTAACTTGCTCAAGGTTACACGGCTAGTCATTATTTATGTGTGGGTGCTCATTTTCTGAGGCCGGATCTGATCTCGGGTCATCCCAACTCCGAGGCCAACGCTCTTACTCACTGCGCCACCTAGCCGCCCCTTTAGGGCAATTGGGGTTAAGTAACTTGCCCAAGGTTACACGGCTAGGTTTTTTTTTGTTTGTGTGGATTAAGTGTCAGAGGCCGGCTCCGAACTCAGGGCCTTCTGATTCCAGGGCCGGCGCTCTATTCACTGCGCCACCTAGCCGCCCCTTCTTGTCTTGATTGTTACTTGGATTTAATGATTTTTGTATAGATATTGGAGGCTAAGGGCTTTCTTGCTCATTTCAAAAAATAATTTTATCTTCTGTATAATATATTTATATTAGAAATTACAACCTAATTATTTATTGTAATTGTATAAATTGTATTGTATAGGAATATAAATTGTGGGGGCGGCTAGGTGGCACAGTGAGTAGAGCGTCAGCCCTGGAGTCAGGAGGACCTGAGTTCAAATCCAGCCTCAGACACTTAACACTTACTAGTCATGTGACCTTGGGCACGTCACTTAACCCCAATTGCCCTTCCTTTCCCCCTCCAAAAAGCCAAAAAGAAATCATATATTTTATTAATGAGGAGAAATTAAGACTCAGCAATTTGCCCAAAGTGGCTTGTCAAAGTAAAAAAGCTGGAGCTAGGATCAAGGCTCAAGGACTCCTGACTTTCAGCATAGAATTCTTTTCACTGCTTCATAGAACTGATGTGAGGAAAGCAGTGTATAAATGAGTTGTCATTATCAGTTTTGTTGGTGGTGTTACTTTGCTGTTTTCATTGGATTCTTTGGGTAGCAAAATAAATTTTCATTTGTAATATTGTTTGATTGGTATCAAATCACTAGGTTATTCTTATAATAGATCATGGTGAAACCAAAATAGAAATAGCATAACTTCATATCCTCAGTGGACTGACTGGAGAACTTTGGAACCAAAACAATAATCTCCCAGACATTTAGGTCTATATACCATGGGAACCTACACATATTAATTTGGTATGTAACAACAGCAACAACAGCATTTTATGTAAGTTTTTTCAGGTTTGCAATGTGCTTTACAAATATCGTATTTTAATCTCACAACAATCCTGGGAAGAAGGTGCTGTTATGTTTATTTTACAGATGAGAAAAGGAAGGGTGGGGTGGTGGAAGGGAATAGGTATTTCTATAGCAGCACCTACTATGTTCTAGGCACTGTTACTCTTTACATATGTTGCCTCATTTGATCTTTACAACAACCCTAAGAGGGGAGGGAGGGGGCTGTTATAACCCCCCACATTACAGTGAAGAAACTGAGACAAATAGAGGTTGTGACTTGCCCAACGTCATACAGCTAGTCAGAGTCTGAGGACAGATTTGAACTATTTGAATTCAGGTCTTCCTGACTCCAGGTTTAGCACTCTAGCCACTGCACCACCTAAATGCCTCAAAGTACCTCAGAGGTGATCTAGTCCAATGCCTTCATTTTCTGGGCAAGAAAACAGAAGACCCGTAGTGGTTTAAGTGTCTTGCCCAAGATCACGCTGATAGCAAATGGCAGAAACAAGATTAAAACCCAGGCTCTCCAGCTCCAAGCCTGATTCATTTTACATTGTACCATCCTGCTTCTCACTACCCCAAGAGGAGATTGAGCATTTTTTTATGCCATTTCCTGAATTAGGAAATAATTTGCCTTGTGGTGGTGGGAACATTTATTTACAAAAAATATTCATAACAGCATAATTTGTAAAAATAAAAAAAAGTTGAAAACAAACCATGTGCCCCATGCTTGGGGAATAGCTAAATAAATTGCAATATAGGAACATAAATTTTTTATTGTGCCATCTGAATAATGGTTATGCAGAATTTATAGAACTACAGGAAGACACATAGGGAGATACAGAATGAAGGAAGCCAAAGGAAAAGAATAATACATCCTCTTACAAGAACTCTGCAAATGAAGACAAGGTTAGATGGAGATGGTAACAAAATTCAGGTTAAATAAAATAGATGACATTGGAACTATTTTGTCAAAGTTAAAGCATGCTTTTTCGAAGCATTGGGTTCCCTATCAGTCACAAACACTGCTTTGTATCATTTTGTTTAAATTTTGTGGAATTATGTGATTTGAATGTTCATTTAAGATGGTCAGTTGTGTTAAAAACCAAAAAAAAGAAAAAAAGTTGCCAGGAACATAGTAGGTATTTAGCAGATTCATATGTTATTCACTTTGATGAAAACAAGCAGATTTTCATAGTCTTAATAAATCTATTTAAATCTGCTTGTGCAGTACAACTCAGTTGATGTAAGAAGAGCCAAAGAGGCCCAGCTTGGGCCTTCCTTCTGACAGAGGACTTTGAGAATAAATTTTAATTTAGTTTCTAAATATTGATGAGTTCCTGTGTCTTTTAAAGTGTGTGCTTGCTGGAAATTCTCATGCTGTTCCTTAATGCTTTGCCAGCACTCTATATACAGTAATTTGCACAAGTGTCCTGTAAATATCCCAGAGAGGTCAATGACAAAAAGAAAGGTCCCATAAATACCAAAATATTCATAGCAGCATTTTTGTAATAGGAAAAAAAATCAACCCAAACCTTGAAACAGGGTGGTACCCACTGAATGGAGAATGGCTAAACAAATTGTGGCATGTGAATACAATGGAATATTATCACACTGTAAGAAATGATGAATATGAAGAATTCATAGAAATATGGGAAGGTATGTATGAACTGATGTAGGCCAAAGAAATCAAAACCTGGAGAACAAAACCAATGACAATAATAACGTAAAGGAAAACAGTAATAAAAGACACTGGTGTGCAATTAGATGCAAGGACCATTCCTGGTTCCAAAGGACTAATAGCAAAATGTATTTCTTTTTTTCATTAGAGTGGTGGTGGGCTAAAGGTCTAAAGACACATATGTCAGATAAAGTCACTGTATTGGATAATTTTGTGCAACTGTTTTTTTAATAAGAAAGATTTCTAAGAGGGGGAATGTAATGGAAAATAATGGTGGAATAAAAGCAAAAAATAAATCATAAAGCTTAAAAAAATTAAAACAAACTTACCTTGCAGTATTGTTCCTAGTTTTAATATGGACAGACTGAGAAGCATTTTGCTTCATGTTGCTTGTCACTGACTGCATTAGCCCAGGGCCTTCTCTTTTGAACATCCCAAGCTATGAAAACATTAGAGTTTGGACTACATTTCTGACCAGCAAGGATGGGCTGACTTTACTTATAAATATTGACTCTAAAGTCAACCAAAACAAGGATTTCCTAAAAAGCTCAAAGCCACTAACAAAGGGGACAGTGTTCACTACTATACAAAATGGGCTACTTAGGTATTGGATTACCTATAAGGCCTATATTCTTCAGTGAATCATATTGTAATGGTTTATGTTATTCAGCTGATGTCATACCCTCTATATAAAGCCTCTCTTCAGGGCATTGGATTCCTCTGAAAAGAAATAGTCTTTTGACAGTTAATTCTAGGGTGGGGACATATTATGTTAGGACAGAGGTTAGGGACTGGATTCATTAGCTTAGGGAACTTCAGGGTGAGGAAATTCCCTCTACCATTGAAGGCCTTCACCTTTTTTATAATTTAGAGTCTTGGAATGTTACCTAGAACACAGAAAACTTGGCTCACAAAGCCAGTATGTTGTTAGAGTTGACTAAATCTAGGGAAAAAAATTACTCATTTAAATAAGATAGAACGCTCTACAATGCTTTAAATTTAAATTTATAATCCATTAAAATTGTCTTAAAATATTTTACATTATATAGAGTGTTATATTTGTTTCTAAGACAGATATGAATTAAACTCATACCCTTATATAAAACTTATTTGAAAACAACTGAAATATGACTAATAATAAAGAAACCTTAGGCAAAAAGATCAAGTTATTTTGGGGACTCCTTGGCCATATTACTTCTGCCCTTACTCTATAACCCTAGCTTTCCTTAAGAAAAGATAAACTGCATATGTTGTCTTATTTACATTTTAATTTACTAGAAGGATATTGAGCAGTGAGGTTCAGGGGAAAGAATGGTGAATATTGAGTCAGAAATTTGGAATTGATGTCTGGTTCTACTACTTGATATGTACTTCCGTGACCTCGGGGCTCGGCTTCTCCAGTCATCAGTCTCTTCAACTGTCAAATAATGGGTCTTCACATTTAGGTCCCTTCATATCTAAGTCCATGGTCCTTTGTCTTGAAGTCAGAAGAGCAGCACATGTCAATCTCTGTAACTGAGAGATAGTGAAGTATAGTAGTGGAAAATGTGCTGAAAAGAGAGTTGGAAACCCTGGGTTCAAGTCTTAAGTCTGCTATGTAGTAGCTTTGTGATAGGAAGTGGCATAGTACAGCATAAAGAATATTGACTAAGAAGTCCAAGGTACTGAGTTAAAATTATTTTCTGAGGTGGTGTACCTGTATGACCTTGGACTAGTCACTTAACCTTCATGGGCCTCAGTTTCCTCATCTGTAAAGTGAGGAGTTTGGATGTGATGATTTCTGAGGGTCTTTTGGGCTTGAGATGAGTGAATTTTTATTGCTTCATTTAAAAGAGGAGAAAAGAATGTCCAAAGGATCTCAGAGATCAATCCCTTAGAAAGAGTTTTCCAGTTTTAGAAAATTCACTAACAAATATTGGATGTTTATTGTGCTTAAAGCTAGTGTCTTAGGACCAAATTCCTAAGCTACCCCGTGTCTGGGCTGCAGGCTAAGGAACATCTTTCCCTGGCAAAAGGAAGAGACAACACACTGCAGTGGGAAGAGCAGAAATTCTCTTTCACTACCATTCTATGAGTTTATGAATATGGAAGTTGACCATTTCTCATCCATCTCATTAAATGTAACAATCATATCCTTGATCTGGTGCTCATTTCACAGGACCACAATGGTCCTTCCCAAGACTATCTGAAAGGAGTGTTTGCTTTTCCCTTTGGCATTCTCTGGCATAGGTGTAATGTTAATGGAATATAAGATCTTCCCCACCCATTAATAGGCCCATGTGCCCAGCTGAGATACCTCCTGAATCACATAGGGCCCATTGGGGGAGGAACTTGCATAAAGAGAAGCTTGCTTAGGGGAGGCTTGCAGATTTTCACACCTTTTAGGCACTGAGTCACAGGTGATGCCTTCTGGTTCTGAGAAATGTATATATATATTCTGAGTTGGTATTTTGCTTTGGGGGTTCGCTAATGAGAAGGATCTTTTGATTTCCTGGTTCAAGACTCTGAGTAGCTGTGTGTTCATAGCCCCCCCCCCCCCCCCGACTACCAGATGTTGTCTGTGCTCCCTCAATCCAGTGATGTATGTAAAGTGTATAGCAATATTGTTATGTTCAGGTAGTTGGAGCCCTATCTGTTGGTGTTTATTCTAATTTCTCTGCTTGTATTTTCTCTGATGTTCAGGGTGCTGACCTTTCCCCTGAACTAGGGAATATAATTAAAAGTAGTATGGTTGGATGGTGGAGTAGAAACAGCTCATCCAAGCCACTCTGCCCCCAGATTCCCCCCAAACTATGTAAAAGGGGAATCTGAATAACTTCTGGAGCCCCAGCACCCACAGAACGACACAGAGAAGCTAACCTCCCGTTGAGAACAGCCTAGCAGCCCTGCAGGAAGGACCAGCGCAGTGCTCTGGGAGCCGGCAGCGCGAAGCGCGCAGAGTGCGGGGAGCCACGCAGAGTGCGGGGAGCCGAGCTGAGCCAAGCAGAGCCCAGGTCCCTGTGAGCCGAGGTTTTAGCCCCAGGGCAACAGGGCCAACAGCCGGCTGGAGAGACCCCAGAACACTAGCAGCTGTGGCAACTCCAGAATTATCAACATAGACATGCCTAGGACAAAGTAAGAGGTTAGTGCTCTATGGACTTTGGGACCAGCATTTGGGGAATACGTTGGCTTCCTCCCCTGGGGGCTAGAAGCCTCTGAGGACAAACACCATTTTGTAGTTTTCAGAGGCAGCTCCAGCTCCTGGCCTGCGAACTGTAGGTAGATCCAGCGATCAGTCTTGGGGGGTAATCACTCTTGCTTTAACCTCCCTGGATCTGGATTGTGATCTGGGGTGGAAGTCGTGGGTGGGTTTACAGCTTGCCAGAAATGGAAGTTGCTCTCCCACATGTTCAGGTCGAAAATTCTCCTATCTGTCAGCAAAGCCATAGTGTGGCAACAAGCCCAAAAGTCAAGTAATTAAGTGGCAACATGCCAAGGCAAAGGAAACAGAAAAATGTAACCCTAGACTCCTATTTTGGGGGCATAGAGCGGGAAAAGGACTGTGAGGTCAGAAGTCCTGCTTCAAAAGCCCCAGGGGAAAACATGAGCGGGTTGCAGGCCATAGAGGACCTTAAGAAGGACTTTAAAAATCAAATAAGAGAAGTGGAGGAAAAATTGGAAAGAGAAATGAGAAGATGCAGGAAAAGTATGAAATGAGGGTCAACAGCCTGACTGAGGAAAACAACACCTTAAAAAATAGACTAACTCAAATGGCAAAGGAGGCCCAAAAGGGCAATGAGGAGAAGAATGCCTTAAAAAGTCGAATTTTACAGATGGAAAAAGAATCTCAAAAGTTCACTGAGGAGATTCATTCCTTCAGAGTTAGACTGGAGCAAATGGAAGCTAATGACTTTATGAGAAATCAAGATGCTGTTAAGCAGATCCAAACAACTGAAAGAGTAGAAGGCAATGTGAAATATCTCATGGGAAAAACCACTGACCTGGAAAATAGATCCAGGAGAGACAATTTAAAAATTATCGGACTACCTGAAAGCCATGATCAAGGAAAGAACCTAGAAATCACCCTTCAAGAAATTCTCAAGGAAAACTGCCCTGATCCAGAGGGCAAAATAGAAGTTGAAAGAATCCACTGATCACCTCCAGAAAAAGATCCCAAAAAGAAAACTCCCAGGAATATTATAGCCAGGTTCCAGAATCCCCAGATCAAGGAGAAAATACTCCAAGCAGCCAGGAAGAAGCAATTTCTTTTTTTTTTTTTTAAGGAAGTCAAAATAATTTTATCTGTAGAAAATATGATATATGAACCCTAAAAATAAAGAAAATAATAGAAGTAATAAATTATTCTAGTTGTGATGAAATACTAAAAAATGTAAGAAATAATGAAGGGGATAGTTTCAGGAAAACCTACAAGGACCATATGAACTGATACAGAGTGAGTTAAGCAGAGCCATGAGAACAACGTACATATATAATAGCAATATTGTAAAGATAATCACCTATGAAAGACTTAGTAACTGAGCAACAAAATGATCTACCACAGTTCCAAAGGACTTAAGATTAAAAATGCTATCCTTCTCCAGACAGAGAACTGATGGCCTCAGAGTGAAGATTAAATGATACTTTTCCTCTTTCTTTCTCTTTTGCCTCCCAGAACATTACCAATTTGGAAATGTTTTGCATGACTTCCTATGTGTAATCGGCATCATAATTCTTGCCTTCTCAGTGGATGGGGGCATGGGTTGAAGGAAGGCAAAAGGCTATTTTTCCATATTGAATCTCTTGTGCTAGGGTTAGGTTTGGCAGGTTTGTAGCCAGTATTCCATCCTTGATTCTTGTTATTACATCTGAAGCTGCTGAGTTTGGTCATTGCAGATAGGGGTGTGGGGGAAAAGAGAGGATCTATGAGTTACTCTTTATGATGATCTGCCAATTATTAGTCTCCTCATTCTGTTTTGAATTGGTTTTTCTTTTGCCAGGAATTCTTCAGCCTTTCTCAATAATCCCTGGTCACCATAACCCATTTGGTGATCTTGAAGAGACTGTTAGACTACTTTTGTGAATCTGTTTGATCAATGTGGGCCATTACTTCTTCTGAATGTCTTCTAGAAAAATCTTCTTTCAAAAGAAGAAAAAAATCTCACTCGATTACCTAGCCAAATCATAATTTTTCAGTAGCCCCAGCAAAAAAAAGTCCAAAGAAAAATCATGGTCTGACTATATCCTGTTGCAGGAAAATTCTCATTGTATCAAAGTAGAGCTTCCAAGAGTCCTGGTAAATGAAGGTCTCTTTTCGTTCAACTCTTTCTTAAAAGGACCTACCCTAGGTTTTGTAAAATATTTAAGAGATGCATGAAATTATCCTGCCTTCTAAAATAATTATGTTGTCTCATCCTATTGTTTGTTTACACTGTAGGTGGGAAAATAGCCTTCACTTTCATGGGGGAAGCACATAACTCATTAATTAGTGACCAACCCACCCCCACCCCCAGTAGTATGGATTTTCTTTAGTTTCAAATTATAAACTCTAAAAAGCCAATTCATTAACTTAATAACATTTCCTCCACATAGACAAACTTTTGTAAAAGTAATTTGCATACTAGCAAAAAGTCAGTCTCTTTACTAAAGGAGTTAACTTTGAACAAAAGAATCCTTCTAGAATAATTTACATTTCAACCTCTAATCATTAAGTTTCTAAACTTTTTTCTGTATGTTTAAAAAAATCATATTTGAAAGAATTTATTCAATTTGTCTGCATAGCTTAAGTTGGAGGAAGTTGCTGAATTCTATGAGGTAAAGAAATTGAAATACCCTGCTATCCTAAATATAGGACTTTAAAATATACTGGAAGATAAAACCTGAAATGATTTCCAGTCTTAAATCCAACAATTAAGCTAAGACACTAAAAAATCTCAGAGGGAAGTCTTCTTTGGTATATAGAAGAAGCTTGAAAATGGATTCTTCTTTTATATAGAGCAGTTCCCTTACCTTGGTGGAGTGAGCATTACCTCACAAAGAAACCTCACAAAATACCATCATCGACCACAGCAAGAGTTTATTTCTCTGAAACAGCACCCTACAAAGCTATCAGCATTCAGGGTTTAACCTAGAACTGTAAATTAAGTGATCAGCAATAGCTTGAAAGCCTAAAGTCTGAAGAGTAAAGAGGAAGTGGTAATATTATTCTCACATGTTACAAAAACCTGACTTGACTATCAAGTTTTCTCAGCTCTGTTACTAAACCTAAACTGCTAAAAATCCATGGATTAAGATGCTCCTGTGGCCAGATCCAGATTCCATGCCAAATGCAGAAGTTTACCTATATTTGTCTTATTATAAATATGTACATAATATACACATATGCATACACATATACATAATATCCATATTGTACATATTATTTAAAGAAAATGTAAACTTACATATTTAGACACCAAGGGACACTTCCAAGCTAACAGGATCAGAATTACAGCTGGTAGGGAGCATAGAAGTCATCCTTATAACCCTTTCACTTTACTGATAAGAATCTGAGTCCTAGAGAAGTTAAATGATTTGCCTAAGATCATAGAGTTAAGGGGGCGGCTAGGTGGCGCAGCGAGTAGAGCGTCGGCCCTGGAGTCAGGAGGACCCGAGTTCGGCTCCAGCCTCAGACACTTAACGCACACACAAATAAAAACCCAGCCATGTGACCTTGGGCAAGTCACCCAACCCCAATTGCCCTCCAAAAAAGCAAAAAAAAAAAAGATCATAGAGTTAATAAGTAGTGCCTGGTCCTATTTAGTAGAAAAGTTTAATAGCTGTCAATCACATATTTACTCCAGGAGTTCTGTATTCCACTCAACTCCAAAATGGATAAAACCAGACTTCCTGTGGTTTACAGTTACTATGCTATAACCCCAAGGAAGGGGGTTTTAACCTTATTTTTGTCATGTATCCCTTGGAAAACTGTTGAAGTCTATGGACCCCTTCTCAGAATAATGCTTTTAAATGTATTAAATATAAGAGACAATATCACAAAGAAAATCAATTGTATTGCAATATAGTTATCAAAATGTTATATTCTAAAGCATTAGTTTAATTATATGCAATCAGACTCCACTCAGTGGAAAATTTCACTGTCTTTGCTTTCTGCTGTGTTTTTTTTTTTAATTAAACAAATGCTTTATTAACTTCTGGTTTACATCATTCATTTCCACCAGATTATGAGTTACATTTTTCCCCCATTTTTTCCCTACCCATCACCCCAGAATAGCAGTCCCACTAGATATCCCCTCATCCAATCTGCTCTCTCCCATATCTTCTCCCATACCCCCTTCGACTTTGCCATTAGGCAAGGTGAATCTCTGAGCCCCACTGCCTGGACATCTTATGAAACATTTAATTTTAAAACTTCGATTTTCAGATCCATTCCCTTTCTCCCTTGTCACCCACTCCCTCTGAGAAGATAAGCAATTCAGTATGTGTTGTACATGTATATCTATCCAAAACATTACCATAGAAGATATATTGTAAAAGACTGCTTATATTTCCCTCCCACCTGTCTCACCTCCCACGTGGTCCATTCCCTATTTTGATCCTGTCCCTCTTTGATAGTGGGTACTTCTAACCTCCCCTCTCCCCAGAATGCCCTCCCTTCATCATCCCCCCTCTCATCCCCCTTTCCCCTACTCAGGAGAGTGAGTGAGGGTAAGATATTCCATTTAGTATGTATGTGATTCTCTCCTTGAGCCAAATTCAATGAGAATATGCTTTTCCCTTTTTGCCTTCCTGTTCTTCCCCTCCCCTGCAACTACTTCCCCTTGCCTCTTCTACATAAGATAGTTTACCCTACCCTGTCTCTCTCCATCTCCTCTTGCCACTTTCCTCTCTCACCTCTTGACTTCACCCCTTAAGAATCATCCCTTCCTTGGGGCGGCTAGGTGGTGCAGTGAGCAGAGAGCCAGCCCTGGAGCCAGAAGGACCCGAGCTCAGATCCGGCCCCAGACACAGCACAGGACCTGGCAGCTTCTACACTGAGGGATTGAAGGGCATGGAATACAATATTCCAGAGGGCAAAAGAGCTGGGAATGAACCCAAGGGTCACCTACCCAGCAAAACTGAGTATTTTGTTTCAGGGAAAAATATGGTCATTCAGTGGAATAGAGGACTTTCAAGCATTCTTGAGGAAAAAACCAGAACTGAATAGAAAATTTGACATCCAGACACAAGAAGGAAGAGATGCCTGAGAAGGTAATCAGGGAAAAGAAATCAAAGGAACTTATCAAAGTTGAACTATTTACATTCCTATATGGAAAAACAATAACTGTGACTGATGAAATCTTTCTCACTATGAAAATAATGGAAGAAGGGGGTGTGGTCATATGAATACATATGTGAATGTGTGTGTATATGGTTACAGTTGTATATGGATAGAAGGCATAGGTTGATTTTGTTGGGAAGGGAGAATACTCAAGAGATGAAATTATGAGGTGATAGAGGAAAGTGGCAAGAGGAGATGAGGAGAGACAGGGTAGGGTAAACTATCTCATGTAGAAGAAGCAAGGGGAAGTGGTTGCAAGGGAGGGGGAGAATAGGAAGGGAAAAAGGCAAAACTACATTCTCATTGAATTTGGTTCAGGGAGAGAATGACATACATACTAAATGGGGTATCTCAACCTGCAGCAGAATAGGGGGAAGGGGAATGAGAGGTGGGATGATGAATGGGAGGGCATCCTTGGGGGCAGGGGAGGTTGGAAGTACCCAATATAGAAGAGGGACAGGATCATGTAGGGAATGGACCAGGTGGGGGGTGGGATGAGTGGGAGGGAATTATAAGCAGCCTTGTACAATATATCTACTATGGTAATGTTTTGCATAAGTAGACATGTACAACAAATACTGAATTACTTATCTCCCAAGAGGGAATGGGTGACAGGGGAGGAAGGAAATGGATCTGAAATTCGAGGTCTTAACATTAAATGTTTCAAATATATATAAATACTATTATTATTACTCTTTTGCTTGTAATAGGGAGATGAGATGTGCAGGCATTGGGACACAAAGATTCGCCTTCCTCTAATGGAAAAGTCAAAGGGGGTATGGGAGAAGGTATGGGAGAGAGCAGAGTGGAGGAAACGATGTCTTGCGGGATTGCTACTCTGGGAGTGTGGGTAGGGGAAAAACAGGGGGGGGAAAATGATTGTATCTCAAAATTTGGCAGAAATGAATGATGTAAAACAGAAGTTAATAAAGCATTTGTTTTTTAAAAAAAAGTAGTATGGTTGACCCCTTTTTGAGCAGTCTTTTCTAGAAAAGAAGATCAAAGAACCTGTGCTAGCAGGCCATCCTGGCTATGCTAGGGTACTTGCTAACATGATAGGACAGCCAGCCATTTCTGGAATGAATCAGGTATAGCCCTTTCTGGAAATGGAAGAATATACTTGCAAGTTTCTAGGTAATTCTTCTACCAATTCGATTCTATGACAAAGGACAGCAAACTATGACTCCTGGACCAAATCTGGCTCACTGCCTACTTTTGTCTAGTTCCTAAACTAAGAGAAGTTTTATATTTTACAATAAAAATATTAATTTATGTTAAATTTAGTAAAAAAAAAAAGTTGCATTTTTATTTTAAGGTGTAAAAAACATTCTTAACTTGTAGGACATATAACAGAGCCAGATTTGGCCAATGAGTCATAGTGCCAACCCCTGTTCTATAAAATTTCTTTCTTGTCCCTGAATCTCTTTTCAAGGTTGAGTACAATTTCTCCCCTCCTTGCCTCATGGACATTGTGTGAATATACGTGACAGAATGTTAGAAATAGCTTGTGAGGTTTTTAGGCTTATATGCTCATTACATTTAACTTGCTATTACACAAACCACAAAAAGGGGTGGCTCTGTGATCAGGTCCTGCGGGAGCCTGACCACCCAAAAAAGGATGAAACTTTTCTCAAGCTCTCTGGTTCATTATGCTTCCACCCCAGACTAGAACTTTGAACAAAATCCCTTCAACAAGCTTGGGTATGACTCACGTCCCAGTTCTCCTAAAAGGATTAACAGATGTACCTTCTAGAAAACTTGTTAACTGTACAAAAAAACAATTGCTATCAGATATAAGACAGCGATTTCCTCTGCCATATAGAAATGCTTAAAGAAGAAAAAAAAAAGACTCATAAGCATGCCTTGAGAAATACTTAAAACACAGGACAGCAATGTATTACTCTAATGTATACTCTCCTGAGAGGTAACAATTCCCAGAAGTCTTGTGGGCCTGCTGAACAGACACTTCACTTTCACTTAATTTGTCTGTACACCTCATCAGCCTGAATCTTCTCACAAGACATGACATGGTTTGGGCTTTCTTTTTTCTTCTATCTTGTAGCATTCTCCTTCTCTTGGTCAATTTTTTCCTCCTCTGAGAAGCTATTGTAAAGATTGTCTTTTTCTAGGCAATTAAAACCAAGACCCAGAAGCTCCCAAACTTTTGAGGTCATGAGGCAGCCACCAAGGCTACAAATAACACATTTAGGATTGTTGTTTTGTCACCTGTGCTCAGGGAAAGAAACATAAAACAAGAGAAGAGGGAGCCAGGGACTTGAGGACAGGTTTTAACATCATCTAGACAAGCACATGTTCTCACTACTATCTGTGTATGTTCACTACTACTTCTGGGGAAGGAGGAAAAAGTGGAGGAGGAGGAGGAGAAGGAGGAGGAGGAGGAGGAGGAGGAAGAAGAAGAAGAAGAAGAAGAAGAAGAAGAAGAAGAAGAAGAAGGAGGAGGAGGAGGAGGAGGAGGAGAGAGGGAGGAGGAGGAGGAGGAGGAGGAGAGGAGGAGGAAGAGGAGGAGGAGGAGGAGAAAAAGAAGGAAGGAAGGAAGGAAGGAAGGAAGGAAGGAAGGAAGGAAGAAAGAAAGAAAGAAAGAAAGAAAGAAAGAAAGAAAGAAAGAAAGAACGAAAAGGAATATGCAGGCTCAGCGGATTAAGTGTCTCATTGTCATATTTGTACTCTCCCCTGGATCTGAAACTTTAGATCCATGTTAACCCTAATGTAAGAGTATTGGCCTCAGCCTTTCCTATTCCCCATCAAATTCTAAGATGCTGTGATGCTGTGATTCCTCAAACCTCAGTTAAAGCTCAGCTGTGTGTGACCTCTTGTGAACCCATCTAATTGGAATTCTCAAACATATGGGAAACTCTGGGTCTGATTCTCAAAGTCTTTAGTAATGATTATTAAGCTTGATATCTTCATTAAATGGGCCACATACAGGGCTTACAATTAGTTTAGCAAGCTTTGCATTATTCAACAGAGATCAAATGATGCAACGTGATATAGGGAAATTTGAATAAAAAAATGGGGAAGGGAAGGAAATCAGCATTGATGTAGTGCCTGTTATGTGCCAGGCTCTATTCTAGGAGCTTTTTTTTTTTAACAAATATCATCTCATGTTGATGCTCACAACAATCTGTGAGGAAATGCTCTTATCACATTTGACAGTTGAAGAAAATGAAGTTAAGTGACTCACCGAGGGTCACATTGCTTTTTTTATTATTGATTAAATTAATTTATTTTAGTTTTCAACATTCATTTCCACAAGATTTTGAGTTCCAAATTTTCTCCCCATCTCTTCCCTCCCCTCCTATCCCTAGATGGCATACATTGTGACAACCCCTTCCCCCAGTCTGCCCTCCCTTCTATCACCCCACCCACCCCTCTCTTATCACCTTCCCCCTTACTTTCTTGTAGGTTAAGTTACCCAATTGAATGTGTATGTTATTCCCTCCTTAAGCCAAATCCAATGAGTAAGGTTCACTCATTCCCTCTCACCTCACTCCTCTTCCTCTCCATTGTGAAACTTTTTTCCTGCCTATTTTATGTGAGATAATTGACCCTATTCTGTCTCTCCCTTTCTCCTTCTCCCAATATATTCCTCTTTCACCCCTTAATTTTATTTTTATATATCATCCCTTCATATTCAACTCACCCTGTGCCATCTATCTATCTATCTATCTATCTATCTATCTATCTATCTATCTATCTACCTATCTATCTTTCATTATTTCCTCCAACTACCCTACTACTGAGAAAGATCTCATGAGTTATAAATATCATCTTTCCAAGTAGGAATGTAAACAGTTCAACTTTAATAAGTCCCTTATGATTTCTCTTTCCTGTTTACCTTTTCATGCTTCTCTTGATTCTCATATTCAAAAGTCAAATTTTCTATTCAGCTCTGGTCTTTTCCTTAAGAATGCTTGAAAGTCTTCTATTTCAATGAATATATATATTTTCCTCTGAAGTATTATACTCAGTTTTGTTAGGTAGGTCATTCTTACTTTTAATCCTAGCTCATCTGACCTCTGAAATATCATATTCCAAGCCCTCCAATCCCTTAATGTAGAAGCTGCTAGATCTTGTGTTATCCTGATTGTATTTCCACAATACTTTAATTGTTTCTTTCTTGCAATATGTTCTCCTTGACCTGGGACCTATGGAATTTGAGCACAATATTCCTAGGGGGTCTTCCTTTTGGGATCTCTTTCAAAGGTGGATTTTTCCATTTCTATTTTCCACTCTGGGTCTAGAATATCAGCATAGTTTTCCATGATAATTTCTCAGAAATGATGTCTAGGCTCTTTTCTTGATCATGGCTTTCAGGTAGTTCAAAATTTTTTAAATTCTCTCTCCTGGATCTATTTTCCAGGTCAGTGTATTTTTCCAGTGAGGTATTTCACATTTGTCTTCTATTTTTTTTTCATTCTTTTGGTTCTATTTTATAATTTCTTGATTCTCATGAAGTCATTAGCTTCCATTTCCTCCATTCTAATTTTTTTCCTTTTTTTTTTTTTGGGAGGGGGAAGGCAGGGCAGTTAGGGTTAAGTGATTTGCTCAAAGTCACATGGCTAGTAAATGTCAAGTGTCTGAGGCCAGATTTGAACTCAGGTCCTCCTGACTCCAGGGCTGGTGCTCTATTCACTGTGCCACCTAGCTGCCCCATGCATTCTAATTGTTTTTGGAGGACGATTGGGTTTAAGTGACTTGCACTGCTAGTTTTTTTTGTGTTAAGTGTCTGAGGCCGGATTTGAACTCAGGTCCTCCTGACTCCAGGGCCGATGCTCTATTCACTGCAATGCATTCTAATTGTTAAGGAATTATTTTCTTCAGTGAGCTTTTGGATCTCCTTTTCCATTTGTCCAAATCTGCTTTTTGAGGCATTCTCCTCATTGGCTTTTTGGACCTTTTTTGCCATTTGGGTTAATCTATTTTTTTAAGGTGTTATTTTTCTTCAGTATTTTTTGGGTCTCCTTTAGCAAGCTGTTGACTTGTTTTTCATTAATTTTTTACATCACTCTCATTTCTCTTCCCAACTTTTCTTCTACCTCTCTTACTTGATTTTCTTTTTTTTTTTTTGCTTTTTTTTTTTTTTCCTCTTACTTGATTTTCAAAACCCTTTGTGAGCTCTTCCATGGGCTGAGACCAATTTATATTTTTCTCGGACACTTGATGTAGAAGCTTTTACTTTATTGTCTTCTTCTGGTTGTATGTATTGATCTTCTTTGTGACCAAAGTAAGATTCTATAGTTTGACATACAGTGGGGGTCAGGGTTGGGTGTGTGTGTGTGTGGGGGGGGGTGGATGTAGTGTCCCAGGTGTCAAGGGTTTTGTATCAGTAGCTTGATCCCCCACTGTCTGTGGGCCCAGAGCTCCAGAAGCAGCCACTGCTACTGTTGTTGCTGCCACTGCCACTGCCACCTCTGTCACCCTGGGGGCTGGGGCTGGACCCCACCCAGATCCTGCTCCTCTTTCACCTAGGTCCCACAGAGTTTTCCCACTAACCTTCTATGCTGTCTTTGGTGTTTGTGGGTTGAGAAGCCTGGAAAGTGCCACAGCTGCCAGTGATTCAGTTCTCTGAGGCCTGATCCATCCCTGTCTGTGCTGGCACAGCCCATGCTCTCATCTCCTAGCCCATTGTGATAGACCCTTCCTGTCTACCTTCCAGGCTGTCTGGGGCTGGAGATTTGTTTCACTCTGTCATTTTGTGGGTTTTGTAGCTCTGGAATTTTTTATAGTAATTTTTTTACAGGTATTTGGAAGGGTTTGGGGGAGAACTCAAGCAGGTCCCTGCTTTTACCTCACCATCTAGGCTCCACACTCCCTTCCGCCCCAGGGTCACATTGTTACTAAATGTTTGAGGCTGGATTTAAACTCAGGACTTCCTGATTTGAGGCCCAGAACTCTATCCACTGTGCCATCTACTTGCCTGTACTTATTTAAATCACCAAGATTGACATCATTGCCTATATACACAAAATGACATTGTTAATTGTGAAAAGTGTTAGTGAAAACCTGGGCTTCTGGTAGAATTTTAGAATCCAAAAATAAATAAATAAATAAATAAATGTCATCCCATGTTAGACACATAGTCTATAGTGCTCAATATTTTATTTAGTTGTCCTTTAATCTCAGCATTTGAATGATAGAATTCTTTGATCCCTTAGAATTTGGTTGATTGAGGTCTTACTGGTGGGGAGGAAGAGGAGAGCTTTACATTAATGAAATTTAATCTTATTCCAATAAAACTTATTTATCAGCTCAATTTTTATTGAGCTAATAAAAATGCAGAGATTGTTGAGGACTCAGATGCATTATAGACCTAAGGACAGCATAGGGCAAGTTCTGAAGGGAACTTATATCCATCACCCTGAGCCTGTGGCCATGAAAGGTGCACTGTGACACAAAAATTAGCAACTGAGGTCCATGTGAGTGTACCCTACAGGACTTTAGACCTGACTCTAACATTGGGAGACCAGAAGACCAAAAATTCACATAAGATTCCCTGTTGCCTTTACCCATCCTCTCCATCCCAAGTTCCCCTGTTTTTGGAGTATTAAGCCATAGAAATTGGCACCACTGACTTGTATTGATTCTGTTGTATTTATCACAGCATCCTGGAGTCGGGGGTTTGGAGATCAATCAGTTTGTTCATCCAACCTCCTCTGGCAGGCAAGCATATTCATTCTGCTCCCCTTATCCCTTTGATTTAGAGTCAGTGTCTTCTGGAGCAAAGTCTTTCTACCTCCTACTTCTTCCTGTATTCTCATCTCTACCTGCCACAACCTTAGCCCTTCATAGTTCATAATGTCTCTGGAAATTCTTGATAAACTACTAACAAACAAACTCCCCTTTGCCCTAGAGCTCATCTCCTCACTTCTTGCACTAAAATAAATTGGATCTTTCAGGAAGTATAGCATCCCTGGCCACCCTATTCCAGTACTCAATGAGCTTTCTCCCATGCCTCTTGACACACCAATCTAGAAGTGGACCTACCCCTCCATCCTCGCTGCCTCTATCCTGTGGGTGTGATGCTCCCAAGATCACCATCAACATCACCATCAACCACCACACCATCAGCATCAGCATCAGCATCAATCACCATCAGCATCAATCACTATTAGCATCAGCATCAGCATCAGTATCACCAAGAAATCTCTCCTCCTTTGAGTCTCATTCCTTGTCTGCAATAGCTACTTCAGATTTTTAGAGCAGCCATCTACTGGCCTCTACATTATTCTCCTCCCTTTCTAAAGAAGTTAATTATTTGGTTCATAGTTATATCCTCCCCCTTGAATCCTACCTTCATATTTGGGGTCATCAATCCATCAAATAATTTAAGCCCTTATTATGTGCCAGACCCTTTGCTAAGCACTAGCAATACAAAAAAAGGTTATGAGTCCATGCCCTGAAGGTAAATGCATTCTAATAGAGGAGACAACATGTAAATAACTAAGTTCATATGAGTTATGTAATAATAATATTAATAATAATGATGATGAAAAATGGTAACTTGCATTTACATAGAGGTTCAAGATTTTCAGTCTCAGAGGGGAAGGTACTAGCAATTTTGGGGGCTGGCAAAAGTTCTGAATAGAAGGAGGGGTTTGAGCTGAGACATGAAGGGAACCAGGGAGACTACAAGTAGAGGTAATAAGGAAAAGCTTTCCAGGAATGTTGATCAGCCACTGAAAAAGAAGAGTTAAGAAAAGGAGGGTCATGTATGAGGAATAGTAAGTGGGCCAGTGTAGCAAGAATATAGATTGTGCAGAAGGAAGTCAAATGTAATAAAACAAGAAAGGTAGGAAGGGACTAGGCTGCTAAGGGTTTTAAATGCTAAGCACAAGATGTTATCATTGATCCTTGTGGTAATAAGGAGCCACTAGAGTTTATCAAGGGGAAAGTGACAGATCTATACTTTAGGAAACTCACTGTGACAGCTGAGTGAAGGATGGGTTGGAGAGGAGAGAGACAAGACAGGGAGACCAAGTAGAAGACCAATAGCCCAAGGTGAATAGGAAGAAAAGTTGCTATAGCAGTTCAGATGGGTAGAAAGAAAAAAAAAGGTACAAGAGAAGTGTTGTGAAAATAAATACAAAAATAGCTTGGTGGTGCAGTACATAGAGCACTAGTCCTGGAGTCAAGAGGGCCTGAGTTCAAATCTGGTCTCAGATACTTACTAGCTGGGTGACCCTGAGCAAGTCACTTAACTCTGCCTCCAAAAACAAACAAAAAAGGAAAGTGGATACAAGTCTTATCAATTCTTCTGTGCCCTTTAAGACCTTAACACTTCATTGTCTCTGTTACTTGCTTCCCTTCCTTCTGGAATTTCATCAACTGGGAAGGTCGAGAGATTAATTCAGTGAGATTATCCTGATCTACTCTCTTCCACTAATCCGTGCCCCTCCCCCCCCATCATTTCTTCTTTTTCTCAACTTCAACCTCTCTTTATTCAATGACTCTTTCCTAGACCCTACAATCTCATCCAAGTCTTTCCATCCTTAAAAAATTTTTCCTTTGATGCTGCCATCTTCTCAAGCTTTTCCTGTACCCCTCTTCCCTTTACAGCCAAACTCTAAGAAAGTAAAAAAAATGTTTCCCCACTTTCCACTCCCTTTTTCTCCCCCTTGAAATCTGAGTTCTGACCCAATCATTTGACTTAAACTGTCCTTCCAAGGTTACTAATTTTTTCTTAACTATTAAATCCATGGCCTTTTCTCAGTTCTCCCTCTGTTTCTCTTCTTCTTAGCTTGATCACCTTTTCTTCTTGTATATCCTCATCCTTTGACTTCAGGAATACTATTCTCTCTGTTTCCCTCTGCTAAAAAACAGCATTGCATTTGGGTTCAGAGGGCATAAGTTCAAGTACTGGACTTGCTGCTCCCTATGTGGCCTTGGTCAAGTAACTTATTTTCTATTGATCTCAGTTCCTCATTTTTAAAATTAGAAGATCGGCTCTAGTCTTCTAATCTCCTTCTAGCTCTAAATCCTATGAGATACTTTGAGTCTTGATGGATTCACCATCTGTTTCCCCTTCCATAAAACCTTGGCATCCCCTGAGGCTTTGTCCTGTGCCCTCTCCCCTTCTCTTTCTGCACACTCTCATAGTGATCTCATTACCTACCATTGCTTCATTTATCATTACTACGCACATGACTCCTAGTTCTGTCTCTTCAGGCCTCTTCTCTCACCTGAAATTCAGTCTTGGCATTGCCAACCACCTTATAGACACCTCCATCTGGATGTCTTATGAAACATATTTAAAATAGAATTCACTGTATTTTGCCCCAAATTTTACTTTTTCTATTGAAGGCACTACCATCCTTTCAGTCAATTAGGCTTGAAACTTTGGAGTTATCTTTGAATCTTCTTTTTCCCTCACCTCTGATATCCAATTGGATGTCATCTTGTCCCTCCTATTTTGATAACATCTCTTGTATCTATCCCCTTATTTCCACCATCATGGCCATGCTCTGGTCTAAGCTCTCATCACCTCTTGCTTGGATTATTTCAATTGTCTCCTCATTGGTCTTCCTGATTCCAGTCTAGACTTTCTCCAAGCCATCCTATGCACAGCTGCCAAGTCAGTATCCTTAAAGCACAAGTCTGACCCTAGCAATCACTTACTGAAAAATCTTGTTGCACCTAGAATCAAACTCTTTAACAACTGGCTCCTTCCTGCCTTTCCAGATTTATCTCATGTGCCCTTCATTCCAATCACACTTGCCCCCTTGCTATTCTCTGAACACATCAATTCCCTCCTCACCTTACCCTTTAACTTTTAGAATCATTGAGGCTCAACTCAGGTGCCACCTCCTATGTAAGGCTTTCTTTGATGTCCCCCATCATTGCTGCTCTCTCTCTTCTGAAATTTTTTTGTGCCTACTTGTCCCTCTACTTGTTGTATTTCAGCCCCCACCTCCTGCCCTTAACGAATGTAAGTCCTTGAGAAGGTGGACTATTTTATTTTTATCTTTGTATTTCTATCACCTAGCTCAATGATTTTTTTCACCCATGCCTGACTCTTCATGACAAAGTTTCCTTTCCTTTGTTCAGTTGTTTTTCAGTCGTCCAACATTTTGTGACCCTGTTTGGAGTTTTCTTGGCAAAGATAATAGAGTGGTTTGCTATTTTCTTGCCCAGCTCATTTTACAGATGAGGAAACTGAGGCAAACAGGGGTTAAGTGACTTGCACAGGCTCACATAGCTAGTAAGTATGTAAAGTCAGATTTTACTTGAGGTCTTCCTGACCCTAAACCTTGCACTCTACCTACCACACTACCAATAGGATTAAAAAAAAAAAAGAAGGTTGCTGACATGGGATGGTTGTCTGAGAAGAGGGGAGGGAGACAGATGCAGGCAGAAATTTACGTGATGCAAAAATGAAAGATCTCAACAAATATTTTTTTTGAAAATGTTTCTTGGATTGACTGGAACAGTTAACATGAGAGACAGAGTGGTATAGTAGACAGAGTGCTGGACTTGGAATCAGAAAGATGTAAGTTAACTTTTCTGACTTTTCTTCATCTATCAAATAGATCACAAAAATCACAAAATCATATCTGCAGTACTCAACTCATTGGATTGTTGTGAGGCATGAGATAATATCTGTAAACTTTGCCAACTTTAAATCATTATTACATAGCAGCTCTATTTCCAAATGATTAGAAATAATAATAATATTACTTAGCATCTTAAGATTTGCAAGGCACTTTTCAAATACTGTATCATTGGAGCTTCATAAGCCTGGGAGCATTAGGAGTAGTTATTATCCTTATTTTACAGACAAGGAAACTGAGGCAGAAAGGTGATTAAGTGATTTGCTCAGGATAGCATTGTTAGTAGGTATCAGAAGCAGGATTTAAGCTCAGGCCTCTGTGACTTCCAGTCCTGCCTTCTATCGATTTTACCACCAACCTGCCTCTAAAATAAATTACCTTGTGTTTATATAATATTTTGTACATATCAGGCATATATTTTGTATCTTCTTATATGTGTATGTATTTTTCCCCTGATAAAAGGTAAATTCCCTGAAGGTAGAGACACTTTTATTTTCTTTTTATCTCTAACACCTAATGCAGAACCAGGCACACAGTAGGTACTCAATAAATGCTTGTTAAATGATTGACTGCATAAATAAGTTTTACAGAATGCTCTCCTTACAACAACTCTGTGAGGAGAGGATTAGCACTATTTTAAATATTATAACGTGGTCCTATAGGCCTCAGGGCATGAAATATAGTAGCCTCCAAAGAGCAAAAATGAATCACACATAATATCTCAATGGAGAGGCCCATGATCGGTGTGAGTAGGTTGCCACATATAACAATGAGATACTTCAAAGAAGAGGAGTAAAAGATGACACCAAGGAAATGCATTCTAGAAAGAGAAAATGGACCAATGGCAAGTGATGACAGGTAGACAGCCCAAGTGTTCCACTGGTATGCCTGTATGACATCAGGACAAAATGGGGAAGCCTCCAGCACTTTGGGTAGGCTCCCTTTGGCAAGCTTATTGGACAAGACTTAGGTAGGACTGGCAATGATGGTTCATATCAATGGAAGGAACATTGATGAACTCCTAGATCCATCTGAATACTTCATGAAGAACATAAGATACAGGCTGACATTACTAGTCACATTGGTCATGTAGCTAGTAAATGTGAGAACTGGGGATCTCCTGATTCCAAGTTCATTGCTTTTTCCCCTGAACCATTTTGCTACTGTTTATGAGAAATGCCTTCCATTTTCAGCCCCTCCCTAATGATGCTAAAGAAGAAGGTAAGGCTCAGCACATTCCAGCCCAAACACTGTCCTTGGAACACTGGGTTTATTTGGCTAGTTCTCTGAGTGCTGCATGAAAATTTATTAACTCTCAACAAAGGCTTAATTTAAAATATGTTATCCCTGTATGTATATTTTTCTTTCTTTCTCATCTAAGTCTTTGAAGATACCACTAAAAATGCACATAAGCCACTGGAAGAAATGGCTTATTGATTTCTCTCCTTCACACTGAAATAAAGGTTGTTGTTGTTGTTTTTTTAAATCCACCCTCCTCTTTCATTGGGATTTAGAGTTAAGGATGTGGAGGCATGCTTCCTTCATCATGCCCTTGCTTGTTGGAAAGAAGCAAATATGTAAATTGAAAAGTTTGCCGAAGATGAGTACAGGCATCCATGAGTGATCTAGGTGCCCCAGACAGAATCTAATTGAAAGGCTATAATGGATATTACCCAGCAATGAAATGAAGTTTCCATCCTATAACCAGTTTAATGCTATTGACAAGGCAGTCATGTAGAACTCAGCACAGCTGCTTGTTTGAAAATCTCCAGGATTACAGCCAAAACATTAACAATTCCCTTTTGGGTTGGCCCAGAGTTTCCATTTAAAACATTTTATTGGTTTGAGAAAAAGAAATGGGGTCTGAAAGCCTTAAGAGCTTAAAGGGAGGGTGAAAAATCACTAGGTACATCAGCTTTAGGGAAATTTAAGGAAAATGAGAGAGGCGAATACCCCACGTCACGTCCAATCTGTCTCCCAAAAAGTCCAGGGAAGCTATTTAGCCAGAAGTGTTTAGAAAAGAGCTGTGGGTCAGTCCATCAATATAACCTTTTTCTACAGCTGCAGGGCAAGCATACTGTAGGGCTTTTGTTCTGGCCCTATTGCATTGATCTGGGTGGAGGCATTTTTACAATAATGAAAATGACTGAAGAGAAGGAAGAAAAAAAAAAACATCTGGGCCTTGCTAGAGCAATGAAGAAGAGTGGAGTATTTTGAAAGGAATTGGTTTTCACTGACCCAGAAAATTACCCAGTCTTCGTTTTACTAGAGCATATATTGTTGTCCTTCATATTTGATGAGCGTGTTATTAGGCATCTCATTATCTGTGCCTAAAAATGTGAATAAAAAGACAAATATACAACTGGCAGCTCTTCCCATTACAAGTTGCTTGAGGAGATACCACAAAACTTGTTACAAAGCAAATTTCTTCTAAGTGAATCATGTTTTCTCTTTAATTTTAATTATAATGAAAGAAATTAGTTCCATTGGAAAGAAATTAAATCCTAGATGCAATAGAATTATACTTTCCAATGTGATAGACTTTTAAAAATCATTCATTTAAAAGGAAGAACAACAATTTTCTGATAAAACTCTAAGCATGATACCGCAAATATTAACAGTAATAAGGGACGGATCAAAATAAGTGCCCAAATATAACAACAATAATGCAAATTTCTGTTCTATCATGTTACAGGGTCCTAACTATGAATTCTTTCACTGGAGATAGGCATGTTGCAAGGAGGAAGAAAAAGGATGGGAATTGTGGACTAAGAGACAATCTGCTCAGAAGGAAGTTATGGCAGGAGAAGGGGTGGTTAATCCCCTGGAGAGCTTGACCTTCATTTCTAAAGAGGTTGGAGAAGGAGGTAGGTCTTCAAAGTAACAGGATTATAGGGAGTGGCAGCCCAGGGGGTTGGTGGAAGACCAAAGGTGAGTTGTTGGGACAATGTTTGGTGCTAGAAGTGTGTGGTCCCAGTATGTGCACCCCCAGGCACACATGCACATTATTGTCTGGATAAACTCATGGTCCCTTGGATATTAATCCTCAGGGCAAAGCACCATTTGCCCCATTCTAGTTATAGTCCTGAATGCAGGACCAGTAATTGCAATGGCATGCTGATCTTCTTCAAAGCATTGTTCCTTGATGAGATAGCAATCTCTAAAGCTTTAACAACTCATCAAGATTTTCCAAAATTCTCAAAATTTCCCAAATAAGTTTGTCTTCAGTTTTAATTCCCTTTTTTTTAAAAAAATCATGTCCTCTTTAAGACAACATTCCAGATAATTTGCTCAATGATAATAATTTTGTTGTTGTCGTTCAGTCACTTTCAATTGTGTTCAATTCTTTGTGACCCCATTTGGGGTTTTCTTGGCAAAGATAGTAGAGTGATTTGCCATTTCTTTCTCTAGCTTATTTTACAGATGAAAAAACTGAGAAAAACAGGGTTAAGGGACTTGCCCAGGGTCACACATCTAATAAATGTCTAAAGCTGTATTTGAACTTACCTGACTCCAGGCCTGGCACTCTATCCACTATAACACTTAGCTGCCCACTTAATTAAGCTCCACTAATTATCTAATAATAAAACAGGATAACAGGAATAATACTAATGTCTCAAATGATTTTCGAAAAAGGAGATGGTTGTGTTTAGACTAGGATTTCAAAATCTCCTTTTGATAGGATAAATTCAACTGGAAGACCAAATTTACCCATACATACCACCATGTTAACCACAAATGTCACAAAGTTTTGCTCTTTTCAGGGAGGTGTTTCAAGCTTATTAAGATTCTGCTTAGCTTTAAATCCACCATTATCACTTCCCTATTAAAAAGTAAGTTGAAATCAAACCATATGGTTCCACTGGAAATCATGTTAGATTCATCTCATGAAATTTTTTCCAATGATATCAAAATGTAATTTTGACTAAATAAGTACAAAATCCTTATTGTACATTAGTGAAAGATAAAGACTAATGGTCTAAGACTTGAAACTGAAGGCCTAATTAAATAGAAGAAGGCAATCATTACAAATATCTGGGTTTCCTCTAGGCAAGACATATGGAATATAAAGTTACTAAGGAAAAAAAAATCTGTGCTTATATGGCAAGAGACTTACTGACATCTTGAAATCAACATTCTATGGGCAAAACATTTTTAAAGCAAGTGGCACCTATGTAATACTAATCTTAATGTATACTTTTCGACCATAAAATAAACAATAACAGATTTGGACAAAAAATCTATACCATATTAATGAAACACAGAGTCTATGACCATGAGGCAACTATAGAAAAATTAATACTTGATAATTATTCTCAGTACACATGAAAACACATTTTAAAAGTATTGAAATAATTTTAGGAAAAATGGACATCACTGCGCCAATCAGAAATTAAGTCTGACAATTTGTACACACCATTTGTCTAATGTAATCAGAAGTGGTTTATCTTTGGATGAAGACTATGAAATGGCTGAGTTTCAAGAAGGAAATCAAAAGGCCCTCATGGATAGAATTCACAGGAACTCTACCTAAAATACATTGCTTTAAAAATGAGTCAAGGGGGGCAGAGCCAAGATGGAGGAAAGGAAGCAGTAACCTCTCTGAGCTCCTCGGTCACTGAGTCTCAAAGGATGAATCTGAGCAGATTCCAAAGTGACGGAGCCCACTGGAAGACAGAGCATGGCAGAGTCTAGCCCAGGTTGCCCAGTGTGTCTGGACTGGTCAAGCGTAGAGCTCTTGGGGTCTGCACAGCTCAGACCTAAGAGCAGACAAGCAGACTACACAAGAGAGAGAAAAAGCCCCAGCCTGCAGACTTACCAAGGACAAATCGCAGTCATCTCGAAGAGGGGAAGGATCATTGGAGCCAGGTAGGAGAGTTGGGGCCCCAGTGGAGAGAGTGGATTCTCCGGCTTTATTCGGCTCCCAACCTGGAAGTTTAGAAACTGTCTGCCTGTATAATACAGGGGCTGGAATGGCAAAGCAAATTCTAGCTGCTCTGATCCTCCCATCCCTCCTTCATGAAGCAGAAAACCCAAAGATAAGTCTCCCACCCAGATTGAAATCCCAAGTTAATGGAAATAGCCTCAGGCTTGAGAGTCTCCAAGAAGGGGTGTAACTGAGACAGCCAGGAGTCTGAAGAGAAGAGAGGGAGGGATCGAAACAAGCCCCACCTCACCTCACCAACAAAAGCCTACTTATAGCCCAGGGGTATAGAGGCAGAAATCTGAAGTGGTCAGACTCACCCTCACCTACACATCTACATTCCTCACTGATTTCCCTGACTTAGCCATAAACTAGCTACCCAGAGGTATTCAAAGTCAAGGATCAGGCCCTAAACTCATAGCCTGAGAAACTAAGAAACAGGAAGTCACAATGGGAAGGAAGAAAGCTGAAAAGGAGAAGGGAAAGGCAAGAAAGTCTATTCGAGCCTATTATGTAGGGGAAGAACAACTAAATACACAGGACAATATAGACTCTCTACCCACACCTGAGACCACAGAAGGAAATATGATCTGGTCTCAAACCCAAATAGCATTCCTGGAGGAGCTTAAGAAAAATTTTAAAGACCAAATCAGGGAAGCAGTGACCAACCTGGAAAAAAGTCTCAGTGAAGAAAACAAATCCTTAAAAAGTAAAATTAGTGAAGTAATTGGAGAAAATACCTCCCTAAAAAAGGAACTTCAAAAACTAACTGAAGACCATAATTCCCTAAAAATTAGATACAATCAAACTGAAACTCAGAACTCCATGATGCAGCGGGAGTCAATTAAAAAAAAAACAATCAAAAAATTGCAAGAAAATGTAAAATATCTCACTGGAAAAATAACTGACCTAGAGAACAGATCCAGGAGAGACAACTGAAGAATTATTGGTCTACCAGAAATCCACGATGAAAAAAGCAGTCTAGACAACATCCTCCAAGAGATTGTCAAAGAAAACTGTCCTGAAGTCCTGGAATCAGAAGATAAAATAGCTATCGATAGAATTCACCGAACTCCTCCTGAAAGAGATCCCAAACTGAAAACTCCAAGAAATATAGTAGCCAAATTCCAGAATTACAAGATTAAAGAAAAAATTCTACAAGCAGCCAAAAAGAAACAATTCAAATACCGAGGAACTACAGTTAGGATCACAGAGGACCTAGCAGCTTCTACATTAAAAGAGCAGAGGGACTGGAATTTGATATTTCGTAGGGCAAGAGAGCTAGGACTACAACCAAGGATTAACTACCCGGCAAAACTGAGCATAATCTGTCAGGCAAGGAGATGGACGTTTAATGAAATAAGAGACTTCCAGACTTTCCTGATGAAAAAGCCAGAGCTCAATGGAAAATTTGATCTCCAATTACAAGTCTCCAGAAAGATATCAAAAGGGAAACAAGGGAAACACAGACTCACACATGCATAAGTGCACACACCCACACCCACAAACACACGCTCATTACTTGGGATGCAATAAGAGCAAAATGTTCACATCCCTATATGTGGAGCTGATAACTGTCAATATTTGAAATCTTTATGATTATCATGACCTTCTAAAGGGTTATACTTAGATAGAGGGTGTGGGTATGAATGCACTTACATGAAGTAAAAAAAAAAAGACTATTAAGGGGATCAAAGAGACTGTAATGGGAAAAAGGAAAGGATGAGCTAGGAAAAGGTAAAATATGCCATCTGAAGAGGCATCAAAACACACTATAGAAGAGGGGAAAGAAAGAGGGAGAAGAACATCATTTAAACACTATTCTTACTGGTTCTGGTCCAAAGAGGGATCAAATTAATCAGTGAAGTTTAAGATTCTAGTGTGCACAATAGACACATAAATTCACTAAATAGAGGAAAAGGAGGGAGGGAGAAGAGCACTGTTTGAAATTTACTCTCATTGGTTTGGAATCAAATGGGGAGTAATTTACTCTGATAAGTATAAAAATTTATTGTGTCCTATAGATAGTGGAAGGGTAAGGGGGGGTGAAAAGGAGGAGATTAAAGGGGGGATTAGAAGGGAGGGAAATAGTAGTAAGGGGAGAGGGTAGGTTAAGAAGTAGGTTAAGTGGGTGGGAACACTGAGGGAGGGGGCAGTCAAAAGGGAAAACTTCAAGGAGGGGAAGGGAGAAGGAAGAAACAAAAACAGGGGAGGGAATAGGATGGAGGGAAAGAGACAGATAGTTATCATTACTGTGAATGTGAATGGGAAGACCTCTCCCATAAAACAGAGGTGGATAACAGAATGGATTAAAAACCATAATCCTACAATATGCTGTCTACAAGAAACACATTTGAAACAAAGGGATACCCACAGGGTAAAGGTAAAAGGTTGGAGTAAAATTTATTATGCCTCAGCTAAAGTAAAAAAAGCAGGGGTAGCAATACTTATCTCAGATAAAGAAAAAGCAAAAATAGATCTAATCAAAAGAGATAAGGAAGGAAACTATATCCTACTAAAAGGCACCATCGAGAATGAAGCAATATCACTACTTAATATATATGCACCAAGTGGTATAGCATCTAAATTCCTAGAGGAGAAGTTAAAGGAATTAGAGGAAGAAATTGATAGCAAAACTATACTAGCGGGGGACCTTAATATCCCCCTCTCTGAACTCGATAAATCTAACCTCAAAATAAACAAGAAAGAAGTTAAGGAGGTGAATAGAATCTTAGAGAGACTAGATATGATGGATCTCTGGAGAAAACTGAATGGGGATAAAAAGGAATTTACTTTCTTCTCAGCAGTGCATGGTACATGCTCAAAAATAGACCATGTACTAGGGTATAAAAACCTCACAATCCAGTGCAAAAAGGCAGAAATATTAAATGCATCATTCTCAGATCATGATGCAATAAAAATTATATGCTATAAAGGGCCAGGGAAAGATAGACCAAAAACTAATTGGAAATTAAACAATTTAATCCTAAAGAATGGATGGGTCAAAGAAGAAATTATAGAAACAATCAATAATTTCATTCAAGAGAATGATAATAATGAGACAACATACCAAAGTTTGTGGGATACACTAAAGGCAGTTCTCAGGGGAAGTTTTATATCCCTGAGTGCATACATGAATAAATTAGAGAAAAGGGAGGTCAATGAATTGGACATGCAATTGAAAAAGCTAGAAAAAGAACAAATTGAAAACCCCCAGTTTAGTACTAAATTAGAAATATTGAAAACCAAAGGAGAGATTAATAAAATTGAAATTAAGAAAACTATTGAATTAATAAATAAAACTAAGAGCTGGTTTTATGAAAAAATCAACAAAATTGATAGACCCTTAGTCAATATGACAAAAAAAAAAGAAAGAAGAAAACCAAATTATGAGTAGCAAAAATAAAAGGGGTGAATCTACCTCTAATGAAGAGGAAATAAAAAAAATAATGAGGAATTATTTTTCCCAATCGTATGCATATAAATATGACAATCTTAGTGAAATGGATGAATATTTACAAAATCACAAGTTGCCCAGATTAACTGAAGAGGAAGTGAATTACCTAAATAATCCCATCTCAGAAAAAGAAATCAAACAAGCCATCAATGAACTCCCTAGGGAAAAATCTCCAGGGCCAGATGGGTTCACTAGTGAATTCTATCAAACATTTAAAGAACAATTGATTCCAATACTCTACAAACTATTTGGGAAAATTAGTGAAGAAGGAGTCCTACCAAATTCTTTCTATAACACAAATATGGTACTGATTCCTAAATCAGGAAGAGATAAGACAGAGAAAGAAAATTATAGACCAATTTCTCTCACGAATTTAGATGCAAAAATTCTAAATAAAATATTAGCCAAAAGACTCCAACAACTTATCACAAAAATAATGTACTCTGATCAGGTAGGATTCATTCCAGGAATGCAAGGATGGTTTAATATTAGGAAAACCATCAGTATAATTGAGCATATCAACAATAAAACTAGCAGGAACCACATGATCATCTCAATAGATGGAGAAAAGGCTTTTGACAAAGTACAACTTCCATTCCTATTAAAAACACTAGAAAGTATAGGAATAAATGGAGCCATATGTACAAAAACATTTTTAGCAGCCCTTTTTGTGGTTGCAAAGAATTGGAAACTAAAGGGGTGCCCACCAATTGGGGAATGGCTAAACAAGTTGTGGTATATGAATGTAATGGAATATTATTGTGCTATAAGAAACGAGGAGGTGATGGATTTCACAATTACCTGGAGAGACTTATACAAACTGATGCTGAGCAAGAAGAGTAGAATCAGAAGAAATTTGTATACAATGACAGACATACCATATCTGTGATGACCAACTATGACAGACTGGACTTGTCAGCAATGCAGTGATATAAGTCAATCCCGAAAGACTCAAGAAAGTGAGAAAAGCGCCATCCAGAGATATAATTAGAAAGAACTGAGCCTGAATCCTGATGGAAGCAAACTAAATGATCTTTTTCTTTTTGTTTTTGGTTTTATTTCTTCCTTACCATCTTTCATCCCACCTAGTACAATACACCTTTGTAATTGGAACAATGTCTAATATGAATGCATTTGCAGATATTATACTGGACTATATGTTGTCAAAGGGGGAAGGGGGAGGGAAGTAAAGGAAATTTGAAAATCAAGGAACTATGGAATTGAATCTTGTTAACTGAAACTAAACTAATAAATTAATTTTAAAAAATGAGTCAAACAAATGCCTGAGTCTTGATTATTGTTTATGGAAACAGAAGGGATTGGAAAGGCAGTTCTGTTTTAGTTCACTGCCACCAAATTCTCAAATAATCATGTTTGTGAACTTTGAAATTTCTTTATCTAATTATAAACTGTTGTCATTCCACCTCTCTTTCTTCCTTGATTCCTCTAACCCTGTTCTTCACCCTCACTTTGACCCCCAATCCCTCTACCCTCAGGCTATCACCTCTGTATTGTATACTTTTCCCCTTTCCCCATTTTGATCCATTGGTAAGCCAGTTCAACTCTACACTGTTTATATCTCTCAAGTTCTTTACCCTCTTTTCTTGATGAAAATTACATCTGTTATGGGAATGGGAATTTAAGATCTCCCATGCCCCTAGGTCCTTTGATAGGCTTAATTGCACCTGGAGCCTGTGGTGGGAGGCTTGGTTTTCAGGAATGCCCACACCTTGGTGCTTTGTTATTGGGCAGTGGGTCAAGAGGGTTGTGACATTCTCTGAGTCAGGAGAAGGCTATATATACCTTGAGATGAGATTTTGTTTTGGGGCTCACATTGAGAAGTATTATGTGATTTGACCAGGCAAGACTCTGGGCAGCCATCGGGCCCCCTGGCTTTAAAAACCCAGATGTTGGTGCTTCCCTCTCTGGTAACTGTGACTAGGTATGGATGTAATGGTCAGACAATTGGAAGCCTGTCTGCTTGATCTGTTTCTCTGTCTTCTTGTAACTTCTGCTTGTGACTTGTTTGTATTCTCTGAAGTTCAGGATGTTGACCTTTTTCCCCTGAGCTAGGTAAATGATATATGTTTGATTAAAGCAAGATTGTTAACCCATTTTGAGTTGCTTTCCTTTAGAAAAGAAGATCCAAGAACCTGTGTTGCCAGCCATCCTGTGGCTGCTGGGGTGCTTGCTGCTACAACATCCTACCAGGCCTCAGCCTTGGATTATTCCCACCATCCATTGCCTTCACTCCTTCTTATATGCTTGATAAATGAAGCTGGAGAAAGTCACAAACTGATACTGAATGCATCCACTACAAATTTATATTAGATAATTTCACCTGGGCCCTCCTGTCATCAAGGCAATCCTTTGACATTTCTGTAATCCCCTAGATTACTGCAATAGCCTGCTGGTGGGTTTCCTTGCCTCATCTCTCTCTGTTTCTGCACATCCTCCATTCAGCTGTAAAGCACAGATTTGATCATGTTACCCCCTACTCAATAAACTCCAGTGGCTCCCTATTACTTCCAGGATCTAATATAAAATCCCTTGTTCAAACTTTTAAAGCTTTTTGTGACCTGGATCATTCTCCCCTTTCCAGTCTTGTTACACTTTACTCTCCTCCACATAACCTAATATCTAGTGATATTTTAGTGGAAGACAATGTCTGTAGTGGGGAAGAACTGGGAGATGAAGGGATGCCCATCAATTGGGGAATGGCTGAACAAGTTGTGGTATATGAACATAATAGAATACTATTGCGCTCTGAGAAATGAGGAAGTGGTTGAATTTAGAAAAATATGGAAAGACCTACATGAAATAATGAAGTGAACAGAACTTGAGAACATTAGCAATACTGTACTAAGAACAATTGTGAACGACTTAAGTTATTCTGAGTATTATAAGTACTAAAATCAACCACAAAGGACTCGTGAAGAAAGCTACTATCTATCTCCAGAGAAGTATGCCTATGTTTTTACATTTATATATATATATATATATGTATATATATATATATATACATACACACATATATAAATATATATACATGTGTGTATATATGTATGTGTATTTATACACATGCACATTCTCTGTCAAATGGTGGCCTTCTGTAGTGCAAGATGGGGAGGCAGGGAAAGAGAAAGTCGAAAACTTAAGATGTAGGAAAAAAAAATTAAATAAAAAAAGATGCATGGAATCTATTTTATTGCTACACCTAATGACCATGGGACTTTTCCATCTGATGCAGTTAAAACCTTGTGTATCTGTTTTCTTCCCCATTAAAATGTTCACTACTTAAAAAGAGGGAGATAGTTGTTGGCAAAGTATCTTTCTCATTAGTGAATATATTGAAAAATCACTGAGTGTGATTTCCTTGAGAGAAAGGACTGATTTTTTTTTTTTCATTGTTGGTTTTCTTTGTATCTCTAGCACTTACCACAATGCCTGGTACATAGGAGGTGCTTAACAAAAACTTGCTGACTTGACTCAACCAAACATTATGGGAAGGGTTATCCCTAAGGAGCCCTTTCGTAGTAAGCAAAATTTTAAGACTTACCAAATATGCCACAAGACATGTCGATAAACTCCAGTGGCACCCTAATGCCTCTATAATCAAATATGATCGCCTATGTTTGGCGTTTAAAGCCCTTCAAAACTTGTCCCCATCCTGTCTTTCCAGCCTTAGTATATATTAACTCTCCTCCACTCCATCTGTGGCCAAGTCAAACAGCCCTTCTGCCTTATCCTTGCCTTTCACCTTTTCCATAGCTTTGCACCATCTATCCTTCCTGCCTGGACTGGAATCCCTTTTTTACCTCTATCTTTTGGCATTCCCAAGTTCCTTCATTATTAAGGTCAAACACTACCTAGTGCCTGAGAACTTTCCTGATGCCCACCCAGCTGCTACTGTTTTCCCTCCCATCAGCTCCTTATGTGTTTTGAATATACTTATTTGCATATTGCTTTCCCCAATTGAAATATAAACTCTTTGAGGGTAGGGAGCATTTTACTTTTGAATTTTTATCCCCAGCAAATGGCAAATGCTAGGCAAATGGTAAGCTTTTTTGGGGGAGAGGAGGCAATCAGGGTTAAATGACTTGCCCAGGATCACACAGTTAGTGAGTATCTGAAGCCAGATTTGAACTCAGGTCTTCCTGATGTCAGGGTCTACATAGTAGGCTCTTAATAAATTCTTGTTGATTGATTGTTGGTTGATACACTAACAGATGACCACTACCAATACTATAAATGCAGAAACCAAAATATCCTTGAGAATTTAACAAGTATAGGAACTGGAGTGTTATTGTGGACAAAAATACTACCCATAGACACCAAGACAAAGTATTAACCGATAAAAATTTAAGAAAATATTGTAAAATAGATGTCACCTTACAAAATACTCATTATCTCAAAGACACATGAAATAAAAGTTTTCAAAATACAGAATCCTGAAGGAAGAAGCGCAAACCATGTGGGATCAGGATAAGGTACATAGCATGCCTTTTGTTCTGCCTATCACTGGAATTGCCTTAAAGATGAGCTTTCATCCCAAGCTTTTCCTTCAATTACAAAAAGCAGGCTTTTTCTTTATCCTGCTGAACAATCATTCAAAGAATGTTAAATGGCAAAGAGCAATAGCAGAAGAACAACTTCTCCCAAGAATGTTTCTATCTGAATTACATCCAAAAAGATACAGGGAAGTGAGCTGAGTCATCTTTATCAATAATTGCCATCTCCTCCCTGTCAGCATTGCCACCCTTTCCACCATCATTGCATTATCATCTGTCCCCATTCCCAATGCATCCAGGGCAGTTTCTTTCTTTTACCAGAGAACCCTGGCATCTGAATAATATTTCAAATATTTTTGATGAATCTAAAATAGATGCAAAGGAAATGGACAACTTGAAGAAATTTTGTACATGTACATATGTACACAGGTGTGTGTTTATATGTATGTGTGTGTCTTTATGCATATATGGAGAGAGACAGACAGAAAGAGAGATGGAGAGAGAGAACTAGAGGGGGAGACAGAGAGAGACAAAGATAGAGAGAGGGGCTTATTTGGTCAATTCCCTTTACATACTTATGTATCCATCTATCTATCTATCCATCCATCTATCATCTATCAAGTTTAGATGTATGTAATGTTGCATAAGTATAATGCCAGATATATAACATGCTGCATATATGTGAATATATATGTATGTATGTGTATGTGTGTATATATGTAAATTAAAGTTAATATCAGATAAAAAGGACAATAGGTGTTAGTAAAACAAAACAAGTTCATATCCAAAGAGTTCTTTGCTTACTGATTGTACTATCTCTCTCCTCAAATTCATTCTAAATGTGTTTCAGGGACAGAAGAAGAGCTATGTGGCTACTCATCCAATCCAGGATGACATTTTTTATCTAATTTATTAGAACTTAGATATCCTTATCTCATTATGTTATTACAAGCTGCAAGTGAAAATAGGTTTGTGAAAATTAGATCAGAGTTCTTGTATAATTTATTATTACTTTTATTAGAGAAAACAAGATGGGCAGAGCTTTCTTCTTGCTCAGAATTTTGTAGGCACATGGTTGAAGGTGGGGGAAGGGGATGTTGGCACCAAGCCTATCCCAAAACACCAGACAGACTCATTTAGAGTCACCCAGTTCATCAGGGGCATTGCTGGGATTCAAGCCCAGTCTCTGTGACTCCAAATCCTGGGCATTATATGCTGTGTCCTGGCTGACTTAAATGATACTTTGTAGTTTAAAAAGCACTTTTCTGACTCAGTCTTGTGAGGGAAGGTAATGGATTTCTGCTGGGAACAAATTTCTTAAGTTTGCTATAAACTAGTGCCACAAACAAAACTTCTGTGTCTGTCTTCCTAGTCATTTATTTCCTTTTTCATTCATTCAGCAAGTATAGAAGAGTCGAAAGAACACTTGACTGGAAAGAAAAGAAGCCTAGACTATATGAATTACAGACCTAGCCACAACTTTTTATGGGGCCTTGTGCAAACCATTTCACCTATTAGAGGCAGTTAGGTGGAGCAGAGCATAGAGTGTTAGACCTGGTGACAGGAAAACCCAAGTTCAAATCCAGCCTCTGATGCTTCCTAGATGTGTGACCCTGAGAATTTAACTGCTGCTTGCCTTACTTCCCTCAACTGCAAAATGAGGGTAACTCCCTTACTTCAGATTATTGTTATTGTTGTTTGTCTTTTGTTCAGCCAATGGCATCAGATGTCTTGTCTTTCAAGTTGTTATGGTAATGTGAATTTGTAGATCTTCCCTGCACCCAATAGGCTGAATGTAATCGAATGGAGCCTGTGGTGGGAGGAGTTTGCTGAAGGGTGAAGCAGAAGTCACAGGAAGCTAGGAGTCAGAGTAGTTCGAGTTAGAGGAGGAGAGGGTGCACCCAAGGAGACAGGCTGGTGAATGGTTGTAGGAAGACTAAAGGATGGTGTGGCTCTATGCTGTGATATGATGTGTTAACTTCTTTGCTACTATAATGGATTTGAATTTTTTGTTTGGGGAATTGGTTTTCTGGTGTCTGAATAAATGTTTTGCTTCTGTCTTCTATATGGAGTCTGTTGTATTTTGCAACTGAGAACCGTGCCAGCACATTCACAGTCACCTTCAGTCCTGTGAATATTGAGTTGGCACTACACAAGTTAATTGGATTTAAGTGAGGCAGGGCTATGAAAAGTCATCAGCCTCACTCTCTCCTTCACAGTCATCTGAGTCCAGTGGCAAGATGTAGATCAGAACAGCTGGAGATAGCCCTAAATGAATTGGGAGACCCTGGCCTTTTTAAACTTAGGGCTTTCCCAGGTCTCAGTTTGTCTGATACAATGACAACACTCATGCAGTGATTAAGACTAGGTAAGAAATGAGTCATAAAATTACCTAGTTTACCTACTAAAAAAAAAGTAGTCAATCAATCTGGGAGAGGAAGACTCTCAGGGTTTCTGATCAGAATTGAAACAATTTCTATTTACACTCACTCTGAGATATCAAAACCCAAATGATGCACAAGTAAGGCTTGGCATGGGACCTATTATTGGCCAATCACTGAAAGCCAGAATGATTTGGATTTAAAGGCATAGTCAAATAGCTCCATTTGAATCCCAGTGGGCTGTATCAAAAGCTGGTTTTCCAGAGCTATATTTCAAGAAATCATAAATGAAACTACATGGGACAGAATAATTGTTCCAGTTTTTTTTTTATTTTTAATGATCGAATAAATAAGCAGGGAAGAGAAAAAAAAATCTGTTTCCCAAACCTCAAGCTATCTTGCAAGGTTTAAGTCATAAAAATTTATATTACTTTGGACAGAGCACCCACATGTGGGTATGATTCCCTATGTGGACAGAGGGAGGGAGGGAGGGAAAGAAGGAAGGAAGGAAGGAAGGAAAGATTTGAGGAATATATTCAATCATATTTGAAAATCATCTGGTATATACAAGGTATTTAATAAATGCTTATTTTCTTTCTAAGTGTCAGTTTCCTCCTCAGTAAAGTGGAAAAGTTGTGCCAGTGGATCTCTTTAAAGACTTTTACTCCTCTATAATTCTATGACCACAAATTTATTTTTTTTCAATGAACAAAAATCCGTTTTCTGTCCCTCCTACCTCCCACATTGAGGAAAAAACATAAAGCCCTTGTAACAAATATGCATAGTCAAGCAAAACAAATTCCTGCTTTGACCACATCCAAAAAAAATTTAATCTGCACCGAGTCCATCACTTCTCCCTTCGGAGTTAGATAGCATGTTTCATGTTTCATTTCTATGACTAAATATTAATTGAGTGTCTGCTACATTCCAGGCACTGCTCTGGTATGCATATGTTGGCAGCCAACTTCAGCCCAGAGTGACTGTATATAAATGTTTCTCCTTCCTAAATTCCTGGACTCTCATCCTTGTCCTGGGAAGCTCTGTATGGGCTTTAGCTCCTGCCCCCAAACAAGAGTGAACAATATAGCTCCTAGCCAGTGTGACCATAGACTATGAAAATGAGCAAATAGATTTTGACCCAGAATTCACCAGTTTGAGGCCATTTTTTGATCTTGACATAGAAACTTGTGGGAAGGAAAACAGAAAAGAGATTTTATCCTAAGAAATTTGTGGTAATGTAGGGATAGTTGGGATGTTTGAAGGGCATCCCCTGGAATGAGTTACCTTCAGTAACCCTGCACTCCCATGATGCCAGGAGTCCTGTGAATTGTTAATGCAGGACAGTAGTAACTGAATTGATGGGATAGAGATGAATGAGAGATGAACGGTGTTTTGGTAAGTTTTGAGCTACCAGGACTGTTTAGGCACTATTTCTCCCCATTGCTTCCTAAGGGGATTAGCACAAAGCCTCTTGATCCCCAGGTGCATGATGGGACACTCACTGCTAACCCTACTTTCATTGTCTTTGGTTAGGGGAAGAAGGTCTTTCCCTACTGACTGCTAACTACTCACATTATCTACTTTCTGACTGTCTCCTTGTGTCTGAGAAATGCAGAATCTGCTGGCCACCTACATCCTTGTTTCATGTGACTAATGTACATGCTGATAGAGATTTGGGAAGAGGTTTTGCCCCTTTAAAGAGATGCAAGATATTATTCCTCTTTCAGCAAGGAGGAGTAGATATGAATCCATTTGGATTTTCCATAAGCAAGAGAAACACACTATAATCATAAACTCCTAATCTAATTAATACACGTTAATATAACTAGGTAGAACAGTGGATAGAACTCTGGGCCTGGAATCAGGAAGAACTAAGTTCTAATGGGGCCTCAGATACTTACTAGCTGTGTGACCTGGACAAGTCACTTAATTCTATTTGCCTTAGTTCCTCATCTGTAAAATGAGTTCGAGAAGGAAATGGCAAACCACTCAGTGTCTTTGCCAAGAAAATTCCAAATGGAGTCAGGAAGACTTGGACATGACTGAAACAACCTAACAACAACAAGAACATAATTAGAGGAACATATAAATAAAAGCCATCATTTATACATATAGACTTCACATAGTTTAAGCCTTTGAAGCAAATAAGATTCTGGAAAGGGTAAAGCTCATGAAGGATGAGGGATCTTAGGAAAAGTTGACTTGTATAGGAGCTTATGATAATGCTACTCCCCACAATAAAACAAACCCTACTTACACATGGGGGTTACTTTGTGCTAGAATTTCCCAAAATACTAAGACCTTCAAAAAAAAAGGAAAACAAAAAAAAGAAACAAGATCCATTACTTTAGAATCAGAAAATCCTAATTTCTTCCACCTCTGTGACTTTCAGCACATTACTTCCTTTCTCTGGATCTCATCCATAATAAGCAGGGCTAGGGTGGAGGTTGGGGGTTGGATTAGAAAATTTTTGAGGCCTTTTTCAGGCCTATATATCCTATGATACAAAGATGAGAATAAGATTCTTTCTTCAATTCAAACCTCATAGCATTTTTTTTTCTTGTTGGTGCCTACCATACACAAGGTATTTTTGCTAGGTGCTGGAGGTGCTAGGGGTTATTACAAAACAAAACTAAAAAAAAAATGCCTGTACTCAAAGAATTCATCCTCTACTTGTACTGTATTGAAGGGATAGAACATGTAAGCAGATAATTGTAGTAGGGGATAATGTGAGGAAAGAGAGAGCATTCCTAATCAGCAGGATTAGGACAGGCTTCCCAGAGGAAGGAGCTTACATTTTAGGAGTTTAGAAGATCTAATATGTCAATGATCTATGATTTCATCGGCATTGGTCCCCTTTCCACTAATGTAAATGGCAAGCCCTCCATACTTTGGTAGATGATATTTGTGTCTTGCTAGGGTTGGGGGCGGGGCGCAGTAATCACTTGGGGCAAACCTTTTGGTCATGGGCATCTCTGAATTTAGCTGTTCTGGTCCTCAAATGAGAAACTCATAGATTGTTGCCATGGAGTTTTCATTAAAAGCTTTTGCAGACTTATTAAACGTAGTGATTATCCTTTGTTGACATGGACTTTGGGAATACAGTATGACTTGACCAATGTAACCATGTACTCAGGAAATGACCAAATAGATGCTGTTCCTAAATTCACCACTTTGGTTTCAAGTTCATGACACTGAAACTTATGGGAAGGAGAAGAAAGGAAGAGATTTTATTGTAAGAGAGATGTGGAAGTGCAGGGAGAGACTGGGGTATTTGGGGGGCAACCCTAATATTGGAGAATACTCTTATGTTTCATATGATGATTTTTATATTTCAGATTTCTATAATACAATTTTATGTTGCAAATTGTTATTTTACAATTCCAAAATACACAAAATCATTTAGATTCTTTATACCCTTATCTTAGATCCATAAGCTTTCAATTTGTTCATATTTTCCTGTTTCCTGGATCTAAAAATAAGTAAGAGTGACCTGTCAGGAACAGGGAAAAATAGTCACTAAATTTGTGAATTACCCTCTGTGCACACTTTTTTGTTTTGATTATAGGCTATTTGTGACCATTAAATATTAAACCATGATTTCACAGGCGTGTTTCAATCACGGATTGGCATTTTTTCACAGGGAACTGAGTGCAATTAACATTTTCATATGGAAACACCTCTGAACAAGGCATAAAGCCAGACTTCAACAATCAGCCCCTGGAATTAAGGCCATAAAGGAAATAACAGTAATAGATTTTCTGATTGTTCCTGTCTGCTTAGGTTAGTCAATGTTTTCTATTATCTAGAACATTTTAATAAGTAGAGAAATCAAGTAAAGAGTCTTTCCTAAAAGTCTACTAACTTTGAGACATTTAAAAGTGTCAACACAGTTAGAAAGAAACTCATTACCAATGCAAATGAAAGTTGTCTGCCCTTGTGATAAGGACAGTAAACAAAACAATGAAGCCTAATAGGACATTCAGAGTTTGGAAAATTTGTCTGGGATTTAGGTAGAAAGAGAAAAGTCCCAGAAAGACAGTTCCCAGTAGGTCAGAGTTTGTTTATCCTGCTTATCTGAAGACAGAGTCAACAATCTTTAATGGGCTTGAAGGTTTCACTGAATTAACCCAGTTTAAATAGAATCCTAGGACCTCTAGTTAGAATGCAAGACTTCAGAAACACACTTGTCAGACACACGTGACCTGCCAGTGTGGAGTAACAAAGGGGGTCAGTGCAACACAAAATGAAAACTCAACTGGGATTATTGGGTGCCCTGCTTTTTTTTCTTTGTCTTTTAAAAAATCACATTTTATTGATAACACATTTCAGTCATTTCACCACCATCCCAAGACAAAGAAAAATGATTAAGCAAAAATATCAGATATGGTGATAAAATTCCCTACTCCCCCACCTCTGTGTCTTTGGAGGGGGAGAATGTGATGAGGTACAGGCTCTGGAAACCCCCTTGAACACTGATAGAATCTTCCCATTTGATGAGGCATTTGCCTGAGGCCATAAGCCTTTCATTGTGGCTGGGCCCAAACCTCCCTTACTAGCCTAGCCCTCTTTTATCCAGCTACCTCTCACCCTTGATCTCTCATCACTGGAGTCTGACCTTATTTGACTCCTCCTGAGGACCCTCCCCAAACTCCTCCCTAGAACACCCCTAGATTTCTCCCACAACCTTTCTGTATATAAGACCCCATCTGGCCTCTGAGAGGTGTGAGAGCTCCAGAGAATGATCTAGTGCAGATTCACTCTGTGTCAGATTATTCTGGCCACCTTGTCCAGTACAAGCATCACAGATACTAAGGATCCTTAAGAATCTACCCAATAGGGGCGGCTAGGTGGCGCAGTGAGTAGAGCGTGTCGGCCCTAGGACCTGAGTTCAGATCTGGCCTCAGACACTTAACGCACACACAAACAAAAACCTAGCCTTGTGACCTTGGGCAAGTTACTTAATCCCAATTGCCCTCCAAAAAAAAAAAAGCAAAAAAAAAGAACCTACCCAATAAGGCAAATCTTTAATAAACTTTGCTTTTCTTTGGCTGAGAGAAGACTTGAGTTGAATTCATTTGGCAAGACCTGGTGTGTTGGTATTTTGGGGTCTCAAGCACCCCTAACCCTATACCTCATCATTTTATGGTAACCTCATCAAATGGAGTGGGTGGGCAAGGACAGGGACATATGTTTCCTTATTTATTCTCTAGAACCTTTATTGACTTTTTAATCTTTTAATTCACATTGTTGTAGTTATTGTATGTATTGTTCTCTTGATTCTACTTATTTTGCTCTGCATCAGTAGAGAAAAAAAGATTTCTTCTCATTTTTCTCTGGTATTGTGGGACAGACCTAATTCAGCTGAGTCTGATGATTTACAGCTTAGGAATGGAATGAAATGAGAAACTCAACCAGAGAGGAGAATGGAGAATATTCCTGGAGGAAGAGAATAAGCAAACTAAGAGTTAGGAATACAAATAATGTGTTTATAGACAAAGAAAAAGGCAAGTTTTGCTATTAGCACATACACCTGCTTTACCTGTCAGTCTTCCTGATGAGGTATGGGCTCTGGGAGCCCCCTCTAGCTCTCCTTGAGTTCTTGAGGTACAAGGACTTGGACTCTTGATTAAATCATCCCATTTGGTGAGGCAAGTCTGTTATTAGACTTCCCACCCTCTGTTACTAGACTCACTAGACTCCCCACCCAAATGATCCACCCTTGAACTGGCATAGCCCACCATTGTTTGTGATTTCCAACTACTTCCTACCCTTAATCACTCAATAAGACTTCATTAACTCCTCCTGAAGACCCTCCCCAAACTCCTCCTCTAGACCAACCCTAGATTCCTCCCACAACCTTCAGTATATAAGACCCCATCTCACATCATGTGGATTAGAGTGCCATAGAATACTGAGAACACAATAGAATGACCTAGCACATACTTTGTGTCTAATGCAAGCGAACTTTTAATAAATTTTATTTTTCTTTGTCTGAGAAGACTTGAGTAGAATTCATTTGGCTGGACCCAGTGTCTTGGTATTTTTTGGTCTCCAGAGCAACCCTGACCCGCTTAGTGGGAAACCCTCTTCATTTCCTGGACAATCATAAGGCAAATCATTGGAATTAAGTGTAAGGGATAGATTAGCACCAGACTATGGAGGGTCTTGAATGATGTGTCAAAGGGTCTGGACTTTACATTAGATATTGAGATGCAATGAGTGACATGTTCAAAAAGGCATTTTGGAAAGATTAATTTATTCTGGTGTAATGACAGAGAGGAAGCAAGGAAACTAGACAGAAGGTATTGATGACCTATTGAGCACTCTAGTTGAGAAGGACCTCTAACTGCTGAATTCCACTGACAGTTTTTACCCCACATTTACATTTACACACCTTGGACTCACTAACACTTAGAACTGGTCTTTTTTTTTTTCTTTAAAGACTTGTTCTACTTGATCCTGAAGGACAGAGCTAGGAATGATGAGTATGACTCACTGAGAGGCAGGTTTATGTTCAATATAAGGAAAGACTTCCTTACTTAACATCCTGGTGTTGGGCTAGAGCTGGAGCTGGTTATGTTGAATTTTCCAGAGTTAATTGGGGTTTTAAAAAAATTAATCTTTTATTTATTTATTTTTAGTTTTCAACATTCATTTCCACTCCAAATTTTCTCCCAGTCTCTCCCCTACCCCTCACCACAAGATAGCAAGCCTACTGAATAGCCCTTCCCCCAATCTGCTCTCTCTTATATCCTCCCCCCCCCAACTTTCTAATAGGGCAAGATGGATTTCTATACCCCAATGCCTGTACATCTTATTTCCCAGTTGCATGTAAAAAAGAAATTTATGTTTTATTAAAACTTTTTAAAACTTTGATTTCCAGATTCTTTCCCTTCTTCCCTACTCACCCACCCCAACTGGAAAGACAAGCAATTTAATATAGATTGTACATGTGTAGTTATGTCAAACATTTCCATAGTAGTTATATTGTGAAAGACTAATTATATTTCGCTCCATCCTATCCCACCCCCCACTTATACTATTTTATCCTTTTACCCTGTCCCTTTACAAAAGTGTTTGCTTCTAACTACCCTCCCTTCTATCATCTCTTCTCTTATCCCCTTCCCCCTACTTTCCTGTAGGGTAAGATACCAAATTGAGTGCATATGTTATGCCTTCCTTAAGCCAAATTCAATGAGAGTAAGGTTGACCTATTCCCTTTCACTTTCCTGCTCTTCCCCTCCATTGTAACAGTTTTCTCTTGCCTCTTTTGTATGAGATAATTTACCCTATTCTATCTCTTCCTTTCTCCTTCTCTCATCATATTCCTGTCTCACCTCTTGATTTTATTTTTTAGATATCATCCCTTCCTATGCAACTGATTCTGTGCCCTCTGTCTATGTATACACACATACACATATATACCCACACTCACATGTGTTTTTATTCACACATACATCCTCCTATACATACATATATATTTATGTATACACATATATGTGTATATATACACATATATATACATACACACACACACACATATATATATACATATATACATACAGACACACACACACACACACACACACACACACACACACACACACACACACACACACATATATATATATTCCCTTCAACTATCCTCATACTGAGAAAGGCCTCATGAGTGACAATTATTGTTTTTCCATGTAGGAATGTAAATAGTTCAACTTTAATAAGTTCCTTATGATTTCTTTTTTCCTGTTTACCTTCTCATGCTTCTCTTGCTTCTTGTATTTGAAAGTCAAATTTTCTATTCAGCTTAACTACATTTGCCTCAGTTTTCTCATCTGTAAAATGAGCTAAAGAAGGAAATGGCAAACCACTCCAGTATCTTTGCCAAGAAAACCCCAAATGGGGTCATGGAGAATCAGTCAGATACAACCATTCTTTCAATTAGAGAAGTGTCAAGTTCATCAAATTGGCTCTCTATCTGGGCTATGCAGACTAGCCTGGATATGAACATATTCAGATATTACATTGTCCAATCAGAATGAAGTTCACATCTGTACAGCTAAGGTTCAGTCTTTAAAGTAATTTACCAGGAAATCAGAAGCAGTTGAAAAATCTTCTCTGCTTTCCCTTTATAAGCCAAAAGTGGCAGCCAAGAGAATAAAAACTTTATTTAACACCCTCCCCCCAAAACCCCCTAACAAAACCCTAAACTTTATCTTTCTCCAACTCCAGATGATAAAAAGAGCTCTTGGCCAATGAAATCAGTTCTCTATGACCAATCTGGAATCACTCGGTTAAAGCTGTTTCTCAGGAGAATCTTTCTACAATGCCCCAGTTCCAACAAAGCAACTTTTCAGTGCCCTTGTGTCTTCTGTTCACACCGTGCTTCTCCCACTGCCTTGCAGTCCTGAGATCCAGGGCAGGAACAGGAACAAAAGTACCCAGATAAGCACAAATCAACTTGAGACAAATTAAGTTGAGGGGAGCATAAAGACCTAGGAGGTACTGCTTCATGGATGGAGAATCTGGGATATGGTGATAGAAGAGGCCACTGGTAGGTGAGGGAGTAGGGCTGAATAGAGACAGGAGACAAATGGGGGGCGGGGAAAGAATGAAACCTTCATCTAGTACTTATGTCTCTTACCTAAGTGTTAAATTCTGGTAAAAGAATACACATTCTTTCAGCATGCTTTCCATTTTCATACCGTTGGGCAGAGCTTTGATTGCCCTATCCTAGGTACACTCCTGGACCTGGCCTTGCCATTTAATCACTGATATTTTCCTTCTGGCTTATGATTTCCCAGCCTATTCTGGCAGCTCAGTTTTTGATTACTTCCTTTTTCAAAGTTGCCCTTTCTCACCTAGGGTTGTTTCCTTTCATGCTCCACTTTGGAAAGTTTGAAGTTGGAGCTTACCCTTTCAGATTACAATCCTTTAACTTCTCTCTTTCCCACTCCTTAAAATGTACTGAACTTATTATTTGCATTAACCATGACCTTCAGTCCCCTCCCATTAACCAGTTCATCATCTTTATTATATTCTTTTTTTTTTTTCAAGCTAGCAATCTGGAATCCCTCACCTCCTTGACTTTGTCTGCCATGGAAACCATGCTAATCCTCAAAAGTTGTTAAATCCTTGCCCCAGTATCTGACCTGCTGGTTCTTTCAGGTGGAAGGTACAAAATTGGGGTTGTATCCTTTACAAATTGATGTTATTTAGATTTCTCAAATGGGCAATAACTACTTTTTGGTAATCAGTAGTGTTCAAATCTTGTAGGCTAGTTGGAACCAATTATTAAAATTTCAATGTGCCGTAGAACATCAGCACATACTATAAATCAAGTCTTGATTTAATGTTTTTACTGATTTCTAGACTTAAAAAAATGATAGTGCAAATTAAGCTTAAACATATACTCCACACCCCACCTCACCCCCCACCCCCTGACTGGCTGTTAAACATTGATCAGCACATTACTGTGGAAGTAACACAACAAGGGGACTGAAAAGTTGCTTCTGTTGGAACTGGGGCATTGTAAAAGGATTCTTCTGAGAAATGGCTTTAACTGAGTGATTCCCGATTGGTTAGAGAGAACTGATTTCATTGGCCAAGAGCTCTTCATATCACCTGGGGTTGGAGAAAGATGAAGATATATTGTGTTGCCAGAAGAAAACATCAGCAAGACTAACTTTGATAGACTGGGCTCCTCTCAGCAGTTCAAGGTTAGAAGACAACTCCAAAAGACTCATGGTGGAAAGGGATATCCACATCCAGAAAAAGAATTACAGTCTGAATGCAGATTGAAGCAAATTACTTGCTCTCTCTCTCTCTTGTGTTTTGTTTTGTTTCTTTCCTATTTTCCTTGTTCATTCCATTGATTATAATCCTTTACAACTTGACTAATGTTTAATGTGAAGGTATTTGTAAAACCTATATCTGATTACATGCTGGGGGGGCAGAGGAGGGCAGAGGGAGTAGGGGGAGGAGGGCAAGGAAGAGGAGAGAGGGTGAGAAAATTTGAAACTCAAGGGATTGTGGAACTGAATGCTGTAAACTAAAAGTAAATAAATAAATTTAAAAAAAGAAAACATTGGAAAGGAAGGATAAGCCTAATCTATTAAGTAATAGAAGTTCTTGCCAGGAGTCTCTGTCCCCTCCTCACAGCACAGACACTTGCCTAAGTTTTTCTTCTTGTGTATTAGTCTGCTAGGTTCCAATGTGGGTGCACTTTCTTTCTCACAGTTATAGAATATGTTACTGGAACTGTGTGATTTGTTGGGGTTTTTTTGAGGGGCAGAATTAAACTGTTGGTAACCCTTTTTATGTATTTCTTCTTGACATCTCACCCAATAATACATGTTCCAAGCTTTTCCTGTACTCCTCAAGCCCCCAACATCATTCCCTTTCCCATGAGCTCAGAGCCCTGTGTGTTTCTTTTATGACATTGATCTTGAAGTGTCATTTAATATAGTTATGTGTTTGTCTTAACTCCTTTACTAGGCTACCATAGTGATACAATTTTGGAACTCTTTGAGAACAAACTCCAACAACCAACCAAGGAGTAGAATGTAGATTTTAGCTTTTCTTGTGCCCCTGGGGCTTAATGTAGTGTCTCTCATATCTCAGAAGCCCAATACATACCTTTGTTGACTGTTTGGTTGTTGTCCTTAGTTTTGGAAGAGGACCAAAATGATATCACTGTGTTAGAGTTGCAGTGTGTCTGACTGTGGCTAATTAGATCAATCTGAGCTCAAAATGCTCCATTACCGGGTGGGCACAATAGTCCATGTAAACATTTGGAGTGAATTCTCTCATTTTGTGCATTTTGCACTTCTTTTGAGCTAAATGCATTAAAAATTAAAGAAGCTAAATATCTACTTATTGAATAAATGAATGCATGCATAATCTGGTGTAAGGGGTGTTCTGAAATATGATAGCATTGGGAATACAAAATAAGTTATTTATTAAGAATAGTCTATAGAAATTAGTGAATGATTAAATATATATCATATAAAGGGACCTTTGCTGGAAAAATTGGGTGAACTCTTGCCTATATCTCTGCTTTTTATTTTTCTGGACATAATTTATACTTTTCTCTTGGCCTATACCTTTAAACGTCAGGTTTCAAATCTAGAATAAAATTAAAGACTGGACCCTGAGTCCCCAAAGAATGTGGTTTGTACCAGAAAGACTAATAGAGCTTTCAGTAGCCGAGGGGTAGATTTCCATCTAGTGTGACTCCTTGGATCTGAATCATGCCCCTTAAATCTCTCTTGCACAAGCCCTTGTGACACAGACAAAATAAGCTTAGCAGCTAACACTGATGGAGATATATTGTGTTGCCAGAAGAAAACATCAGCAAGTAAGGATAAGTCTAATCTACTAAGTAATAAAAGCCCTTGCCAGGGGTCCCTGCCCCCTCCTCACAGCACGCCATTTACCCTTCATTAGAAGTCACATATTTTCTGCGTCTATTTTGACACCTGTTTATTTTTGTCCAGAAAGCAGCTGGTGACCGCCTTTCTTTCGTGTGTAGTCACATTCCCCCAAGGGTTGCTTGGTGTGACACAGAGGGTTTCTCTGTTCTACCCAGACTGTCACCTTGTTCACCTGCCTGAAAGTTGATTGCTAATATCCCTGCCCATTGTTAGGCCTTCTCAGTGGTCTTATCCCCCATTAGAGCCATATATTTGGGAGCTAAGGTGATTTGTTTTCAAAGACACTTTAAAAAAAATGCCTTTGGTTAGAATACTTTACAAAGCTAGACAAAAAACAAAAATTGAAAAAACAAAATACCTTGAATCGCAAGGAGAACAATGAAAATAAGCAATTATACTGTACCTCAAATTATATTAATGTAAATCAGAAATAATCAAAATTAGTTAGCATTTCTTATAACACAAGAATAGGAATGATGAGCTTAACGACCTTAGAAAAACATGGCAAGACTTGTGTGAAATAATGACGAGCAAAATTAATAGAATCAAGGGAACATTGTACACAGCAACAGCAGATTGCTTTAAAAATTACTGTGAGTGAATAAGTCATTTTGACTTTTATAAATACCTAAATTAACTATAAAAGACTATGAAGAGAGACTCTATCTGCATGCAGAGAAAGAACTGATAAATAGAAGCATGTATGGAATAATTTTATATATATATATACATACATACATATATATGTATATATTTGTGTCTAATGGTGGCCATGGGGGGGGGGAAGGAAACAAAAAAGAAAATAAATTATATATTCGTTATATATTTCAAAGGAATAGCAAGTTGTAAACTGTAGTTTGTATTTTCATGTGCCACCATCTTTTTAATTATACTATGCTATGGAAATACTTGTCTTTTTCCATAAATTAAAAATGAAATAAATCATTATTATTATATTTTTTTTGCAGGGGGAAAGGCAGGGCAACAGAAAATAACTAGCTCAGACACCATTAATTGTTATAGTTCTTATCCAAACAGGGGATAGAGACAGAGGCATTATAAAGCTCAAATGAGAGCATGAATGTAAAGCATTTTCTAAACTTTAAAGTGTTGCATGATTACCAGTTATTATTATTGTTAATTATTAGCCTCCAGCCACCAGGTTTCTAGTCCTATGATGATATCATAGCCTCACCTTCTACTATAGTCAGGCTGAATTTAATGTTTATAGAGCAACACAGGGGTGAAAAAAATACATGTACTTTTAAGTTTAATCTGCATTATTTGCACTTTCTTGAGACAATTAACAAAGTAGTAAATGAAGCCTTATTTATGCAATTATTGGTTCCTGTGAGGTGTAAATGCTCACACTCAAAAAAAAAAAAGATACTTTTATAAACTGGTTAGAGTTGGCTCCAGCACACCCCTGGATAGAGGTAATCGATAAAGATAAATTTTCCCATTTTGATAACATGGAATTGAAAAGCTTCTAAAGAATACATTGCCAAAAGAATAAGAAATAAAACAGCCAATTGGGAACTCATCTTTGTATCAATTATATCTGGAAAACGGCTGCCATCCAGAGTATTTAGGAAATTAACACAATCATATACAACTGAAATAAAAATTTAAAAACATGTAATGAAAAGATAAGAATGAGTTCTCAAAAGAACTTCAAATTATTAACAATCATACGAAAAATTACTCCAAATTACTAATAATAAAGAGAAATGAAAATCTAAAAACACTCTGAGGTTTTTCAACACACCCAGCAAATTAGATAACAAAATATGGGAAGAGTCAATAGTGAAGGGGTTGTTTAAAGACAGGAATGTCAATACCCTGCTGTTAGAGCTATGAATTACTCTAACAGTTCTGGAAGGCAATTTGGAATTCTGCTGAGAAAGTGAATAAAATGTCTATGGCCTTTAACCCAGAAATCCCACTTTGAGACATATGCCCCATTGAATCCAGTGTCAAAAAGAAAGGTCCCATATACACCAAGATATTTATAGCTGAACTTTTGTAATAGCAAAGAACTGGAAATAAAGTAGATGCCCTTCCATAGGGGAATGGCAAGAACAAGTTGTGGAATATAATGTAATGGAGTACTACTACACTATAATAAATGATGAATATGATGAAGGCAGAGGATAATAAAATAGACCAGGCATGAGTCAGGTTGGTCACATGGTTCATGTTGAAGATTAAAATGGAATGAAACACATGTAGAACACTTAAAATTTTCAAAAAGGGAAGCTATTTAGTTATAGCAAGAAAAGGATATTTCTGGAGGTTATAGCATTGATTGAGTTGGGTATAGCTGTCTAAGCTGGTCTACTGGTCATAAGTAGGAGAAGCACTTAACTCTTCATGCCTTGACTTTTTTGTACTTAGGCCAGCAGCAAATTACATTAACTAAGGACTAAACTTTAATCTCCTGAGTTTTAAGAATGGTTTTAATGCATTTTAAGGAAAAATTAGGTTTGCTTGAGTGAAGTAGAATCTCAGGAGAAGCTAGCCCAGCCTATGTGGCAGGGACCTAGGAAATATTGCTCCCTACTACACAAGGGTGAATTTTTATGAACGGAAGCATTAGCATTAACAAGAAAACAACCTACATGAAAACTATAATAATGTAAATGATAACAATAACAATAACAAAACAGCTCAAATTATATAATGGTATTTTGTGATAATTAAGTTTGGCCCCAAAAGAGAGGTATCAAGAACAAAACTTCCATTCTTTGGATGGATGGAGAGGGGGTATTAATGGATGCCTATTTATGTAATGCTACATGAAATATTGAATTGGGCTAATTGTTGGAAAGTCATGCTTAAAAAGTCATGCTTAAAAAAAATTCTTTCCTAAAAGAATTGTTCTCTGAGAGTAGGGCATATACTGTAGTTGAACATAGATGATGTAAAAACAAAAGCTCTCAACACATTTTTCCAAAGAAAAAAAAGAAAATGCCCTTAGAAAACTATTTCCTATGAGATCTGTGACTCCCAGGCCTAGGTGTTGAATTTCAAGATTATGTGCTCCCTATGGTCATCATTAGCTAAAGAACAGGGTTATAGAAGCTAAAAGACTGAGATGGTGAAGGAACAGATATATGTCTAATCTATATATGATTTAATGAGTCTTAATTTGTTTTCAAGAAACTTATCCCTTAGCATAATAGAAGAACTAAGATATTAGTATATATTTATTCTAGAGAAGAATTTCTTAACCTTATTTTTCTCTTTGCAATAGATACCAAATTAAAAAAGAAATTTTTTTTTCTTGATCTCTAGAGCAAGAGTGTGAGGTATTATGTGTAAAATAGACTACCTCCCCCCACCAAATAATAAGACAGAAGGCAAAACCTATGGGCCCCTTCTCAGAATAATAGTCTTAAATACATAAAATACATGGGATTAATAAGGGAATCAATTATTTTAAAATAAAGTTAGCTATATATATATATATATATATACATACATATGTATATATATATATATATATTTTTTTTTTAAACCAAGTTTATAGACCCCAGGTTAAGAATTCTTGTTCTTGGGGGATACTGATTTAATTTCATGATATAGTTTCCTTTGGGTTCCTTGTCATTTTATACCTTTTGAGGGACAATAGATGTTTTAGTGATTTCCAGAGTATACCTGTAGTGGTTGAGTCATCTTCTGTTCATTATTTGACCATTATTGAAACTGGACATAATAACTTTCTCCAGTGAGGATGGGATCATAAAATATTGGACAATTGAAGCAACTGGGCCTGGAATCAGGAAGACTCGCTTTTCCAAGTTCAAATCCAGCTTCAGACACTTCCTAGCTGGGTTACTCTAGGCAAGTCACTTCATTGTGTTTGTCTCAGTTTCCTCATCTGTAAAATGAACTGGAGAAGGAAATGGCAAACCACTCCAGTATATTTGCCAAGAAAACCCCAAATGGGGTCACGAAGAGAAAGATATGACTGAAAAACATGTTCCATCTGAGTGTAATTCCCATTCTCATACGCTAGGTTCCTTACGATTCCTTGGAGAGTTTAATACCATTCATCTCATGTATTAGGGCTTTTACCTAGATGTGTTCTAGTTGTGGAGAGATTTAGAACTTTCCCCCAGCCCCAAACAAACAGTTAAATATCAGTATAAAGTAGCAAATACTTAAGTGCCAAGTGAGTAGGTGGTACAAGAAATAAATGCCATAAGATGAAGTAGAGATTTACAGTTGTCAAATTTTAGTATTTAAAAAAAATAAGAAAGATAACATAAAAAAAGCAATTTAGCAGTTACATATAGGTAATACTAATAATAATTAATATTTTTATTTCTTCAATAATATCCAAATGTGAACTTAAAGATCAATTTGATGTAGAGGATAATGTAGTAAATGTTGTTCCTTCATGTTCTGGTACCTAGGAAGCTAGGATAAACCAGAACAAATAAAAAAGATCAATATCCCATGAGCTAGAAATGTTTCAGTATAGATAACATGGCTACTCTCGTTGCTATTCAGTTGTTTCAGTGGTGTACAACTCTGTTTCAGTGGTGTCTGACTCTTTATTTTGGGGTTGGCAAAGGTATTGGAGTGGTTTGCCATTTCCTTCTCCAACCCATTTTACAGATGAGGAAACTGAGGTGATCAGGTTTAAGTGATTTGCCCAGAGTCACACAGCTAGCACATGTCTGAGGCCAGATTTGAACTCACGAAGATTAGTCTTCCTAACTTCAGCCCTAGCACTCTATCCACTGCACTACTTGACTGACCACTAAAGAGTCAAAACAAAGAGTGCTTATAAAATGGAAATAATACATAAATATCTCATGTGCCAATACTATAGGAAAACAAAATTAGAAATTGATATTTCCAGTTATAGTCAAGGCTCAAACATATTACTATCATGACACTGATTCATGAATTACTAGAAAAGTTCTTCACTTGCTTCTTCTGAAACACAGGTCTGAAACCATCTTTCTGAACAGAGGGCATCACATATCTATTACCAAAAGATAAGAATTCTACTGACCTACAAAGGTAGGTTAATTACATGTTTATGCACTTTTTACAAAGCATTTACATCATATTTGACTAAAATAATTTTTAAATATTTACAAGAAAATGACACACTGATTCAGGCTATACAAGGGCAGATTGGTGGTTCAGTGGATAGAGTGCTGGTTCTGGAGTCAACAGTATTCGTCTTCTTGAGTTCAAATCCAAAGTCAGACATTTACTAGCTATGTGACCCTGGGCAAGTGTAATTGTAATGGTAATTTGAAGATCTTCCCTGCCCCTTAATAAGCCTAAGGGAATTTGAAGGTCTTCCTTGCCTCCAAATAGGCTGAATGTAATAATATGGAGCCTGTGGTGTGAGAAGTTTGCCAAAGAGGTGGAGCAGGAGGGTGGAACAGAACTGAGAGGAAACTGGGATTCAGAACACTTAGAGAGAGCACAAAGGTAAGGTGGCAGCTAGGCTTGTGAGTGTTTGTGGGAAGGCTGTGGAATGGGGCTGCTCTCTATAGTGTTATGATGTATAGATTTCTTTTTTACTATGATGAATTCAATTTTCTGGTGTTGGGATTTGGCTTTCTGGTGTCTGAATAAATGTTTTGCTACTGGCTTCTATATGAAGAGTCTGTTATTTTGTGATTCAGAACTATGCTGGCATATTCATAGTTACCATTGGTGCTATGAATATTGTGTTGGCACTACAACAAGTCATTTAACCCTGTTTGTCTCAGTTTTCTCATTTGTAAAATGAGCTGGAGAAGAAAATAGCAAGCCATTCCAGTATCTCTGCCAAGGAAAAAAACCTAAAGTAGGGTCACAAAGAGTTGGACATGGCTGAAACAACCTAATAACAACAACAGCAAAACCACTTAAATAGCTCCTTCATTTCATGGTGATTAGTTTTTCTCTTTACTCAGTATACATCAAGAGTTTGACACTTGTTAAATGGCATTTTGCTTTATTTAACAACTGTCGAACTCTTAATGTATACTGAGGAAAGAGAGACGAAAGACTTTAAGCTTGAACCCACTCTCTAATCCAGACAATAGCTTATAAACAGGCATTTCATGTTAGGGAAGACTCTGTACTGTCACCTACCAAATGTTTCAAATAAGGTAAGAGTATAGAACCCATAGAATACTCTTCTATGTAGCATATCAGATGTAGAAGCACTTAGAGTATAGACATACTCCTGAGCCCTAAATACAAATTTAGAAAGGTTCTGATATCTATCTATCTATCTATCTATCTATCTATCTATCTATCTATCTAAAACTATATATAACTATATATAACTATAACTATATATCTAGCTTATGATCCACCCATACTGACAAGCAGGGAAGATAGAGAGGCATATGGGTCAGCAGGTAACAAGTGAGCTGAGATAATCTGACTGATGATCAAACTGTTTGTTGCTCCAGAAAATGCAAAACACATTTACATGTATAACACGTCAGACGACAATGTTATTTACCCACTTAATATGTACTTTGCATGTCATTGCATATGTTAATTGTGGCATGTTTTGAGCATATATCTGCTGTATTGTTTTTGCATGTTAATGATTCTCAAATCTATTATCCAGCCCTAACCTCTCTGCTGATCGATAGTCTTGCATCTTAAACTGCCCATCAGACATCTTGAACTAGATGTCCGGTAGACATCTCAAACTCAAACTGTAAAACCAAACTCATTTTTTCCCACCTTCCCTGAGAATTCTTTCTCTATGAACCTTCATGCTAGTGCCTTCTCTCTGAGATCCCTTCCAACTAATCTTGTATATATCTTGTTTCTATATAGTTGCCAACATGTTTTTCCCCCTTTAGATTGTGAGCTCCTTGAGGGCAGGTACTGTCTTTGACCTTTCTTTGTATCTCTAGCACTTAGCATAGAACCTAGCACATAACAGGTGCTTGACATATGCTTAGTGACAGAATGACTACCTCATCTACTGGAGCTTATTGAACAGGAAACTCTGAGGGTCTTCCTTTCCCAGATTGATTCTTTTGGGAAGTCAAATTAGGACCACTAGGCCATTTTTTGCCTTAATTACTATTTAGCCTATAATCACTGAATGGGTGTTGCCTCATATAAACTAAGACCTGGGGAAGGCCTTTGCTTAAAAAGGTCAAGGTCACCTACTGCATCTGAGTCCATGGACAGTCATCCTGATCTATGTCTTTCCATTGGACTCAGATGGCTCTGGAGGAGAGAGTGAGGCTGGTGACTCTTCACAGCCCTGCCTCACTTAAATCCAATTCACTTACAAGTCAGGACATAACCCTCCTGAAGTCATCAGTTCTTTTTGAGAACAAAGGATGAACATTTGAATAGGGAAGTGACATGATGTCATAAATGATTAATTTGACCCCTACTTTATTGGGCCCCTATTTTATTGCAATCAGTATTAATCAATTTGATATAATTCTATAGGGGTAATAATTATAAGTTCAGTATTTTAGGCCCCTGAGCTGTGAACTACAGTTTGTTAGTTCACTTATTTAATCATAGGAAGCTAAATAAAGACCCTCTACTCTTACTTTTCTTGTTATGGTTTCCAAGCCTAGCATGACAGAAGTGACTCAATTTCATGGAGAGTCCCCCAGCTATTTTTGTTGCCCCTCCATCCTTTGTCATCTTTCTATTGCCTGACATGGGGAGATGACCACAAGCAAGTAACCAAAGAGTGATTCTGGTTGCTGACCTATGGTCTACTCTTCCACCAGCCCATTGGCCCATATAGATGTTTTGACTTTTGCTTATTAGCCCAACCAGGGTCATCTCCTGTTATCCTGAGAATATCAGTTCACTGGATCCAGATGACTCTGGAGAAGAAAGTGAGGCTGGTGACCTTACACAGCCCTCCCTCACTCAAATCAAAGTCAACTGCAAGTCAAGTCATCATTTCCCTGATGTCATGGTCCTTTGATAACATTAGGACCATTGATAACAATCAGCCCATCCCCCTGAACCTGCTCATTGGCTTGGTAGGACCTACTGGAAGGTCAAGATAGGTCTGTTAAGGTCTGCTCACTCTCCCATTTGTCAACCAGTGGGATTCTATTTTGTGTAGACCCTTGTGTAGAGGGCAAGGGCAAAGTCTATCAACCAATAAGATTCTGTATTTTTGGTCAGCTTCATATGTTTTGTCCAGTTATCAAAGATTATAAAAACAAGGCCCTGAAAGAAGTGGACATTTCACATTGTGAAGAAGATCCGAGGTACACTTCATTAGAGTGGGCCACAGACCCTTTAATAGATTGCCATTGGCTCAGAGTTCTGCCTCAGTGGTTTTTTCTTACAGACTGAACAATTTAGAGAATCCCCACAGTGGTCAGACCTGTGTTTTAGGATAACACTACATTTTGGCAGTTGTGTAAATGGTGGACTGGGCAGAGGAGAGACCTGAGGCCTTTATGCGGTACAGTGGAGAGAATGCTGGTCCTAATGTCAGGAAGACTTGAGTTCATATCTATTAGTTATGAGGTTTAACATCTGTCTACCTCAGTGTCACCCAACTACTGAATGGGAAGAATAATAACTCCTACCAACCAGTGTTGTTATGAGGAACAAATGAGATAACATTTGTAAAAGTGCTTAGCACAGTTTCTGGCACATAGTAGGTGCTTAATAAATGTTTATTTTCTTCCTTACTACTTGAGAGAACAATTACAATATTCCCTGTGAGAGGTGACAAAGGTCTGAATCTTTCTTTTACTCTGCCTTTTATTCTTTTATGTACCTGTTTATTGACATGTTGTAAGCTTCTCGAAGGCAGGGACTTTCTGTGTTTTTGACGTTTTTTAGCACTTAGCACAGCGCCTGCCACATAACTAAGCATTTAATAAAAGTTTGTTACTTGCTTGACTGAACTACTGCTATGGTTAAACTAACTATGTGTTAGTGGGGAGAAGGGGACAGATACAAGGAATGTTGTCAAGACAGAATTGTCACCAGTTTTCTCCCTCTGGGCTTTGACATAGCTGAGTTTGGAGTCAATGGAGGCCTTTTCCTTGTACTTCCCTAGGGTCAAATGGATTTCAAAATTGCTTCTTCTATTGTAGAAGCATTGTTCAGTCAGCCAGGCCTCTCTCACCTAGGCAAATATTTGCCAGCTCCACTTGAAAAGGAAAGATGAAACAGCTTTCTTCTTCCTGGGTCCCTGGCACTAAAGCTTGTAGTGTTTGTTTGGTCCCCCAAGTGTTCTTGGGCAAAGCTCTTCCCCTTTCAAAGGCCAACCACAGGGAGTAGGAGCTTGTCCGTCCTGAATGAACAAAACAGGCTTTGTGTTCTTTGTGTGAACCTCAGCCTGACAGGCAGTCGGCTTTCCCCACTCACTGCTGGCCTTGGGCACGAAAGAAAAGCAAAGCGAGCTGGAGTCAGGCTGGTCGTTTCAGCTATTGCCTCTTGGTCTCTCTGTTTTGTGTCTTGTTGTTCAGACAACAAGCGATGCCTTTACAAGGTCTTTTCTCTGCTCAGCAGCAGGGACCTTCTGGGAAACCTCCAGCCCACCTTCCCTAGACTTCTGCCCTCCTAGTAAAACACACTCAAGGGTTCCTTTGAAGGTGTCTGATGAATCTGCTATAGCTTTGCCTTTTTGTTCCCCCTCCTACCTAAGCCCAACAGGACTCTATCCTCTTTTTTTGCTCAACATTTGTAAAAAAAAAAAAAGTATCTTCATTTTCATGGTACAGTCCAAAACTAATAAGAGCTTCCTCCTCTAATGGGCAATTTGTCTTTACCTGTCTTGTGTTGTTTGTCCTTCATCCTCAAAGAAGACCAATGACATCAGGAGGGAGATGCCTTGGCTTGCAAGTGAATTGAAATTAAGTGAGGCAAGGGCTGTGCAAAGCCATCAGTCTCACTCTCCTCCAAAGTCATTTGAAGTCCAGTGGCCAGACCTAGGTCAGAATGACTGGTGATGGTCCCAGATGCAGTGGGAGACCCTGGCCTTTTAAAGCTAAGGCCTTTCCTAGCAAATCTACACAGTCTCTTTGACTTGCACCTCAGGTTTGAGCATCAATGGAGGAGAACAGGGTGGGGGTGAGAAGGGGCTGTGTGCCTACCTAAATCCCCAGAGATTTTGTCCCTTCTCAAATTTTCCAAGACCATTCCACCTGAACCTTTCTTTGCCCCATCACACTCTAGTGATTCCTAGCAGTTTGCCCCTTAGTAGAATGTAGCCCCCTAGAGGGCTGGGAAATATTGCTTTTCATCTTTTTATTGTCAGCTTGGCACATTTGACTTATTTTTAAAAAATGTTTGCTGAATTGAACTCCTCCTAGCTTCACTTTCAAAACATTCCAAAGCACTTCATGGGACCTCTACTTGTCTCTGCTCTTTTTCAGTGCCCTGTCCTCTCACCTCTCTCTATTTTAGCACTTTCTTTTTTAAATAATATTTTATTTTCCCCCAATTACATGTTGAAACAATTTTTATACTTTTTTTAAAAAAGGTTTGAGTTCCAAATTCTATGCTTCCCTCCCTCCTCCCACTCCTCTCTCCTTGAGACTATAAACAATTCAATATAGTTTATACATGTTAGCACTTTCTAAGAAATCACTTTGTGGTATTTTGTAAATATTTTGCATTTACTTACTTGGGTGCATCCATCAAGATGATAACTCTGAAAATATTTTGTTTCTATCTTTGTATTTCCTGTACCTTGCACAGTGTTTATGTACCTATTAGGTACTTTAAAAAAAATCATTGAATTGAATTGATGTTCTTCCTAATTGCTAAATAAAGAAATACAATTTCCCCCAAATTCAGCTTTTGCATCTCAGCCTTCTTTGGGGGTCTTTCTTTGTTATCCTTGTCAGGTAGGGTTCAACCTCCCATGGTCTTAGACCTTGCCACCCAAAGCATCCAAGCAATCGCCCACATGTGGCTTCCTAGAGTTCTTTGAATAGTCGACTTAGAAATCCCAAAGAGATCTGGGTCATGCAGAAGGTGGAAAAAGATGGAGGGACAGATGGGTTGATAAAGGAATACATTAATAATGAGTATTTCTTAGCTAATTACTAAGAGTAATAAAGAACATGCTCAGTCTGTTGAGATGAGGGTGTTATTTCAAGCCAAGAAGCTGCTATTCAAAGCCTAGAAGGACAAGTTTTCCCATCTGCTACCCTAGGCTGAAGAGCCCTAATTAATGCACTTACATGGGACAGGTTTGCCAGCTCCATTCAGGCCAAGGCAGCCCACTACCAAGACAAAACACAAAGCCGAGCTGTGAATGGGCCTCAGATAGAGGCATGGACTTAATTGTGTCTTGCTAATGAATTTAGATTTCATCTTCTAGCAGTGAAAAATGACACAAATTTGCCGTACTGAAAGACCTCATATCTCCCTATGTCCTGCTGTGCATGTGTGTGTGCTGCGTCTCAGCAAACGAGGGAAAGCACTCTTTAAAAAAAAAAAATATTACTATTACTAATCGTGATTAGTCATTCTCATCATCATTATTTTGTTATAATCATATTATTATTATTATTACTTTTACTATTCTAGGAAAGTCAAGAGGTTTGAAAGGCCTGCCTGATTTTTTGGTGGGTTTTTTATTTGAATAAAATGAATGAAAGCCCATAGACACAAACTCTAGGTCACACAGCTTTGGTCAAACAAAAGAGCTCAGGAAAGACTAGGCTCTCATCTATTTTTAGCATGTGAGCAGCTGTTTTGAAGCCCCTTATAACTCTTTCTTGTTTAATGAAGTTGGGAGTTTAGCTAGGCCTCTAGCCAGTGGAACCAGAGATGAGGGTAGTCTTAAAATCCAATTAAGATAAAGAAAAAGCATGTTACAAAGGGTAAGAACCAAAGCCTAAACTTGATTGGCAAACCAGAAAACATAGATGTAGTTCAGTATATATGATGTGGTATGACTGCATGTGTGTGTATTTGTGTGTTTGTATGTGTTATGGCCCAAGTGAGACTATATCTCCCCGACAGCAGTCTGGCTGACCTACCTGGGATTTGGCAGAGAGTGCCTGTATGAACACAGAGTGAGTCTTTATTAACTCTTTTAAAAAGAATGTTTACATTTTTGAAAAGCACATTTCGGTGGTTTAAAAAATAAAACTTTTATTAAATCCATTGTTTTTAATTTGTTCTTTTGTGTAACTCAGAATGATGTTTAAATTAAAAAAAATAGTTCTTATTAACTTCATTTTCTTCTTGATTTCTTCCATATATAGGTAGGTTTAGTCTGTAAAATCAGAGCTTAGATTGTTATTAGACAATCTTACTTGGACCTAACCCATTTCCCCATAGAATATGCATTATCACATAACCAACAAGAGTTTATCCAGCCTTTTTTTGAAGACCTCAGGTGAGGGAGGAAGAACCCACTATCTCTTGAGGACATTCATTCTACTTTTGGACAGCTATTATTGACAGGAATTTTTCTTAATAGTAAGCCTACATTTTCCTTTTTTACAGTGTCAGTCAACAGTCAACAAATCATTTCAGTCTTTACTATGGACCAGGTGCTGTGCTAAACACTGGATATTCACATTGTTCCTCTTTGTGCCTTCTGCAGCCAAACAGCACAAATTTAACCCATCTTTCTATCAGCCCTTCAGATACATGAAAATGGCTGCCGTGCCCTCCCCTCTTCCCCAGTTTTCTCTTATTTAGATTCAACATTCCCATTTCCTTTGACCAATCCTCAGAAGAATGGATTGAAATCCTTTACTATCCTAGTTGTCCCCTTCTGGAACCACTTCAGCTTTCCAAAGCACGGGGACAATAAATAGGGAGACACTGAAGTTTGGGACTGGTCAGTAGTATACAAAACAAAGAGGAGGCTACAGCAGACACTAGTACACAACAATCAATTTATCCTCAGTTAATCCACAGCAGCCTAAGCCAATCAACTCATTCCAAACTCTATTAGAAGTCATCTTCACCCTTAATCGCTATTGGACAGATCTTGTAACTGTAGCCTAGTACTCTCAGTGAGGTTAATGATAATGCCTTCCCTCTACACAGGGTAGTACCAAGTCCCTAATAAAGGTGTGTTAACCTGTAACTCATCAAGTTGATCAAGGAGCTCTCTAGCTTAACTACACACGTGTGTATGTATGTATGTGCAGGTGCATAGTGGTAGCTATCCCTTCCACATCTGGCACCCATGCAATCGGGAAAATCCCTGTAAAATTTTTTGGCTCTGCCCTTGTACCAGAGAAGTCTGAATTATTATATTATTAAAAGATAAAATAAATTAAAATTTTATTAAATTATTAAATTAATTTTTAAATTAATTAAATTAATTTTAAGTTAAATTAAATTTATTAAATTATTAAAAGATAAAATAAAATTATTACATTATTAAAAATATAAAATAAAAAATGAAATATATAATACTATGTATATATTTTATGTATTTCTGAGTTTCTAAGCTTTTTCTATGTTGTCTGCTGGCCTTCGTGTGTCATTTGAGCCTCCTCAAAACTTCCAAAATATTCCCATTTAATTTCTTGTGCTGACAAGCTATATAGCAAAACTATATCACAGAAAGTCAGATGTGGAAGAGATGTATGTGTATGTATATGTCTGCATGTATGTACAGAATACACATGTGTGTATACATACACATACATTCATGTGTGCCATGTAACTTATTCATATATGTATGCAGATGTTTATATATATACATATGAATAGATTGCATATTTGTATATATGAACTGAAAATATTGTATACAATAAGATATTTGAAGTCTCAAATAAGACTAGGTGGTACAATGATAGAGAACTGGGATTAGAATCAGGATGACTCATCTTCATGACTTCAAATCTAGCCTGAGACACTTACTAGCTGTGTGACCCTGGGCAAGTCACTTAACCCTGCTTGCTTCAGTTTCTCATGATCTGGAGAAGGAAATAGCAAACTACTCCAATATCTTTGCCATGAATACCCTAAATGGGTCAAAGTGTCAGACATAACCAAAAAATGACTGAATGACATTGCCAATCTATATGGTTCAGCCTCTGATTAGTCAGACAGAATCTATATTCATGAATGCATTGTGTATAGCATATTCAAATTACAAATTTATTCTGATAAATCAATATATATGAGATTGTATGTTAAAACAGAGCATGGAAGCTTATTTGATATATTGATTAGGCTTCCTCACAATCACTCAGAATTAGCTAGTACAATTTTTTTAAATAATAATTTTATAGATGAAATGAGCCAGAGAACAATTAATGACTTCAGCAAAATCTCATGCAGTTAGGAAGTCCTAGAGCCAGTAACTAACCATAATACTTCTTTTTGGAGGGTAATTGACTTGCCCAAGGTCACACGGCTAGTAAGTATGTCAAGTGTCTGAGGCTGGATTTGAACTCAGGTCCTCCTCTCTCCGGGCTGGTGCTCTATTCCCTGTGCCACTTGGCCGCCCCAACCAGAATACTTCTAAATTTGAGCCTAGTACTCTTTCTGCTACCATCTACTGCCTCTAACCAGTTGAAATGACCCCGTGCTGGGTGTTATGTAGGACAAGTTAAAACCAGGTTATTAGATTATAAACTCCTTGAGAGCAGGGATGATTTCTTGACTTTTCTTCACATTCCCAGTGCTTACAGTGCTTGAAATATAGGCATTCAATAAATGCTTGTTTTCTGACTGACAGATCAGAATCCTTTCCCTCTAGTAACATCCAACCTGAAAGGAACAATGACAAGTGTCCAGTGAGACAAATAGAAATGTACCACAGAGAGAGATAAGTGAGAAGTAAATAAATAATGGGATGAAATAAAGAAAATCATTCTTTAAGAGGTAGTGGTTGTTGTTGTGGTTGTTCACTAGTGTCCAACTCTAGGAGGCACAGTGGATAGACCACTGGGCTTGGAATCAGGAAGATTCATTTTCGTGAGTTCAAATGTGGCCTCAGACACTTACTAGCTGTGTGACCCTGGGCAAGTCACTTAACCCTGTTTGCCTCAGTTTTCTCATCTGTAAAATGAGCTCAAGAAGGAAATGGCAAACCACCCCAGTATCTTTGATAAGAAAACCCCAAATATAGTCATGGAGAATTGGGTATGTTGAAATGACTCAATGACAATAAACTCTGTGAACCCTTGGACCAACTGTCTGGGGGGTTTTCTAGGCAAAGACACTGGAGTGGTCTGCCATGTCCTGTTCCAGTTTTATGCAGGCAGGGGTTAAGTGTCTGAAGTCATATCTGAACTCTGGTCTTTCTGATTCCAGACCCAGTATTTTATCCACTGTGCCATCTAGCTACCCCAACACCAAAGTGTTTTCTTTATTAGAAAGTGTGAGTTGATGGTGGTGGAGAAAGGGGCAAGTAAAAATCACTTTCCAGCCCCATTTAGTAGAGGAAGATTTATTGGAAGGCATAAAATGTTTCTTCTCTTTTTTCTCTCTGCCCCTGGACTCCCTTCTCTCCTGGCCCACCAGGGAAATATTTTTTGTCTCACATATTCTAAGGCTCCTAGACAAAACACATCCTACACATCTTCCATCCTTTAAACAGTATTTCTTTGTCTTGGCCTTTTCAGCAGAAATCCTCTGGGCCTCAAGAGCTCTTGAAAGGCCTTTATTTCCAGTTTCTAGAAATGATTCAGAGAAGCCTGCTGATGGGGTTACATTCTTCAAACAGTTCCAACACATGACCTGCTCCAGGGAAACCAGACTCCAGGTATTCTGTTTGCAGACTCACTCTCCTTCTGCCTTTGGAGAGAGAAACTCATTAGGGCAACTCAAAGTACATCTGGTACTGCTCAGGGCTCCCACCGCTGCCTCCTTTGTACTGTGTTAAGCTGTTTGTGTTACGTGAGGGTGGGGAGGAGGGAGTCAAACCAAGGCTCGGTAATTACACAGTGAGAGCATCTCTGTGAGTGGTTTGTTGAGCACGACACTTATCCTGGAATATTTCAATGTAGGCAAAGTTTGTGTTTGATTCCTTTTAACTTTCCTTCATGTATCTTTTCCTCACCCTTTCAGCATCCATCCAATAATCAGGTGTCCAGTACAATCACCTAGACCTGGAGTCATCCAAGGAGTCAAGAAGAAAGAAATTTCATAATTCTACTTGCACTAATGTGTTAGTGACTTAAATTCAACGAGCATTTATGAAGTACCTGCTGTATACAAATGCCTTATGTTTAGGCAATGATATGCATTTGATTGGACAATAGATAGAACCAGTCCCTCAGTATATACGTCTTAGACAGATCCACGGATGGACAATCAGCTGGCCTTAGACTGAAGATGAATTTCAGAAGAGACTAGAAGGAGAATAAATTAGACTGCCTCTGGGAGACTCTACAGTGCTTTTGATTACCTCACACCTCTACCTGGAATAAAAGCACAGTTTTCACATAAATTTTTGCTGATATCTTTTTTTTTTTCTTTAACATCCTTATATTTCCCACCAAAGCTCTGCCCCATCTCCTCTCAGAGAATGATCTCTTATTATAATGAACAGAAAAGCAGATAAAAGAAAAACTGCCATAAAACTAAGCAATAAATTAAAAATATCTGGCATCATATGCAATATTCCACTCCCATAGTTCACTGCCTCTTCTCTTGGGCCAAGCTTGGGTGTTACCATTTTCCAGGAATTTTGATTGTTTTGTTGTTGCTTCCAAATATCTTGTGGCAGTCACAGTTGTATAGTTTTCCTGATTCTGCTTACTTTGCTCTGTAGACAGTCTTTTCTGCATTCATCATTTTTATAATTTCTTTTTTTTTTGCCTTTTTTGGAGAGGGAAGCTAGGGCAGTTAGGTTGTGACTGGCCCAAGGTCACACGGCTAGTTTTGTGTTAAGTGTCTGAGGTTGGATTTGAACTTAGGTTCTCCTGACTCCAGGGTGGGTGCTCTATTCACTGCACCACCTAGCCACCCCTATAATTTCTTTTAACAGAATAACATTATATCACATCCATGCACCTCCCTTTGTGTAGCCATTTCTTAGTTGATAGACACCTACTTTTTTTCTAGTTCTTTGCCACGACAACAAAAGGGTTGCTCTAAATATTATAGTTAGGTGGCCCATTTTTTAGCAACAATATTATTCTTGTGATCCCATATGATAGCACTAGGTTACCCTATTGGTGAATTATCTCCAAAGAATTAAAGTTGCAGGATAATGGAGAGATACATGTTGGGTAAGATTAGATTACAACATGTTACTGGTGAGGAAGTGGCCAGGGAAAGTTACATTAAAGCTGTCGTCAAAGAACTGTATGATCAGAAGAGGTAGACCAGTTCTATATCAAGAATAAAAGATAGGGTGGCTAGGTGGTGCAGTGAATAGAGTACTGGCCCTGGAGTCAGGAGGACTTAAGCTCAAATCCAGCCTCAGATACTTAACACACAAACTAGCCACGTGACCTTGGGCAAGTTGCTTAACCCCAATTGCTCTCCAAAAAGCAAAAAAAAAAAAAAAACAAACCCCAAAAAGAATAAAGGATAACTAAAAGACAGATCACATCTTGGTAGTCGCAGAATCCCAAGGCATCCAGAGTCGGCCCTCAGCATATTGAGTATAATCTTGGTGGAATACTTAGAAAAGAATTATACAAGATGAAAACAGGTGGATGGGCTTTGATCTGCATCTATGGAAGCCATACCCAAGTTAGTTAGCCTAGAGTCAGGAAGAACCAAGTTCAAATCTGGCCTCAGACACTTACTAACCCTGGGTTAGTAAGAACCTGAGTTCTTCCTCTGTAAATAAGCTGGAGAAGGAAATGGCAAACCATTCCAATATCTTTACCAGGAAAATCCCAAATGTGGTCACAAAGAGTTAGACACCATTGAAATGAATGAACACCACCAACAACCCTTGTTAGTGATACTGCATATTCATTGAAGCATAGTTCTAAGTCATTGGCTTAAAACAGGTTCCCAGGAAGATTTGTATTTGGAAATAGGTCTAGAGGGAGGTGCACAACGCTTATTACAAAGAATGACTATCTAATAGTACTGTTTTAAGCTTTGTGGTACTTAGGTGATGGAGTTCTTCAGGGTAAAGGTAAATTTCCCAGAGCACCTAAAATTATACCAGGTAAGCAAATGCCTACTCTCTATTTGTATCAGGTCAGCCCTGATGGTGTTGGTTTGGGGTCTGCTCTAGTAAACTGTAAAGGCCGTGAGAGAACAAAGTATAGGTCTTCTCTTTTCTTAGTCATCCATAGTTCCTAATACATAGATTGGATTCTTAACAAATGCTCCTGGTGTGATTGTATCAACATAGTTGGCTCTGTCTTGATCTATCCATGGAGCTGCCCTTGTTAAAATGAGTTCTCCCTCCCCTAAAACTATTATGTCTCACAAAGCTTCCTATGGTTCCAACTTCCTAGGGTTCTTTTATTTTATCTTTATGTTACAGAGACAGAAAACACCAAAATATAGACAATTACAATCAGGAGGGACCTCAGAGCTTGTTCAGTCCAACCTCCTGCTGGATGCACAAATATCTCCCACATTATGCTTTGTAGAGGGTCATTTGGCCTTTTTTAAAACACCTCCAATTCATAAAGCACTCTTTCAGCATTGCTGATCTGAGGATCTGACAAATCTATCAATTGGGATTTTTTTTTTAATCTGCTTGGAATCTGTTTGGCCCACTTAAAACTTTTTTTTTCCTTTTATTCTTTTTTTTTTTCTTAGATCTAGGGCAGAGGTTTCTAAACTTATTTGGCCTACGGCTCTCTTTAAAAAAAAAAAAACACACACAAAAAAACAAATTACTCAGCACCCTCCCTGGAAATCTACTTTCTTTAATCCCCTAATGATTTTTTTTTTGAAATTTGCATCATTTAAAAAAATAATCTTTTTTAAAGGATACAACACATCTTAAATTTAATAAGTTATTGTAAATTTGTAGGTTTTTTCCTGCATTGAAATTTTGATGATGCAATATTGAATTATGTAACCATATAGTATTTTATTATAAACAATTCATTATTTGCACATATTCCTTCCAGTGCATGCTGGACTTTCCAACAATGTGCGATATGCTTGCCTGCCAACACTTGCTTGTTAAGACCTACTGGTGAACTTGACCATTGATTGGTTATAACTTGCATTTTGTGTGTTTATTTGGAAAATAATGTAATCACTATAACTTTAACTCTATTACACAACAGATGAAACATGTACAAATGGTTTTTCAAGTTTTTCTCCTCTTCTTTTCTTTCTTTATGCTTCTACCACCTCATTTTTATTCAACCCCTTCCAGTTCTACCCTAGGCTACTACTAGCCCACCCCAGTGCCATTTCTAGAACCCCACTTTGGGAAACTGACTAGGGTTTGCTTTATTCCTTTCCTCAATCAGAATAAGCAATCATATAGTCAATTCAATTAACAAAAATAATATTAGATAGATAGATTAAGCATCATTTAAGTGATTACTATATGCCATGCACTGTGTTAAGTACTAGACATTCAAATACAAGAGAACAAGATAGCCTCTTAAGATTACATTCTAATTGGGGCAGATTATACATCAAGGGGAATTGAAAAGGGAGGAAGGGACAAAAAGGGGTAAGGTCATTGTCCAGGAGGTGAGGCTCAGAGAGCACTTCCAGGCCAGAGACTCACCAATCAGAGTGGGTCTCTGGGCAAAAGTATTTAATAATATGCTAATGATGAGACTTCACATGTATGTGCTGATTTATGATTACAAAGTGTTTTATATAAATTATCTCATTTAATCCTCACAATAAGATTATGAGGTAGGTAGGAAAGGTATTATTTTATTCCCATTTTTCAGTTAAATAAATAGAGACTTATTAAGGTTTAGTGATTCACCTAAGACCACAATGGCAGACAGGACTTAGACCCAAGTTTTCTTTCTCCTCAACCACTGCCCTTAACACTGTGACCTTTGGGTAAAGAAGAACAAAGAGAGGTCTCTGTGTGTTGCCAGGTAAATTAAATGGGTTTTCTGAGTTCAGATCCAATATTCTTTCAATTATACCATAGATTTTATCTCTAAATGGATGACTTTTATGTAATTTTAATATGAGAGTACATTCCAGGCTAGCAAAAATTGTGGTCTTGAAAATTTTCAGGACTTTTCCCATAAAGTCTTTTTTCTCCCTTGGATAAAACATGACTGACTGTCTAGTCTACAGCTGCCAACAGAGCTTCAGTAAAAGATTCTTAGATGTGGAAGGATGCTGTCTCTCCTTCATCAGAACCCAATGGAAGTAAGCAAAGATTTCAGTTTCTATCTTCAGCTAATCCAGTGAATGGTTCCCATCCTGGGCCTCTTTTATTTTCACAGCCTGAATGAAATAAGAGGATAATGAAGCCTCCCCTCAATCTTTATCTCCCCTCCCCCAGATTCCTTTTTTTTGTACATTATTACTGATAATTGGTTGACTTTTTTTTTTCAAGAGCAGGTGGGCCTTGATGTATTAATTGCTTGTGAGAAGTTTTCCCTCTCCTATTATTGCTAGGGTGTTAATTACACCAGGAGAAGGATGTTTGCCTGCCTCTCTGGGCACCTGGATAAAGACAACTCTAAGTGGTAAGTGGGGGACATTAAGAAATGAAATATCTCTGAAACCTGGGTGAAGAAGGCCTCATCAGTGGCTTCTATAAGGTGGCAATGACTTTTAAGTACAAGGTGACAACAGGGAATATGCATTGGCAGCTTCTTGATGGTTTTCTTGAAAAATGCCAACCTGACACTGAGAAATGGGGCATTCTCATAGCACAGCCTGAAAAGGAGATGTCATGTCAGGGTAATGGCTGGAGCAACGTCTGAGAGGGAGGTGTTGCTAGATAGAGGCCGGCACACTCTGCTGCTCTCTTCTGACATGCTTTGAAAGCTGACTATCAAGGATGGAGTCACCTTGTTTCAGGAAGCTGACAGTTCTCACTTCTTTCTTGTTACTGAAAATGTCTGCCCTGTGCATGTGACCAAAACAGCTGCCTCATCTGGGAGAAGATTGTTAGGAAGCGCTAGGGAAAGGAAGATGAAGAGAAACCATTTATCCAGTTTGAAATCAAGCCTATGATTTCATTTTCTCTTTTAATTCCCAGAAGCCAGAATCATCATGAGTGTGTACTGTAGGCAGAGGGTAAAAATAGAATTTCAATAACTGCAGCAATTAATAAACATTTCCCTTTTATAGTACTAAAGTTCTCAAAGTGTTTTTCTGCCTATTATCTCATTTGCTACTCACAACAATCCTATAAACTAGAACAGACAAACATTATTAATACTATTTCATATTATTAATACAAATTACATAGTTTACATATAGGGCAGCTTGTTTCAGACTGTACGCACATATTTCTTAGGTAATTACCAAGACATTTTATATATACATAAACACATATATACACATACTTTTTTTTCTTTTTTGGAGGGGGAGGGTAGGGAAATTGGGGTTAAGTGACTTGCCCAAATTCACACAGCTAGGTTTTTATGTGTGGTGTCTGAGGCCAGATTTGAACTCAGGTCCTCCTGACTCCAGGGCCAGTACTCTATTTACTGTGCCACCTAGCTGCCCCACATACATACATTTTTATATATGTATGTATATGTATTATACATTATATATAATATGCTCATTACTACATACATGTGTGTATGTTAATATGTATAAGTGCACAGACATAAGAAAAATGTGGGCAGATAGGAGGAAGATAACCTTGTCTCCTGGGTTTAACATTTCCTTCCTATACCTTTTTTCCTTCCATCAATTCAAGTGGGAGACCAAAAATATTTGATGGATTAAAAAAATGGGTGGCCCCAGTTCCAGAGAACCTTTAATAAACCTGATAGTTTATTGGAAAAAACTTCCTCTAAACTGATTCTAACTATGGAGTTTAGCAAATAGACATTAGCTGGGAAATCACAAAGAATTTCTAACCCTAAGTCAGAGTAAAGTTTATGGTGAGAAGGAAGGGGAATTTAAATAAAAATACTTAAGCTTGAAAGTGGTCCAAAAACATGGCACCTGGGGGGAGGAATGTCCTTTTGGAAAGAGATGTCTATTTCAGCTAAAGCTCTGAAAATGAATGGATAACTCCATATGAAAATATTAGAGTTTGCATTCTTTTTTTTTTAAACAATTGGGGTTAAGTAACTTGCTCAAGGTTACACGGCTAGTCATTATTTATGCGTGGGTGCTCATTTTCTGAGGCCGGATCTGATCTCGGGTCATCCAAACTCCGAGGCCGGCGCTCTTACTCACTGCTCCACCTAGCCGGCCCCTTTAGGGCAATTGGGGTTAAATAACTTGCCCAAGGTTACACGGCTAGGTTTTTGTTTGTATGGATTAAGTGTCGGAGGCTGGCTCCGAACTCAGGTCCTTCTGATTCCAGGGCAGGCGCTCTATTCACTGCGCCACCTAGCCGCCCCCTAGAGTTTGCATTCTTTAAAAGATCTGAGACAACAATATAAATGGAAAGAACAAAACAAAATAAAACTGAATGATATATAATTTTCATGACCTTGCTTAGTCCCCAAAAATTGATGAGACTTCTTTGGAGGAGAGGAGTATTATGGGTACAGAATATGGTACATATAAAGACTTGATTGATGCATGGGTTAGTTTTGTTAAACTACTTTCTCCTTTTTCTTATTTATTCTTTATCATAAAAAATGGTTAACTGGATAAAGAACTATATTTGGAAATAAAAATGGTATGTAAACAAAGTATTTTTTTAATTAAGAAATAAAATTACTATGGTTTAAGACTCTGGGCTTTCAGCTAAAAAAAGTTCATTCTTCCTTTTATGCAGAAGAGGTTAACACCTCAAGTGCAGGCTCCAGTTAAAGTCAGGATCTGGAGGCAGAGAGAAGCTCTCTAACCTTGTGCCTAATAGAGCCATGTCTGGTAGCAACCAAACAGTGACTATGGGAACAGAGAATTACTACCAACCAGTATCTACACCACACAATCAGGGAGCAATTCAAAACAGATACTAGTACATAGCACATAGTAGGTACTAAATAAATATTGATTGATTGTTTATGTATATCGATTGCTTACCTGGCAGAGGGGGCAGCTAAATAGTATAGTGGATAGAGCACTAGACTTGGAATTAGGAAGATTCATCTTCATGAATCCAAATCTGGCATCAGACACACACTGTAATTCTGGTCAAGTCACTTAACTTTTACTCAGTTTCCTCATCTGTAAAATAAGCTGGAGAAGGAAATGGCAAACTATTCACTGCCTTTGCCAAGAAAACTTCAACATGACGTCATGAAGAGTCTGAAATGACTGGAAAGACACAACAACAACAAACCTGGCAAAGACAACATTCTTCACAGAGGCTATGTATCACTCAAAAATAGCAGTAAGCCAGCCAAGGAGGAATACAAAAACTTAATCAAAGGGCACCAACAACCTTGCAACAGTAGAAATCCAAAGTTTAGCTCCACAGATGAATGCTGTGCACACACATTCCTTCTTGGTAGATGCCCCAACCACAAATACTGTGCTCCTCCATGTATGGACATTTCCAGACATGTTCCCTACATATGTGAACTTTTCCATGTGTGCCACATGTACCTGTGGGAGTGTTTCCCAAGTTTATATATTTTAAATGAGTCATTGCTCATTTTTCTTACTATTATGTTTCATTAAATGCCTTTGCCTTGAATCATTCGTGTTGTCTGGCTTACTGAAAAAATGTAAACAAACACATCAGTGAGACCTCATGGGCTATGCTTTTGAGTAGATGCAGACTCACAGAAAATCTTAAACTTGGAGCAGCCTTGTCTGGAGGACTCACTATAGAAATAATGAGGTGCCTTCAGTTGCTGCAGATAGATATATAAAACTGAAAATTAAAGAGATTAAATAACTTGCTCAAGGTCACATAAATAGTAAGTGGTGAAGCCAGAACTAGAACACTGTCCTGACATCTGACAGCTGGAACAGCCCCTTTTCTTTAAAAAAAAAAAAAAAGTATGAAGAGTTCATTAGCATTCAAACTTGCTCAGCTTTTGTATCACACCTAATGCCTTCACAAGGTCAAATTCATGGATAACTTCCAGAGATCCCAAAGGACTCAAATGAGTCTGTTTTACAAAAGTCATGTCTGTTTTTATAAGTCGGAGGTGATTTCCTTTTCCAAGGACCAATGAGTAGACATACTCCTGGAGGAACTGAATCATATCATTCTTGAGAATCTCAGTATAAATGAAACCAGATGACAATGGGAAGTTGTAGCTAAAGGATGGCTCCGAGGTTCTCCTTGGAAAAATAAATAAAAGATTTGGTGGAGCTGGTTTTATTGTATATCTAAAAGCCACAACAACAACAAAAACATTATTTCATGGAACATTTGATCATGTTTTGCAGTAGTTATGATAAGTATTTGTATAAAGACTCCCATGAAGATAAACATTTTGCAAGGGTACCTTCCCCCAGGAAACTTTCTCTGATTCCCCCATCTTCTCTCAGATCTCACCTAGTACTTTGTCCCCCTCTACTGCACTTTTCATGTAACATTCTGTATTATAATTTTCTATGTATGTCCTATCTCTTCCATAGACTGCAAGCTATGTACTCTGTACCTCTACCAGTGCCTACACAGTATTCTACATAGAAAAGATGCTAAACAAATGTTCAATGAATTGTTAACCCTCAAGAAGGATTGTCCATTCCAGAAAGATGATTCCTTTCTGCTCACCAGAAGGAGATGACCTTATGCATATTGTGCATTGGATTCCCACTACTGATATCTTGTTACAACTCACCTGCATCCCTCACATTTGTTTGAAAAAGACTCTCTCCCATCTGCTTCTGGCCCTGGGATGGGCAAGGATTGTGGATAGGTTTGTTTGATATCTTGCCTTTCCAGCACAGACCCTGCTAATTAGGGAAGGGAGTATTTGAATGCATGTCTCCTATGGTCATGAGGTTTGCTAATCAACTGACGGTGGTCTTTTTCTTTATTCTAGTGCAGAAACTCTTAACTTGAAGTCCATGAATTTGCTGTTGTTGTTTTTAGTATTCCAGTAATCACATTCTGATATCATTGGTTTCCTTTATAATCCTATGTATTATTTTATTCATTTAAAAACATCATCCTGAGAAGGCTTCACAATATTTTCTTTTTTATTTTATGTTTTAAATTACATATAAAATAATTTTCAACATTAATTTTTATAAGATTTTGAGTTCCAAATTTTTTCCTCTCCTCTTCCTTCCCTCTTCCCCAAGATGTCAAGTAATCTGATATAGGTTACACATGTGCAATCAAGTTAAACATATTTTCATATTAGTCATGTTGTGAAAGAAGAAACAGAACAAAAGGGGAAAACCATGGAAAAAAATTAAAAAGTGAAAATAGTATAGAAAACACTTTTGTCAGATCTAAACAACTGGAAAAATATCCATCACTTATGACCAGTCCAAGCTAATATGATAAAAATGATAATTCTACCTAAATTAATTTAGTTATTCAGTGCCAAACAATCAAACTATCAAAAATATTTTATAGAGCTTCACAAGACTTTCAAAAAGATCTGTGACAAACAAAAGGTTAAGGGTCCCTGTTTGAGTACCTTCGTCTCTCATTCATTGTGTATGTATGGTCTGGAGAAACACCAGTGTGGCAGCTGGAGAGGGACAGAAAAAAAAAGAAGAAACTGCCTATCAATGTTTAAGAAACTATTCCAAAAGAAGAAGACCTTGCAAGAAAAATGGATTTAACTTCTGCCATTAAAAGAGGATTGGAATTAGTACCAATAATTGGAACCTGTGGGGAGGCAAAAGTAGAAAATCTTTTAAATATCCTGGGCTGTCCAGCAATGGGAAAAAAGCTACTTCATCACATATTCTAGCCAGAAGGATTTCAAAAGTCATCTAGTCCAAACCCTTTTTAAAAATAGAGGCAAGGTTAAGTGACTTGGCCAGTGTCATATAATAAATGTAAAGTCAGACTTTGAATATAGGTCTCCTAATTCCAAATTCAGGGCTCTTCCTGCTACTACTAGGGATGTTGAGTAGGAGGTTAGATTAAATATTTTCTGAATTCCTTTTATACTCTAAAATTTCTAAGATCAATGCTTACCATAAAAGAATTAGTACACCCCAAAGTAAACTATTTCCCTCTTCCCAAATAGAATGAGTGTTTTGGCTTGAACAGCCACTATGTAGAGAAATCTTTCTAAGTTTTCTCTTTTCTTTCTCTAACACTCACCCAGTATTTTAATTAGTCCAAAGCAGAGACAATCAGACCTGGAAAGATTTCCTAGGCCAAGCGATTGACTTTCTAGCAACCACTGGCTTGAAAACCTCAGGAACCAACTGCTTTAAGCAACCCCAGACAGATGCACATCATTTGGCTTCCCACACTAGACAAACCAAGGAAGCACATTGGTCCCCTCTGCTGCTAAAAGACTATGGGGTATCTGCCCTAGGTTGAGAAAGCAGTCTATGGCAGCTGCATAGAAAGAAGGTCACCTTTTGTGTCGTGATAACACTTCTGATCTGTCTGTCATCAGTCCAGGAGATACTGTAAAATCTCATCTGATCATTTTGCAAGGGAAAGATAAAAACAAGGCTTCACAGTGAAGGGAAAGTGTTGGAAAGCTGCCAACAAGACCATTAGCGAGATGTTGTAGTGTGACTGGGCAAAAATTACAGTTGAGAAAAAAAAAATGGGCATGATATAACGAGGCTTCACCGCGATAGTATACAAAAGTTCTTTGTCTTCTTATAAGGCCTTTTTGTAAAAGATTATAAATCCACATGCTATAATTTTGGATCTATAATTCTTTCTCAGTGTCTGTCACCCATCCTTGGAATCTCGCTGTGGCCTTTCCTTAACAAATCAGACTGTTTATAACCCACAGACTGTGTATATATTAAGCCATTTAGGTACAAATATGCACTTTTGAAAATGGGCCAGTCCATCAAGAAATTGTCTGATGAAACCACTGAAATAGAGATAAACTATAAAGGGATAGTGACAAAATGAAGATAATAAACTTTTAAAAAAATTAATTTCCACAATTTTGAATTCACCACTAACTCAGTAACAAAGAGGTTTCAGCATGTGATAGAAAAAAATCTTGAATTGAGTTAACTGACTTCTGCTTTAGTCCTGGTTCTAGAGATTGGGGATAACTGAGGGTACTGGGGGTACTTCCCTCCTTCAAGGCCTCAGTTTTCTTGCCTGCTTATTGATCTCTGAAGTTTCACTTGGTTTTAAAATTCTGTGATTTTTGTGAATCATTTTTTTCAGAAATAAAATTCACTATTTTAAATGTCAATCAAGTTGTTCTTTTCTTTGTGTTTGGACAGGTTTGCATAGTGCTTTGTGTGTGTGTGTGTGTGTGTGTGTGTGTGTGTGTGTGTATGTGTGTGTGTGTGTGTGTGTGTTTAGTCACATAGGTATATATGAAAAGGTTTAAATTAACATTATTCCTGGGTCATTGTGACAAGACCACAGAATCTAAATGGTAATTCTCATAATACATCCCTTATTTTGTGTTTGTAGCCCCTGTCACACACTGCCTTGCCTATAGTAGGGTTGAATAATTTTTTATTGAATTCATTTGAATTTATCATCATATTTCATTTTTAAAGTAAGAGCTCTATCTACATATACATACATTCATGCACATATACGTGTACATTTGTGTGTCTTTACACCCACATATATATTTAGGCTGGGTGTCTAAATCTATAAATGCAGAAGTCAGTTTTCAAAGGAAAATATCCAAGCAATTAACTACCACATAAAAAATATTCCACATCCATAATAACTGGAAAGATTTAAATTAAATCCATTCTGAGGTTCCAATTCATACCTATTAGCTTGGCAAAAATGACAGAAAAAGCAAATGACAATCACTGGAGGAGGTAAGGAAAAACAGGCACACTAACGCACTGTTGGTGGAATTGTGAAATGGTTGAGCCATTCTTTAAAAAAAATTATTTAATGTTTTTTTTTCCCCAGTTACATGTAAAAACAATGTTTAACATTCATTTTTAATATTTTGAGTTCCCCGCTTCTTCTCCTCCCATCCCCCATTGAGAAGGCAAGGTATTAAATATAGGTTATACATGTGCAGTCATGCAAAACATTTCCATATTAGTCATGTTGTTAAAGAAAACATAGACCACCAAAAAAAAATCCCCAAGAAAAATAAAGTGAAAAAAGTAGGCTTCAATCTATATTCATATACTATCAGTTATTTCTCTGGGGATGGACAACATTTCCATCATAAGTCCTTCAGAATTGTCTTGGATCATTCTATTGTTGAGAATAGCTAAGTCGTTCACAACTGATTATCTTACAATAATTCTGTTGTTTTGTACACAGTACACTTTGTATCAGTGCATGTAAGTCTTTCCAGGTTTTTCTGAGAGCATCCTGCTCATCATTTCTTATAGAACAATAATATTCCATCATAAGCACATACCACAATTTGTTTAGTCATTCCCCAATTGATGGGGGCATCCTCTCAATTTCCAATTCTTTGCCCCCAGAAAAGAGCTGCTATAAATATTTTTGTACATATATGTCCTTTTCATTTTTGTTTTTTATCTCTTTTGGGATACAGACCTAGCAGTAGTATTTCTAGGTCAAAGGGTATGTGTGATACTACAATCCTTTGGGGATAGTTCCGAATTGTTCTAGAGAATGGTTGAGTTAGTTCACAATTCCACCAACAGTGCATTAATGTCTCATTTTTTTTACATCCCCTTCAACATTTGTTATTTTCCTTTTCTGTCCTATTAGTCAGTCTAATAGATATGAGTTATTACCTCAGAATTATTTTAATTTGCATTTCTCCAATCAATAGTGAGTTAGAACATTTTTCATATGGCTATAGATAGTTTTGATTACTTCATCTGAAAACTGCTCATGATTTTTTTATCCTTTATCAGTTGGGAAATGACTTATTTTTTATAAATTTGACTCAGTTCTCTATATGTTTGAGAAATGAGGCCTTTATCAGAGAAATTTCCTTCAAATTTTTTTTTCTCAGTTTTTATTGCTAACAATAGTTAGCAATAAAATAGTTAGCAATCCTTCCATCCTATACCTCCTCCTGTTTATTCTATTCTCTCTTTCCTTTCACCCTGTCCCTCCTCAAAACTGTTTTGTATTTGACTACCACTTCCCCTAATCTGCCCTCTCTTATATCACCTCCACTTTCTCTTATCCCCTTTCTCTCCTACTTTCCTGTACGGTAAGATAGATTTCTGTAGAGACCCAATTGAATGTGTATGTTATTCCCTCCTTGAGCCAATTCTGATGAGAATAAGGTTCAGTGACCTTCCTCTGCCCTCCCTCTCCACTATAAAAGACTTTTCTTTTCTCTTTTATGAGAAATAATTTACTTCAGTCTACTTCTCCCTTTCTCTTTCTCCCAGTACATTCCTCTCTCACCTCTTTATTTTTTTAGATATCATCCTTTCATATTCAATTCACACCTGTGCCCCCTGTCTATATGTATATACAGTCCTTCTAACTGCTCTAATAATGAGAAAATTCTTATGAGTTCCAAGTATCATCTTATCATGTAGGAATGTAAACAGCTTAAGCTTATCAAGTCCCTTATGATTTCCCTTTTCTGTTCACCTTTTTGTGCTTCTCTTGAGTCTTGTGTTTGAAAGTCAAATTTTCTATTCAGCTCTGGTCTTTTCATTAAGAATGCTTAGAAGTCCTCTCTTTCATTGAATATCCATTTTGTCCCCTGAAGGATTATACTCAGTTTTGCTGGGTAGGTGATTCTTAGTTGTAATCCTAGCTCTTTTGACTTCTGGAATATTATATTCAAGCTCTCCAGTCCTCTAATGTAGAAGCTACTAAATCTTGTGTTATCCTGACGGTGGCTCCATACTTGAATTGTCTCTTTTTGGCTGTTTACAATATTTTCTCCTTGACTTGGGAGCTCTGGAATTTGGATATAATATACCTGGGAGTTTTCGTTTTGAGATGTCTTTCAGGAGATTTGATCAGTGGGTTCTTTTAATTTCCATTTTACCCTCTGATTCCAGATTATCAGAGAAGTTTTCCTTAATAATTTCTTGAAAGATGATGTCTAGGATTTTTTTTTTTATCATGACTTTCAGGTAACCCAATAATTTTTAAATGATCTCTCCTAGATCTATTTTCTAGGTCATTATTTTTTACAATGAGGTATTTCACATTGTCTTCTATTTTCTCATTAGTTTTTTTTTTTTGGTTTGATTGTTGTTTTGATTTCACATAATGTCATTAGCTTCCATTGGCTCTATTCTCATTTTTAAGTAATTATTTTCTTTAGTGAGCTTTTGCATATCCTTTTTCATTTGGACAATTCTACTTTTTAAAGAGGTTTTTTTCCTTCATTAATTTTTTTTTATGCCTTTTTTTTCCATTTGGACAGTTGTGCTTTCTTAAGGTATTATTTTCCTTATTAGCCTTTTGTACCTCTTTTGTCATTTGACCTAATCTGCTTTTAAAGTTTAATTTCTTTAGTATTTTTGTGCCTCCTTTACAACCAAACTGTTGACTTGTTTTTCATTATTTTCTTGCATCACTCCCATTTTTCACTCTCTCTTACTTTATTTTCCAAATCTTTTTTGAACTTTTCTATGACCTGTGATCAATTAAAAAAATAAATGCTATATAAATATATATGTATGTATATTATATATATATATATATATATATATGTGTGTGTGTGTGTATATGTGTGTGTATATATATTTGTTGAGGCTTTGCATATATAAACTACGACTTTCTTATCTTCTTCTCAGTGTGTGTTTTGATCTTCCTTGTCGTCATAGTAACTTTCTATGGTCAGAAATTTTTTTCTGTTGTTTACTCATTTTCCTAGCCTATTTCTTGACTTTTAACTTTTTGTTAAAGTGGAACTCTGCTTCCAGGGTGGAGGGCAAATTGTTCCCAAGCTTCAGGGGTTTTCTGAAGCTATTTTCAGAGGTACTTCTAGGAACCTCTATGCTTTCAGTTCTTCCAAGGTGGCATGATCTAAGGAGACTTATGTTTATTACTCTCCTGAGCTGTGCTCCAGTCTGTGACTGACACCCTTTTCTGTCCTGGATATATGATATGGTTCCTTGGTCCACTATGGCCACAAGTTCTGGTGTGCTAGTGCTCCTCCTTACCCTGAGACCACTACTTAGGACTGTGACTTGGATCTGAGTATGGGTAAAGCAATAGAATCCTGCCTTGGTGCTAGCAAAGAGACCCCTGTAATCTCCTTGTGACCCGTTGTTCAACCACCTTTTGTCTGTGGGCTGAGAGCTCTGGAAGCAGCTGCTGATGCTGCTTCTAACTGAGGCTTGATCCTGTTTTGCCAGGGCTGGGTGTGTGCTGGCACAGCCTGTGCTCCACTGTGCTCCACTCACACCCTAGTGTGACAGACTTTTCCTGCCGACCTTCTAAATTGTCTTTGGCTGAAAAAATTATTTCACCAGACCCTTTTGTGGGTTCTACTGCTCCAGAAATTGTTTTATGGCATTATTTAAAGGTGTTTGGAGAGGTTTGGGGGAGAGCTCAGGTGAGTCCCTGCCTTTTCTCCACTATCTTGGCTCCATTTCCTGGTTGTGTCATTCTTTTTTTTTTTTTTAAACAAATACTTCATTAACTTCTGTTTTACATCATTCATTTCTGCCAGATTTTGAGTTACAATCATTTTCCCCCCATTATTCCCCTACCCAACCTCCCAGAATAGCAGTCCCACAAGATATCGCTTCCTCCAATCTGCTCTCTCCCATACCTTCTCCCATACCCCCATCGACTTTTCCATTAGAGGAAGATGAATCTTTGTGTCCCAATGCCTGCACATCTTATCTCCCAATTACAGGCAAAAGAGTATTAATAATAGTATATATATATATATTTGAAACATTTAATGTTAAGACCTCGAATTTCAGATCCATTTCCTTCCTCCCTTGTCACCCATTCCCTCTGGGGAGATAAGTAATTCAGTATATGTTGTACATGTCTAGCTATGCAAAACTTTATCATAGTAGATATATTGTACAAGGCTGCTTATAATTCCCTCCCACTCATCCCACCCCCCACCTGGTCCATTCCCTACATGATCCTGTCCCTCTTCTATAGTGGGTACTTCCAACCTCCCCTCACCCCAAGGATACCCTCCCATCCATCATCCCTCCTCTCATCCCCCTTCCCCCTATCCTGCTGCAGGTTGAGATATCCCATTTAGTATGTATGTCATTTTCTCCCTGAACCAAATTCAATGTGAATGTGGTTTTGCCTTTTTAGCCTTCCTTATTCTCCCCCTCCTTTGCACCCACTTCCCCTACATGAGATAGTTTACCCTACCATGTCTCTCCCCATCTCCTCTTGCCACTTTCCTCTCTCACCTCATAATTTCATCCCTTGAATACTCTCCCTTCCCAACAAAATCAACCTATGCCCTCTATCCATATATAACTGTAACCATATACACACACATTCACATATGTATTCATATGACCACACCCCCTTCTTCCATTATTTTCATAGTGAGAAAGATATCATCAGTCACAGATATTGCTTTTCCATATAGGAATGTAAATAGTTCAACTTTGATAAGTTCCTTTTGATTTCTTTTCCCTGATTACCTTCTCAGGCATCTCTTCCTTCTTGCGTCTGGATGTCAAATTTTCTATTCAACTCTGGTTTTTTCCTCAAGAATGCTTGAAAGTCCTTTATTCCACTGAATGACCATATTTTCCCCTGAAACAAAATACTCAGTTTTGCTGGGTAGGTGACCCTTGGGTTCATTCCCAGTTCTTTTGCCCTCTGGAATATCATATTCCATGCCCTTCGATCCCTCAGTGTAGAAGCTGCCAGGTCTGGGCTATTCTGATTGTGTTTCCACAATATTGAAATTGTTTCTTCCTGGCTGCTTGTAGTATTTTCTCCTTGATCTGGGGATTCTGGAACCTGGCTATAATATTCCTGGGAGTTTTCTTTTTGGGATCTTTTTCAGGAGGTGATCTGTGGATTCTTTCAACCTCTATTTTGCCCTCTGGATCTAAAACATCAGGGCAGTTTTCCTTGAGAATTTCTTGAAGGTGATTTCTAGGTTCTTTCTTTGATCATGGCTTTCAGGTAGTCCAATAATTTTTAAATTGTCTCTCCTGGATCTATTCTCCAGGTCAATGGTTTTTCCCATGAGATATTTCACATTGCCTTCTAATGTTTCATTTGTTTGGATCTGCTTAACAGCATCTTGATTTCTCATAAAGTCATTAGGTTCCATTTGCTCCAGTCTAACTCTGAAGGAATGAATCTCCTCAGTGAACTTTTGAGATTCTTTTTCCATCTGGCAAATTCGACTTTTTAAGGCATTCTTCTCCTCTATGCCCTTTTGGGCCTCCTTTGCCATTTGAGCTAGTCTATTTTTTAAGGTGTTGTTTTCCTCAGTCAGGCTGTTGACCCTCATTTCATACTTTTCCTGCATCCTTCTCATTTCTCTTTCTAATTTTTCCTCCACTTCTCTTATTTGATTTTTAAAGTCCTTCTTAAGGTCCTCTATGGCCTGCAACCCGCTCATGTTTTCCCTGGGGCTTTTGGAGCAGGACTTCTGACCTCACAGTCCTTTTCCTGCTCTATGCCCCCAAAATAGGAGTCTAGGGTTGCATTTTTCTGTTTCCTTTGCCTTGGCATGTTGCCACTTAATTGCTTGACTTTTGGGCTTGTTGCCACACTATGGCTTTAAGGCCAGATAGAGGAATTTTCGTCCCAAAGTGTGGGGGGCAACTTCCGTTTCTGGCAAGCTGTAAACCCACCCACAACTTCCACCCTAGATCACAATCCAGATCCACGGAGGTTAAAGCAAGAGCGATTACCCCCCAAGACTGATCGCTGGATCTCCCCACGATTTGTAGGCTGGGAGCCGGAAATGCCTCTGAAAACTACAAAATGGCGTGTCTCCTCAGCGGCTTCTAGCCCCCAGGGGAGGGAGCTGATGAATTCCCCAAATACAGGTCCCAAAGTCCATAGGACACTAACCTCTTACTTTGTCCTAGGCAAGTCTATGTTGATAATTCTGGAGTCTCCACAGTTCCTGGTGTTCTGGGGTTCCTCCAGCTGGCTGCTGGCCCTGCCGCCCTGGGGCTAAAACCTCGGCTCAAGTGGACCTGGGCTTGGCTCGGCTTGGCTCCTGCGCTCTGCGCTCTGCGCGCTGCCGGCTCCCAGACCGCTGCGCTGGTCCTTCCTGCAGGGTGCTGGGCTGTCCTCAGTGGGAGGTTAGCTTCTCTGTGTCATTCTGTGGGTGCTGGGGCTCCAGAAGTTTTTCAGAGTCCTTTTTTACATAGTTTGTGGAGAATCTGGGGGCAGAGAGGCTTGGACGAGCTGTTTCTACTCCACCATCTTGGCTCCACCCCCTGGTTGTGTCATTCTTAAAACCAATTTTGAACTATGTCTCCAAATCCACTAAACTCTGTGTACCCTTCAACCCAATGATACCACAAGTAGACCTACACCCAAGAGAAGTCAAAGGAAAAGGAAAAGGATATACATGTACAGAAATATTTTAATAACTCTTATTGCAATAGAAAAACACTGGAAACTGGGGCTGGTCCTCATATATTGGGGAATGGTTAAAAAATTAGGGTACATGAATGTAATGAAATATTACTAAGCCATGAGAAAAGATGAAATTGATGGTTTCAGAGAAAACTAGGAAGACCAGTATAAATTGAGAGAGAGCAAATGAATCAAAATAAAAGAACAATTTTAACAATAACATTATAAAGAAAATCAACTTTGAAAGACTTGAGAGATTGATGCAATGTCAAACCATGATTCCATACGATTAAAGATGAAACATACTGCCCTCCTCCAGACAGAGAGGCAATGGACTAAGGTGCATATTGAGACATACATTTTTAGATATAACCATTGTGGAGATTTGCTTTGATTGAGTATGCATGTTTGTTACAAAAGTTTTCATTTTCTTTTTGTTTTGTTAAATGGGGTAAAGGAAGTGGGAGAGAGAAAACAAATGCTTTTTCAAAAACCACACACTCTGAAATTTAAAATATTATAAAAATCCCAATAAATAAAATAGGGGTCACTTTTATCATGAATGAGCCAGGAGAGAAGATACATGAGAGTCAGAGAGGATGGAGTCCGTGAGATTACTAGTGTTGGGTCAGGATAGATATTATATGAGCAGATCACATATGGGGCTTGTCCTGTGGAGTGGCTATTTTGTTGTTGAAAACCTTTGGGTTATGAACAGGCAGGAACTTTTAGATTCTTCCCTTCTTTCTCTCCCTTTCTTCCAAGAGGACTTAAGCCTGATGACTTCTTTGTACCTTGTTTCTTAAGAGTTTGCTTACCCTTCTTTACTTCTAAGCCTCTAATTGTGATCAAAGCTATTAAGCGCTCACATTGTAAATCTCTGTGTATTATTGTTGGAATGCCCTTGAAGGCAGGCAATGGGGGACTTCCAGAGAAAGGAGAAAAAACAGATTGTGGTCTTTTGCCAGAGTGGGATATTTGACTGGGGTATCAGAGTTGTAGAAGAGTTACTGATTCATTTTTACTTCTTGGGGTAGGAACATACTTTCACTGGAATTTCTCTAGGCATTTGAGTAGTGATTGGGCCAGTAACTAGGAACTGGTATTGAGTCAGGGTCTCTATCACCTTCTTGGGCTTCATTGGAAGAGAAAACCCAGTCTCCTGAGGGGAGGGTGTGAGGGAGTGACTGGAAAGTCACATTGTAAGGGGTAGGAATAGTATGGCCCACAGTTTTTTTTGTTTGTTTGTTTTTTTGCAGGGGGGAGTGAGCAGCAGTGACCCATACATAGTTCAGTAACCACAATTTTTAGATATGCATTAGTAATAATAATGTCACCCAAAATTATATACAGTGTCATTATACCTACCCATATTTAAGAGTGTTGCATTCGAATACTGATTCTGCCACTTAACAGCTTGCAACTTTGTAGACTTTTACTTCTCTGGAACTCAGTCTCCTTATCTGTTAAGTGAGGGGATTGTACTAGAAGGCCTTTAAGGTCCTCTAATTGAGCTCTAAGTCTATGGTCCCATTTCTACATCCTAACTATTCATTTCCACGTTCTTGTATTGGATAGAAGGATGTACTTAACATTTAAATTCTACTTTTCTAGTTTAATTCTCTCCAAACCTTTAGGCTTTCCAAAGCCCTTCTCATAATCCCTTGTGACCCAGTCCATTTTTCTGTGATTCTCATTCTTGCACTTCTCTGAGGCTTTTGACATAAGCTCAACAAGGTAGCAAGAGCTACCCAAGTTCAAATCCAGTCTCAGACACCTGCTAGTTGTGTGAACCTGGCAGGACATTTAATCTCCATATGCTTCAGTTTCCCAATGTGTAAAATGAATCTAGCTCCCAGGGTTGTTGTGAGGATAAAATGAAATAATATTTGTAAAGCACTTTGCAAATCTTAAAACTCTATATAAACAGTAGTTAATATTAGTTGATTTCTGTGTGACCTGGAAAAAGTCACTAAAATATTTCAGAGGTGATAAAAAATAAAAAAAGAAAACAAAGAAAAAAGTGTGCACAATAAACACAATAATGTAAAGGAAATGCTAAAAGGAAAAAAATTAGCTAACATAGTAACCTATTTTCATTGCATCGACTTGATTATGAAACACTTCCTTCTTCTAGGTGGAGAGGTGGTGTACTATATATGAGGATTGCTGCATACACTGTCAGAGAAGGTCAGTATTTTCAGTTTATTTTGCTTAACTGTTTTATAGGGAGGAGATTATTGAATATGACAGTGATATTTTAAAAAGCATCAAGTGAAACATAAAGAAAGTCAGAATCTCATAATCATAAAATTTCAGAGTAAAAAAGGACCTTAGATATCTAATCCAAACTCAGTATGAATCACGAAGTTCCTTCACATTAAGACCACTTGAACATTTCCAATTCTTGGTAATCTATTTTCAGAGCTAGCCCATTCTATTGCTGGATGGTTCTAGTAAGAAAGGACTTTGTTCTGATCTAAGACCCACCTACCAGTAACTTCCACCTCCCTGGTTCTTGAAAATGATGAACTATTTGATATTTTGGCCAAGAATTAGTCTGATCTCACTTCCTCATGACAATATTTCAAAAAGTTGAAAACTTCTATTTGTTATTCCTTTTCTCACTTAAACATCCAAAGTGTCTTCAGTCTAACCACATAGGACATGTTTTCAGGTCCCTTCCCCACTATTCTGATTGCCTTCCTCAGCGAGGACTTCCTTTTTCATCAGTTTCCTTTCTAAAATATGTCACACAAGATGTCATCTGAACTGGATAGAATACAATGGGGCTCTCATCTCTCTATTATATCAGTAATAACTATCCTCTATAAAAATATAATATTATATAAATATATAATATAAATAATAACTATCCCCTATAAAAATACCACATGAAAACTGAAAATTATCTGGACAATAGTTATATATTTGATTAGAAAAAGAGGCAGATGGTTTAGCAGATAGATTCTTCCCAATCTCCTCATCTGGAAGAGATGCTTCTTAGAAAATAGCAGATAGATTCTTCCCAATCTCCCCATCTGGAAGAGATGCTTCTTAGAAAATGTATGGTGTTCAGGGCAGCAGGGTGGCACAGTGGATAGAGCTCTGGCCCTGGAATCAGGAGGACCTGAGTTTAAATCTGACCTCAGATGTTTACTAGCTGTGTGACCCTGGGCAAGTCACTTAACACCAGTTGCCTCACCAAAAAGAAAAGAAAATGTACGGTCTTCAAGACAGCCTTGCCTCATGCTGCCCAGTAGGCATATACTGTGAATTCATTCAGACCATTCAAGGTTTAATTCACCTCAGTGATAGAGACTTAGAGGACTTCCCATGAATCAAACAAAAGTCATATGACCATAAAAGGTTAACATTGAAAAGGAACTTAAAGATCTCTCCCAACTTCTTCATGTTATAGAAACCCACAATTCACATTTCTAGAGATCTCTAATGTTTACAGAGCACTTTCTTCATAACAATCCTGTGAGGGGAGTAGTGTGAGGATTATTATCCTTATTTTACAGATAAGTAGACTGAAGCTCAGAGAGGCTATGTGACTAACCATACATCGTTAGGTAGTAGTGGAGCCAGGACTTGCATCAACCAGTCTCCTGACTTGGCTAATGGACAATGCTGCCTCCGAGGGCCAGCCAGATTTCTCCAAATTCCACAGTTATTTTTCAAGAAGTCACAGAATGCAGATAAAACACAGTGTGTTGTGTATACACACACACACACACACACACACACACACATATATTGCTGCCCAAGGCTACTTGTACTGGGTCATGATGAGAAATGGAAATAAATAATATGTCAGTTCATCTGACTGAACCCAAGTTTGACCGATACATGAGCAAATGGACAGTTTAGAATCACTGGAGGGAGTTGGAAAAATTTACAAATTATTCATAGTGTGTATATAGTGTATAGTATGTATATAGTCTATATAGAGTGCTGCATAGTGTATATATAGTATATATAAAGTATATACAGGGCATAGTAACGTATATAGTGTATATAGAATACTGTATAATGCATAAATACGGTGTTTACTGTATATATAGTATGAATAAAATATAGGGTATAAATAATATATAGTATAGTGCAGGGGTGGGGAACCTGCAGCCTCAAGGCCACATGCGGCCCTCTAGGTCCTCAAGTGCAGTCATCTGAAGGAATCCAAACTTCACAGAACAAATCCCCTTAATAAAAGGATTTGTTCTGTAAAACTTGGACTCAGTTAAAAGGCTGCACTTGAAGATCTAGAAGGCCACATGTGGCCTCAAGGTCACAGATTCCCCACCCCTGGTATAGTGTATATAGTGTGTATAGCATATATAGAATACTGTATAGTGTGCACATATATGTATATATGATATGTATAATGTGTAGAATACATAGAGTATAAAGTAGTGTGTGTATAAGATAGAGTATATATAGTACACATAATGTATAGTGTATGTATAGCACATTGGGTATATAGTATCTATAGTATGTATTAAGAGTATAGTGTACTTATAGTATATATAATATGTATATAGTGTATATATGATACATGTAATGTTAGTGTGTGTATACATATATCCTATATTCAGTATATAAGGTACATCTACTGTGTGCATATAATTTAGTATATATAGTGCACATACAGTATATATGCATTTAGAGAGAATATAGTGGTATAGTGCATAGTGTGTATATGTGGTATGTATATATACATATATGTATGTATTGTGTGTAGTGAATATATAGTATGTAGTATATATAGTGTATTGTGTAAATATATATCATGTATAGTGAATATATAGTGTATAATGCAGGTATGTATATACTATACATATCATATATAGTTAATGTTTAGTGTATATAAACTATGTTGCATATAATGTATATCATGCACAGTGAATATATAGTATATAGAATGTATTGTGTAAATATGTAACATTTATAATGTATAGTATAGAGTTTCTATATGTAGTATATATCATGTACAATGAATACATCATGTATATTATATGCATAATAAATTGTGTAATACATTATACATGTGCCATATATAATGAACATATAATATACAGTATATGTAGTGTTTAGTCAATATATAATATGTAATATATATGTAGTGTGTATAAATAATATATATATAGCATGTAGTTATATATAGTATTATGGTATATAGTGCATAGTATATGTGTGTCCCATGCAGTATATATAGTGTGTAGTATATATACAATGTATATATGCAATTGTACATATACAATATATAATGTATATGCAATGTACAGCATATGTATCATGTATAGTATATATAGTTTATAATATAGTATATGTAGTCTATTTTGTGAATGTATAGTATATATCTCCTATATAGTGAATATATAGTACATATATAGTGTATCATGGCTAGTGTATGTAAATAGTGTTTATTTTGTATATTATATGATATATAGTACATTATGAAAATATATAGTATGTATACAATATATAGAGAATACAGTGTATAGTATCTATATAATATGTGCATATAGTATATACATAGTATGTATATATTGCATATATAGTATATATTGTGTACATTGAGCACACTATATAGTATATTGTGTAAATATAGAGTATATGTAATGTATAGGGTATATGTATATGCAGTATGTAGTGTGTGTATGCACAGAGATATATGCATCTATGTTTACATGTATATTTAGTATATAGGCATATCTCAGAGATATTGCAGGCTTGGTGCCAGAACAGCTGATAAAATTAATATAGCAATAAAATGAGTCACATGAATTTTTTGGTTTCCTAGTGCATATAAAATTTATTTTTATGCTATGCTGTAGTCTATTAAGTATGCAATAATATTATGTCTATAATATATACACACATCTTAATTAAGAAATAACTTTATTGCTAAAAAAATACTAACCATCATTCAGCTTTCTGTGAGTTGTAATCTTTTTTGCAGCTGGAGGGTCTCACCTCTGCGGTGATGGCTGCTGGCTAATCAGGGTGGTGGCCTTGCTTTTGGCCTGTCTCCACTTTCTTCATGCCTTTCTCACCAAACTCACTCATTTTTAGCTTTTGATTTAAAGAGAGAGGTGCTCCTCTTCCTTTTACTTGAATACTTAGATGCCATTGTAGGGTTGTTAATCAGCCTGATTTCAATATTATTGTGTCTTAGGCCCAAGGAGAGGGAGAGAAACTGGGAACAGCCAGTCAGTGGAGCAGTCAGACCAGAGACCGCATTTATCAATTACATTTGTTGTCTTATGTGGGCATGACTTGTGGGTCCCCAAAACAATTACAATATTAACATCAAAGGTCATGGATCACAGATCACCATAATAGACACAAGAATGATGAAAAAGTTTGAAATATTGTAAGAATTATCAAAATGTGACACAGACACAATGTGAGTGCAAGCTATTGGAAAAAAATGGTACTGATGGGCTTGCTGGATGTAGGGTCATCACAAACCTTCAATTAAAAAAAAAAAACAACACCCCCCCCAAACCACCACAATATCTGCAAAGCTCAATAAAGAAAAACACAATAAAACAAGGTATGCCTGTAAGTAGTGTGTGCACACACACAGACATGCACATGTACACACACGCACACACACATGCACACACACATATCTGTCATCTGTCACATATCACCCTTATTAGCTCTTGCATTAATCCTCAGGGTGCACTTTCTTAGTCTTGGTGCCCTCTTTAGCCTCTGACATTTCAGATGACTGGAGATCACATGGTTGAATGCAGCCTGTTATAGTAGGGTGATGCTAAATGGATATTAAAAACTATATGGAACTTGACTGAAGGCTTGTGAATTGAATCAGATGCTTCAGAGTCCAGAAAGAAACTGTATTTTTATTGCCTATTGCATTTTTGTGTCTTTTCAGTACATGTTACATTGTACAGTGGCAAAAGTATTGTTTGATGGAAAGGAAAACTACCTAAAGAGCTACCCAGCGCCTTTCCTTTAACTAACTAGCTGTGTGATTTTGGGTAAGTCATTTCTCCTATTTGGGCCTCAGTTTTCTTATCTACAAACAGGAAGAGTTGGACTATATGATGTCTAACTTCTCTTCCAGCTCCTAATCTGATTTAATGGCCTAGTGAATAGATGGTCAGATTTTGAGTCAGGGGGATATTGTAAGGAGGAGGAGGACAACATTTGTTAAGTCCCCATTATGTGTCAAGCACCAGGCTAAGTGCTCTACAAATATCACCTCACTTGGTCTGGAAGGCAGGTGCTGTTATCCTCATTTCACAGATAAGGAAACTGAGGCAGGTAGCAGTTAAGTGACCTACCCAGGGTCACACAGCTAGTAAATGCCTGAGGCTAGATTCAAATTATGGTCTTTTTTATTCTAGACCCTGTGTTCTGTCTACCTTATCATCTAGCTGCCTGCCACTGGTCCTACTAATTCATCTTCTACCTTGTAACCATTCAGTTTCTCAGGTAATTCTCTAAGACTGTATATTATGGATGAGCTGACAATCTGAATCAGAAGAGGGAGTTTCCATGTGGACACTTCCTCACACAAATGAATTAGAGGCCTAGACCAACATAGGCTAATGATCTAATCAGCATCAGCATCATCATCATCATCATCACCACCACCACCACCACCACCACCACCACCACCACCACCATCACAATCAACAACAACAACAAAAACTCATAAGTATCAGCAGATCTTGCTATTGACACACTGAGCCAGGAAAGCCTTCTTCCACTAAGAAGCCTAAGCTGTGCACTGAGGGGTAGACTGAGTTCAGGCTTGAATGAGTCAGTACCCTAAAGAAGGGGACAAGCTTTCATCCTGGAGTCCTGGAGAAAATCACTTAAAGAGAGCTTATGTCTAGACTTATGTTTAGGATCCCCCAAATGGGATTAGGAAAAAAACCTCAATTTGCAATGTAATTCAAGGTTAGGATCATTATTTATTTCACACACACACACACACACACACACACACACACACACACACAATTGCCTAAAACATAAGACTCATAAGCATTCAGTGACAAAGACTTAAAACATAAAATTAATTCATAATTCTCATAACATTCTCAGAGGAAGTTGATAATTAAAGCATCAAAACATGAAACATTTTGCAGTACTGAAAACAGATTTTACATTCACATGGGTTCTGCATTTTTAAAGCATCTCCCTCAAGGTCCATATCTTTCAGCAAGTGGTCATCTTTACCATTGAGGGTGTGGTTGCAGATAACTCCTATTGCCACTCAGCTCTGACTGAGGGACTCAGGAGTTCTTAGCCTCTTGAATTCACAAAGTTACTTCCAAGGCTAGAAACATCCATCACAATATCACTCTTCAGTTACCTTTGCTCAGGGAAAATGACACAAGCTGAGGAGGGAGTCAGGAGCCTGAGGTAGGGAGCCTGGTAGTATATATGCATGAGGGTGAGAGGAATCCCTTATTGCTCTTCAAAGGAAGTCCAAGTGAGAACTTCCTTGGAGTTTCCAAGTACTGGAAACACACACACACACACACACACACACACACACACACACACAGAGAGAGAGAGAGAGAGAGAGAGAGAGAGAGAGAGAGAGAGAGAGAGAATCAGAGACAGAGACAGAGAGAGACAGAGAGACAGAGGGACAGAGAGAGAGAAAGTCTTTCTTTTTCCTGAGTGGATTACTATTGCTTGGCTCAGTGACCAATCCTCTTTGATGCAATCCCTTCCCCCTGCTATATCATCCTAAAAGCCTACAGTACTGAGCAAATTTGTAATTGGTCAGTCAGCAAACGTTTATTAAGCACTCACTATGTGCCTGTGGCAGGAGCTGTGCTCAGCTCTTGGAATAGAAAGGAAGGTAAAATGATGCCTCCTGCTCTCAAGGAGGTCCCATGATAATGGTGGAGACAACATGTAAACAGCTATATATACTACATAGATGATGTAAATGGAAGGCAAACTTAGAGGGAGGATACTAGCAGTAGAAGGACAGCCTGTATCTATCAGTGGCAAAATTTGAACTGAAGTCTCTCTGACCATATCTCTATCCACTAGAAAACACTTCAAGTCACAAAGAAATAATGAACTAGCTTAATTCTGTAGTAATTTCAGAGTCTTTGTCCTCCAAGCCAAATGGCCTTGTTTCAGGAAGCTGGCTTTTCAGATCGCATGAGACAAGTCTAAAAACATAAAGTTGGGTTGAAATATCTACAGCTTTGAGATGAAGAAGGCCATCTGTGCTCAATCATACACAACCTTCCTATCTAAAAAAACTAGCCTGGAATCACTAGACTACCTCAGCCAAGCAAAGGGTACAAATATTTGATGCAAACAAGATCATGCTTCTGAGAAACTTCAGCTTATTAGAAACAAAATAATGGAGCATATTCTTGATGAAAAAAATATGTCCCTAGATCAGAATAAAAATTTTAACAATACCAAGTTGAATCAAACATTCAGAGAAACTCAGAACTCAAAATGACAACCTAATCCCCTGAAAAAAGTAAGGATGAAAAGATTTCTAGAGAATCAATCAGTTCAGAGAATGAAATTGTTCCTCTTTTCTTCCTTCTATCCAAGATCTGTTCCCTGGTGGCTTCTATATAATTATAGTCTGCCATCAATAAAACATTAATACTTGGGGGGGGATGGCTTCCCCACCCCCCCACAAACTGGACAGAGAATACAGGGCACCAGTGAGGGATGGAGAGACAGTGCTGTACGTAGGAATCACAGTTATGCCTTCCACATGACAGCATTAGATATGCAGCTCCCTAGTGATCTGGAAAATCCTCATAAAAATTTCTGACCCTCCGTTCATATCAGAGAAGTCTGCGTTTTTCTTTTTCTTTTTCTTTTATAGGGTGAATGCAGTACCTTATTGTAAATTTTTGGTTAAGTATTTGGTCTGTATCATCTGTGGCTTCTGCAAAATGCCCCCCCAATTCCCATTTAATTTCTTATGCCTACTTGCAATATAAAGAAACCTCTATGGGGAAAGTCCCAATGCAGAGGGAATGACTGTATATACCAATTGGTATCATATATAGTATAGTGGGTCAATTTTCTAGTGATCCTAGTGATCTGGGGTCACTTTCTAGGAAGGTAGAAAGAGAAAGTGAAGCACAAGGTTTGTTTGGAGATCTGCCTAGAGGTCTCTAGAGGTAATAGGGTTCAACAGTTAGAGACAGTCTGGGGTGTTTGTGGGCTTGATTGTGAGTCCTTGTGGTAATGTTAGTTGGAGTATTTGTATGCACAAGATGCCATGGGAGTGAAATATTTTTAGAGCTGAATCCTTTTTACCTTTCCTTATAGAGACCTAGGCATGAGCTATTTGGAATTCTATTTTTCTCTATTCAAAATTATAGTAGAGGTAGACTATTCAGATTTATTGCTTAATTCAGATCCTAGAGACTATGTTTTTTTTTCCTTTTTGGAGGGCATTTGGGGTTAAGTGACTTACCCGAGGTCACATGGCTAGTTTTTTGTGTTAACTGTCTGAGGCCAGATCCTAACCCAGGTCCTCCTGACTCCAGGGCCTGTGCTCTATTCACTGCGCCACCTAGCCACCCCTTCCTAGAGGCTATTATCTACTAGATCCCCATAGGTTATATATTTTTTTCCTTTCTCATGCAATTCAGAATGTAGCTCACTCCCCTCCCTCACTTCTACTTCTGCTCCCACCCCTGGCCTTATACTAGAGGCATTACCTCATTCCCTCAAAATTTTTCTAGGTCATCACTCTTAATCTAAATTCAATTTGTTCTCTGTCAATCTTGACCAGTTAACCAGTTCAATTCACCAGTCTATTTTTGAATCCCTCATTATTATCAGTGGGAGCTCTGGGTTATTTTGGTCACTTTTGTTTTAAGCATATAATTCCAAATTGTTTTCCAGAATGGTTGGACCAATTCATAGCTCCACAAACAGTGCATTAGTCAGCTTTTATTTACACAAACATTCCAACATTGATCATTCCTACCTTTTGTCATCTTTACCAATTTTCCAGGCATGGAGTGGGAAACAAGGCCTATTTAGATTTGCATTTCTCTTATTATTAGTGATATGGAACATTCTTTCATATATATTGTCATAAATATTTACAATTCTTTGGTAGCACAAATTACAGTTATTTCTTCCTTCACATCATGACTTTCCCATCACTGTTTTGTTGGCTTAACAAATTAAATGGAAATTTGGAGGTAATTTGCAGAAGCTTCAGACAACATACAAAGGCTAGCAGTTGACACAGAAAAGGTTTAGAAACTCTGAAATGTGTAAAATATATGTATAATTGTATGTCAACATATTTTATCTTTTAATATCAAAATAATTCAGACTTCTTCTCTGGTATGAAGGGAGGGCCAAAACATTTTAGGAGATTTTCCAGATCATGGGGGTGCCATTCCCCAAGCCCTCATGATATGGAAGGGATAATTGTATAGCATTTTATGCTACATTTTTCAACAAGCATTTATTAGTTACTTGCTATGTACTAGGAGGGCCACAGGGTGGCACAACTGATGGAACACCAGGTAGTATAGTGGATAGCGATAGGCCTAAAGTCAGGAAGACCTGAGTTCAAATATAGCCTCAGACACTTATTAGCTGTGTGACCATGGACAAGTCACCCAACCCTCTTTGCTTTAGTTTCTTCATCTGTAAAATGAGTTGCAGAAGGAAAATGGCAAACTACTGGAGTATCTTTGCCAAGAAAACTCCACACGGAGTCAGGAAGAGTGGGGTACTGAAACAATTGAACAACAATGGCAGCATGTCTTGGGAACTGTGTTAGGCACCAAGGACACAAAGAAAACAAATAAACAAACCAATCTCTTCCTTCAAGAAGCTTCCCTACACTCACACAATGCTTTCTCATTCATATGTGTTTTATATGATGTCACCTTCATCACTACTACCTTGAGGGGATGGACCATCTCTGATTTATCTTGTTAAGCACTCTCATATCTATCACAATATATTATCCATAAAATTCTCTTAAAGATTGAACAATGGAAGAGGGGACCAAGAGGGAAAAACATCCAACCAAACTATTAACTAGTTGAATAAATGTAGAATGAGTAGTCACTGAGTTCTATTTTGGCATCCTAAGGGAATGTGCTAGAATCAGCTCCAAAAAGCTAATGAGATCTGATTGTTAAATTTTCAGTGTGAGCATTTACACCTGAAATTGGAAAACACAACAAATCATAGCTTGATTTGTTATTTTGTTGTTTGTTTAGCCTGAAGAAAGTGATGGAAGAAATCATGGGAAAAAGTGATGCTAGAAAAGTTTAATTCAGATTAAATTTAAAAGTGTATCCTAAGTATGTTGTTTTATTACTGAGAGCTGGTTGTTGAACATCAGTCAGCAAGTCTCTGTAAAAGCTATTGTCCAGCATGACAGTCCTTGGAAATTTTACTTAATATGAAGGGACTTTATTGCCCTAAGGAAATGCAACTTGGAAGGGAGAGTCTTCAATACTGAAAACACTAAGTACATACCTTGTGTGTAGTTGTTTGCTGTAGCTTTTAAAATAAACATGTTATGACAGAAACAACCAAAGAAATAAAAGAACAATTACACAAAAATCGCCAGGAAATTCTGGCCACATTTAATGAAAGAAACCTCAAACTTAAAAAATAAAATGACAAGTATTCTTTTTATTTCAAGTGAATTTTCCCCCCTGTGTTTCTTAATGCTGGCACCTGGCCACAGGATATGAAAGTGACACAAACTAATTACATTAATCCTCAAGAAAATGAAAAAGCAGGAAATCAATGGTGAAGCCACGATCAATATCCATTAAATGTCAATGTCAAAGTTAGCCCAAATCTTGGCTTTCCCTTTTCATGATTGCCCAGAAACACAGAGCAGCTTTGGAAAGAGGATTAAACACTGTGGTCAGAGAAGAATGTGCCCTGTGGTGTAGAGCATCCTTTGAGGCCCCTTGGGTTGCCAGCAGAGAGGGCATGCTTGTGCAGAAGGTGGTTAAGGTTGAGGGGAGCTGTGGTATGAGTGGAGGTCAGACAATCAACAGAACATCAGGAATATTTTAGTGTCTTTAGCAATCGAATTAAGACTTCCTTGTCAGTGTATCTGGAGTGTCAGAAAGATGACCCTTACTTGCTTGGCAGCTAAGCAGGCAGTGATAGCTTGCTGGGCCCAGAGTCATGGAGAACTGAGTTCAAATATGACCTCAGAAGTTTACTAGCTATGTGACCCTGGGCAAGTCACTTAGTCCTGTTTGTTTCTGTTTCCTCAACTGTGAAATGGGGATAATATAATACCTACTTCTCAGGGTTTTTGTGAGGATCAAGTGAGATATTTGTAAAGCACTTAGTGTAGTGTTTGGCAGTAAGTATTTATTGTTATTAAATACTTGTCCCCTTCCCTTTCCCTTCTCTCTATGAATGTTTTAAGACTGAGTCAATGCTTGTCACAGATGCATGTAACTGTAACTGGTTATCTCTAGTCTGTTCTTGGTGTGGTGAAGATAGCGTTGGACTTCGTGCCAATACACTGCAGTCTCACTCTCCTACCTAGTACTTTCCAGTTCCTGTTTGTCCCTAAGCTCTAGACTGGCTAGTGTTCTTCACATCTATGCTAACCCAGAACCAGAATGACTTCTTGGCCATCTTCATGCCCACATGGTTACCCTTCCCAATCGCCATGCCCTGTCCTTCTACCTCTTGTCCTGGGAACAGTCATCAAAGTGATGCTTCCATGCCTGAAAAGAGTATTTCAATCAATTGTTCCACTTACTGTCGACTGTGACTTCCCAGATGAAAAGAGCTATGCCTGAGCCTCCTTCCTCTTTATGTATTGTCTTCCCCTGTTAGAATGGAAACTTTTTGAGAGCAGGTAAGAAGAATGATTATTAGTAACCAACGATTAGGAGAGAGCCAGAGTATCCCCCTTTTCTATAGTCCTCATTTCAAAGTTCAGTCTGCTGAAGGATATTACTGAAAATGAGACTAAATTAATGCTCCTCAATCTTGGTCCAACCCCATCCAACCTTACAAGGAATTTAGTTTAAGGGGGGAAAATCCACTGTGTTCTATTCAGGTTTTAATTAGATTACCCAAAGCTGGGGGTGGTCTAGATGTAGAGATAGTAATGTCCAAGAGTGATGGATGTTACTCTCTCAGCCCCTCATTGGAGTGAACCCATTTCTCATTGTAGTATTCTTTCTCTCATTAATTGTTAACACGCCAGAGCTGAGGGCATATGAAGGAGTGAGCTCAGCCATCATGACTGTCTTTCACATTGGAGAGTACCAATGACTCCTTTTATTAAAATGCTAGCGTTATTAATAAAACGATTAATTACCCAGAAATTATAACTCTTGAACTTTAAAACATCACACCAGGCACTATGGGGTTTTTGTTTTGTTTTTGTTCTTGTTCTTGTTTTTGGCTTTTTTTTTTTTGCATCCCTACCTCCTAGCACAGTGCTTGACATATTTTGCTGTTCATTCAATTCAGTCACATCCAACTCTTTGTGACCCTACTGGGGTTCTCTTGGCAAAGATACTGGAGGGGTTTGCCATTTCCTTTTCCAACTCATTTTACAGATGACGAAACTGAGGCGAACAGTGTTAAGTGAATTGCCCAGGGTCACACAGCTAGTAAGTATCTGAGGCAGGAAGACGATAATAAATGCTTAACAATGCTTTTACATTCAGTTTTCACACTATTTATTCAGACTGGCAGCCTTGGAACTAGAAAGACCTGTGTTCAAGTCCTAGTTTGACACACAGGGGCTGTGTCACCCTGGATTTTAACCTCTCCATACTCTAAGACCATAAACTGTAGAGAAGATGCATTGGTGGGGAAGTTCCCTATACCAATAAAATCTCATGTCCAGTTCCTATCACTGTTGCCTGTTCATGTTATCTCCCTTGAATTAATAACAACAGATGGACACACAGCCTCTTCAATTCCCTCCCCCAACCCCACCCTAAAAAATAAAATCACAGAGAAAAATATGACAAGCAGGTTCTCTCCTGAATCAGTGCCAGGCCAGCTTTTCAGAACAGCCTGCAAATTGAAGGCATTGACACCAGGCTATCACCTATCAACTTGAAGAGTGTATGCCCAGGAGGAGTTTAGTAAAGCTCCCCTGAATCCTTCTAAGGAAGTGTTAATCCTTTGACAGGGTTAGCTCTTTGATGAAGTGTGAACTCGCTGGGTGTCAGCTCCCCCTCATCCCTTTAACACCACTTTAAGGATGATTGATTAATGCATGTCCAGTTCATAGAACTAAACTGAACCTTTGGACCTGGACTTTGAAAAGGAAAGCAGAGATAGAGAGAACCAGAGTTGAGGGATGCAGAGAGAAGAGGGGCTATACCATCAATCAATCAAGCCATCAACAAGCACTCATTCAGCCATTACTAAGTGCCAGGCATTGTGCTATAGATATGGGAAGGAAGGAAGGAAGGAAGGAAGGAAGGAAGGAAGGAAGGAAGGAAGGAAGGAAGGAAGGAAGGAAGGAAGGAAGGAAAGAAGGAAAAAGGTGAAATAAGGAAGAAGGAAGAAAAAGGGTGAAGGAAGGAAGAAAAAGGGAAAGGAGGGATGGAAAGAAAGGAGAAAGAAGAAGGTAGGAATAAAAAAGGAAGGAAGGAGGGAGGGGGAAATGAAAGGAGGGAGAAAGAAGGAGGAAAAAAGGAAAAAGGAAGGTGAAGGAGAGGAGAGAGAGGAATGAAAGAAGGAGGGAAAGGGAAGAAGGAAGGGGAAGGAGAGGAGAAAGAGGAAACATTTATTTAGTTAACAGCCCATATGCATCACAGGTAGGACTTGAATTCAGGTCTTCTTGGTTCCAAGGTTGCCACCTTGACACTGTGAACAGATAATGTGAAGAAATGAATGGAAAAGCATTATGAAGTACTTATTATGTACCAGGCACTGGTGATACAAGTACAAATAAATAATTTGCAGAAAGTGTGCACAGGGAATAGAGAGAGAAAAACTGGGCCTGAGATTTTGTTAGTATGGGGAAAACCCAGGAAAGAAAATCCCTCCTGCTAATATAGGTCAGCACCTTCTCTGCACTTTATGTAGCTTTAGAGAGTTACCCAGAGTACTCTCTGAGGTTAAGTGAATTGCCCAGATGACATTGCCTATAGGACACAGAGGTAGCAGCCAGATCTTTCTGGTTCCAAAGCTGCTGCTCTGAATAAATAGTATGAATAAATGAATGAAAAAGTATTATGAAGTGCTAATTATGTATCAGCTTTTTCGTTAAATGAAGAGGTTACCCATAGTGTTAGGGTTGCTCTGGAGACCCCAAAATACCTACACATCCTATAGTGTTAGGGTTGCTCTGGAGACCCCAAATACCCACACATCCTATTATGCAATAGACACAGAACAAGTCTGTGGTAGGTCATTCTATGGCACTTTCACAAACATGAAGACAGGATGGGGTCTTATATACAGAAGGTTGTGGGAGGAATCTAGGGGTGGTCTAGAGGAGGAGTTTGGGAAGGGTCTTCAGGAGGAGTTAATGAGGTCAATGAGTGCTTAAGGGTGGGAGGCCATCTGGAGATTACTGACAATAGTGGGCTAGGCCAGTTCCAGGGTGGATTGATATTTTGATAGGCTCAAGGGTGGGGAGTCTAGTAAAGGAAGGTGGGACGTAAAGAGGCTAGGGCTCAGCCAAGAAGTAAAGTTTATTGCCTCATCAAATAGGATGATTTAATCAAGAGTCCAAGGAAGGTTCCCAGAGCCTCAAGGACTCAAGGAGAGCTCGAGGGGGCTCCCAGAGCCCATACCTCATCACTGAGTATTTCATATTTTTTATTTTAACACTCAGAAGCTAGCTGACCTAGAAGATAACACCCTGGGCCTGAAGTCAGGAAGAACTGAATTCAAATCCAGTTTCAGATATTTATTAGTTGTGTGATTCTGGGCAAGTCATGTAACCTCTGATGCCTCAGTTTCCTCAACTGTAAAGTGGAGGATAATAATAGCATCTACCTCACAGGATTGTTGGGAGGTTTAAATGAGATAATACTTGCAAAGCCCTTAGCACTATGACTCTACTTACCACATTGTGACTTACCAGATGAAACACCTCTCTCTGGGTCCCACTCCCCTTTATGTATTATCTTTCTCTATCAGAATAGAAACTCCTTGAGAGAAGGAACTGTTGGTTTTGTTTTTTAATTTTTATTTCGTTTTTGTATTTGTATTTCTAGTACTTAATGATGAGTTTTGGGCTCTGGGAGGTACAGGCTCTTGAACTCTGATGAAATCTTCTCAATTGATGAGGCATTTGCATGAGGCAATAAGCCTTACATTGTGGCTGAGCCCAAGCCTCTGTTACTAGACTTCCCATCCTATCAAAATATCAATTCACCCTTGAACTGGCCTAGCCCACCATTGTCTGTAGTCTCCAGGTGGCCTCCCACCCTTAAGCACTCATTGACCTCATTAACTCCTCCTGAAGAGCCTCCCCAGTTTCTTCCCCTAGACCACCCCTAGATTCCTCCCACAACCTTCTGTATATAAGACCCCATCCTGTCTTCATGTCTGTGAGAGCGCCATAGAATGACGTAGCACAGACTTACTCTGTGTCTAATACAAGCGAACTTTTAATAAACTTTACTTTTCTTTGGCTGAGAGAATACTTGAGTCTAATTCATTTGGCAGGATATGGATGTGTTGGTATTTTGGGGTCTCCAGAGCAACTCTAACCCTCTTAGTGTGTAACCTCTTCACTTAGTTGCCTCAAAGAGCTTACATTCTAATGGGGGAGACAGAACATATATATTAAAGTATGCAGAATGTATACATAATGAATGCAGGATAGTTTGGGGAGAAAAGGTAGCTATGGGAGAGAGGTGGTAGAGAGAGAATCAGGAAAAGTTTCTTGAAGAACATGGCCCCTTTGGAAAGTGAGGAAATGTCCATCAACTGGGGAATGGCTAAACAAGTTGTGGTATGTGAATGCAATGAAATATTATTGTTCCATAAGAAATGATGAGCAGGAAGACTTCAGAAAAAACCTGGAAAGACTTACATGAACTGATGCAAGTGAAGTGAGCAGAACCAGGAGAATATTGTACACAGTAATACCAACATTGCACAATGATCAACTGTGATAGACTTAGCTGTCCTCAGCAATACAAAGATCCAAGACAATTCCAAAAGACTAATGATGGAAAATGCTACCCACATCCAGAGAAAGAACTTTGGAATCTGAATGTTGATTGAAGCACACTATTTTCATGGTTTTTGTTGTTTTCCTTGGTTTTTCCCTTTTGTTCTGTTTCTTCTTTCACAACATGACTAATGTAGAGATATGTTTAACATGATTGCACATGAATAACCTATATCAGATTGCATGCTGTCTTTAGGAGGAGGAGAATAGAGGAAGGGAGAAAATTTTGGAACTCAAAATCTTATAAAAAAATAAATGTTGAAAACTACCTTCACATGTAACTGGAAAAAAATACTATTTACAAAAGAAGAAGAATGTGGCTCTTGAGTTGAGTCTTGAAGAAACCAGGATGTTACCATAGAGCAGGGGTGATGAGGGAGTGCATTCTAGGAATTTGGGACAGCCAAGTCAGAACAATAAATAGGTCACAGCAAGTATTTCAGTATAGCTAGATTATAGTGTATATAGAGAGGAGTAACATGTAAGAAGACTGGAAAAGTAGAAAGGAGCTTTAAATGCCAAGCAAAGGACTTTATTATTGATCCTAGAGTTAAATATGGACCTCTAAAGTTTATTGATTGATGGGAAAGTGATATAGTCAGACATACATTTTAGGTAAATCCCTGGTGGTTTTGTAGAGGATGGACTGGAGTGGAAGGGACTTGATGAAGGGAGATCAGTTAAGAAGTTATTGCCATAGAGAAGGTAAGAGGCAATGAAGGACTGAACTGGTGTGTGTGTGTGTGTGTGTGTGTGTGTGTGTGTGTGTGTGTGTGACTATATGAATGAATATCAGTGCTGCAGAGAGGTCAAGAAGGGTGAGGACTGAGAACAGGCCATTAGACTGAGTAATTAAGAGATTATTGATAGACAACTTTTTTTTTTCCTAGATGTTGCCTGAGAAATGGAGGGAAGATATAAGAAAGTAGTAGGAACAGTGAGGTCTAGTGGGGATTGGGGGTGGGGGATATAGACATGGAAAGATTATGGGCATTTTTGTAGGCAATAGGGAAGGGACAAGAAGACAGAGATTAAATATCAGAGAGAAGGCATGCTATAGGGAACACTCTGCTGGCTAATATAGGAGGGGATAGAATCAAGGCTACTTGTAGAGATGTTGGTCTTATGGAGAAAGGCCACATTTTTGTCAAAGACCAGAGCAAAGGAGAAAATATAGCATGTGAAGGGATTGAGAGGCTAGATGAAGGAGTTATGAGCAGGGAAGAAGAGAGAGCTTGGGGCATACAGCCTCATTTTTCTCTCTACAGTGTACCCTTTGGCTGAGAAGGTGAAAATGCTGTGGGCCAGCCATAGGATAGCCAACCAAACCAAGAGACTCAGACTTGGTTTCCTGGAGCAAAAACTTTCACATCTCAAGATCTCTTTAGGGTACAACATCTAGGGAAAAAAAGTTGTCTATCAATAATCTCTTAATTACTCAGAGGTACCTGCATGGTACCTGCAGAGCTCTTAGGCTTTCTTGGGCCAAGCTGAGAAGCAGGGGATGTTGTTTGATAGCAGGGTGAAGAATTACTTGAAGCAATCTTCTTGGACCTAGCATAGGAGTCCTAGGCACAGCGGGAGAGCTGGAGCTGTAGTAGCAAGGGACAGAGGATCATGTAGACAGAGCCCAGTGTGGAAGAGCAGACCCAAACCTTGCTTTTCACTGAGATGGTGTTATGTGGTCTCTGCAAATCCTAGAAGAGGGATCTACTTTTAAGGGACAGCAAGTGCTTTTTTTTCCTAGTGGGAAAACCTCAGCCTTACATTAATAAGTCAAGAAGACTGTAATATTCTCTTGATGGGGCAGAAGGACAGGGAGCAGGTCATAGATTCCAGCCCTATGAAAATAAGTGGTGTGAATTCTAATAATACAACTACTTCATTGGATTACTTATTCACAATCATCAGGATCTAGCTGCATTTCACATTTGAATTTATAGGGTTGCAGTAAGCCCAGACTTCTGGTCTAAAGGAACAAAGAAATGGAATTGTTGTATCTGCGATTAGCAGGCTGAGAATAGACTTTGTCTGCCTGGAACACCAGTTTTCTCTTTCACTACACCATACTTGTGATTCAGAAAGCTTGGGTCAAGAATGGCAGATGGTCACAATCTCACTACTTGAAGAACTTGTCCAAATACCGATGTCCAAAGAGCCTTTGGCTAGCCATGTGTACACAGATGGCTGGATTCACTCCTGTGCCTTCTTTTTGCCAGTCTAAAAATAATAGGAAGGGCAAATTAACTCTAAGCTTCCCAAATTGTCTTCACAGGGGATAGTGCAAACAGGAAATTGGCTACTCTATGGACACAGAGCAAATAAAATCAGAAAACGTACCTGAACAAACTGTGGTGATAAATTAACAGCCTCACTGGCATAAAAAGAGGACTAGATTTGGAATCAAAAGACCTCAGTTTAAATAGCAAATCTGACATTGGGTATGTAACCAAGGGAAACTCACTTAACTTATCTGATCAGTGGTTACTTCATTTATGAAATGTTGGTAATGATACTTGCATTACCAGTCTCATAGGATTATCTTGAGGAAAGTGCTTTGCAATCATGAAGTGCTATGTAAATGAGTAATAATTATCATATCATATTATTATATAATTAAGGCCTCTTTATCCTCCACATAGAGTTTTCTCTCAAGTGTTGTCATCATAACAAAGGAATAGCATGTGTTTTCATGGAATTCCTTTTTTTTGCCTTTCTTTTTTGGAGGGGGGAAGGTAGGGCAATTGGGGTTAAGTGACTTGCCCAAGGTCACACAGCTGGTTTTTTTTGTGTGAAGTGTCTGAGACTGGATTTGGACTCAGGTCCTCCTGATGCCAGGGCCAGTGCTCTATTCACTGTGCCACCTAGCCACCCCGTTTTCATGGAATTCTTGAATGTAAGACATGAAAGGGACACTGAAAATCATCCTATCTAACGAACCCTTTTCTCTTGCCTCAGGAAAGTCAGAGAGGGATGACTTAGAGTTTAAAAAGATCTGGCTTTGCACAAGGTGTGTGCTGGTAAATGTTTACTGGCTCTCAATAAAGCAGGAAAAACTTTTAAGTCTTTTGTGTATTATTAACATATGCTTAAGCATTTTCTTAAACCAAGCTAGATCCAGCATAACCCTGGTCTGAGGCCTGCCTCTAATAAGGGGGAAGAGTGTCAGTGGGTTTCATGAACGGGTGTTAAGGAGGATAGACACCCACAGGATTACCCCTAGGACCCTGAAAGTAGCAGTAGCCATTTCACCGAGGAGCCCACCTGATAGTCACAGTGTGAGTTGGGTTTATGAGCCCTGAAGGGGGTGCTACACCTCAATATCAACGGACATCCCATTGAACATGGCCAACCTTGTTCTGGCCAACAATATTTGTGTTTCAGCATTTGGTTGAACTGTTCAGCACTGAAAGGACTCAATGTGTCAAACCTTTGGTTATCTCCTCCCAGGAGAATTACTGTGAAAGAATTTTTAAAAATAATAATAAAAGGAAAGAATAGACAGTACTCTAAATGGATATATCCAGGCTTGGAGGTGACCTTTTGAGTTTAAAAGGTCTGGCAGTCCTGAGATCAGTGGATAGAGCTGACTGGTAACCTGGGGAGTTTTTCATTTTTCATCAGAGATGACCACTAACAAGAGGATAACCAGGAACTGTTTGAATAATGCAGAATTAAGGTGAAATACGACCATATCTATTCACCATTCTTCCCACTATATGTTGTGATTATGTTTAAATATTTGGGGTGTCCCAAAAGTCTTAAAGAACGTTGGTAGCTTAATAGCTTAAAACTGTACTCAAACGTCTGGGATATTTTGTCAAGTCACTCTTCAGGCATGTCAGAAATACTGAAGTGGTTTGCAGCTTTCTTCTCATCTCACAGATAAGGAACTGAGACTAACAGGGTTAAGTGGCTTGTCCAGAGTCATGAAACTTGTTAGTATCTGAGGCTGGATTTGAACTCATTAAGATGAGTCTTTCTGGTTCCAAGCACAGTACTCTTATCTACTGAGTCATTTAGCTGCCCTAAGGATACCTTGTATGTCTGTAAATATGTCTCTGAAGAGATTTTTAAGAGTTGTTATAAGTTGCTACCAAATGCCATTTAAAGTCATCCTGTCAATGTACAAAAGGAGTCTTTTTCGTCCATTAGCATTTCTTTTGTACCTAGGGAAAAAAATACCTGTCCCCTATCTGATTTACACTGTGCATTGAGCACTTTTTTTTTTTTTACCTTGGGGAAACCTAGATATCAGACAACTATTAATTTTTTTAAGAAGTTCCCTGTCCTGAGTGGCAAGGTGATGAAGTGATTAGAGCACCAGCCCTGATGTCAGGAGGACCTGAGTTCAAACCCAGCTTCAGACACTTAATACTTACTAGCCCTGTGACCTTGGACAAGTCATTTAACTCCAATTGCCCCTCCAAAAAGAAAAAAAAAGAAGTTCCCTGTCCCCCTCCCCCAAGGAAGGGGACTTTAAAAAATGAAATAGGTGAGTTTCCTCTCTTTAGGGTCCAGACTTCCCCAGGATTGAATATGGTGAGAGTCTTATGCCTGCCTGGGTCCAGACCAGAGGGGTCCTTTTATGTAGAAGAGAGAGTAGTGAGTGCCCCAGGTCTCTGGGCCTGGCAGTTCAATGTTAGACTTATAGGAACCTTTATTGCCTTCCTTTATTAGAGGGAATCTCCTTGAAGCTTTTTTTTTTTTTTAAATTGTACCTGTCCCTGACAGAGTAAACACTTAGGAAATACTTACTGATGGATTGGAGCATGAAACCCATTTCTCCCAGTTTTCCTTCGTCACTAGATCAGTTTTCTTTTATTCCTATTTCCTCCACCCTGGGTAGTAATCACAAAACCTCTCCATTCTAAGAGATTCTTGCATCTGAAACTTCCAGCAGACCCTCTGAGGCCTCAATCATTTTTTTGAAGTTCTCCACCAAATCATTTTTTGAATCTTGATAATTATCTTGCAAGATGGCTTTGATTTGAACCCTCAGTTGAGATTCAGGCTCAGGTACTTACTAGCCATGTGATCCAGTCACTAACCTCTGACTGCCTCAGTTTCCTTATCTGTAAAATGGGGATAATCATAGCATCACATGTTGCAGGGTTGTTGTGAGGATAAAATGAGATATTTGTATGACTTTAAATGCTATGTAAATACTGCCTATTATTATTATTATTATTAATGTTTCATTCTCTGAATATCTGCTTTTTGCTGGCTTTGTCTTTTTTCTTTAAATCTTTGCTTTGTTTCTTTTAATTCTCCTTCTCCCTACTAAGTTTCTGATTTTTATTTTTTATCTTTTGCTTTTTTTTTTTGGAGGGGGAAGGGTAGGGCAATTGGGGTTAAGTGACTTGCTCAAGGTCACGCAGCTAGTTTTTTTTGGTGTGTGTGTTAAGTGTCTGAGGCTGGATTTGAACTCAGGTCATCCTGACCCCAGGGCCAGTGCTCTATTCACTGTGCCACCTAGCTGCCCCTAAATTTCTGCTTTTATTTAGCTGTTCGAACTGCTGTTTCCTTGATTAGCTTCTGGATGAATAACACTTTTAATGGGAACATTATTAGGAACTCCTACGTCTTTCTTTGACCTTTTGTAAGCATAATTCTTGCCTTATTTTCTGACTTGTTACCCCTATATGTGTCCCCTCTCCCATTCTAAACGGCTTACAAAAGATCTGATGCTTACTATTTTTTTCTTTTTTAACTTAGGCCAATTTATAGTAGCAACAGTAAGAGCAGCCCCTCTGTGCTCCCACTTCAGATGTCTTGGACACCATGGGTGGCATTTTCACTACCTCTCCTGATCAAAAACAAAGGCTTCAAAAGAGAAAAACAGATGTGGGAAGTGACCAACTGGTTAAGGTAAAGGAGCTTGGGGATTTAGATTTCTGGACAATGGCTTGAAAATCTAGAAATGACAGTTCCCTGGCCAGTGATGGAATGCACCTGACAAGGGCTGGTAAAATATATATTTGCCTGCAAAACTAATCCAAAGGATTTTAAAATGAAAAGGAAAGGAGAAGGAGGAAACTGCCAAGATATATCCACCAAACTGTACATCATAGAGAGTAGCAATGTTATAGAATAAGCAATAGCAACAGAGATGCCCAGAAACCGTCAGGGGAGGGGGGGTGCCACGGCTGAGCTCATGTACTGACATGCAGAATATCTGCCTTCTGACCTTTTGTATGACTTCATTGCTATCTCAAACTCATAGTCAGGATATGTACAAGCCTTGATACGAATGATAATAGGAGTGAGAGCTGGGTGGGTGGTAGTGTCAATCTGTATATGAGAAATGGAAAATACATGAAAAGATTTTAGCTATAAATTATTGTTAAGGTCTGGGGTAATTGAACCACCACACTTAGACTCTCACATTATAATTCCAAATGTACTTATAGCTGAGATAAAAATGGCACCTTAGAGAACAAAGATGGGAAAAGCAGCTGGATATGACCAAGTATACACACAGGGGAGCTGGATTGGAGATAATACAATTGTGAGAACAATAAAGGATATATTCACAAGGTGTTTGAAGGAGGGGAAGATGCCAAAGATATGGAAAAAAAAAATTGTGGACCTTATTAATACTGAAAGAAGGTGACAGAAAAACATCAGCAACAATTGACCTTTGCCCCCACTTTCTTATCTATACAAAACACTTATAAGAATAATCTGCACACACACATTCACACAGACACACACACATTAAGGGCATCCTTGATGAGCATTTTGTTCAGTTGTTTCAGTTGTGTGTGACTCTATGATCACATTTATGGTTTTCTTGGCAAAGATACTGGAGTGGTTTGCCATTTCCTTCTCTATTTCATTTTTTACAGATGAGGAAACTGAGGCAAACAAGTTAAATGACTTGCTCAGGGTCACACAGCTAGTATGTGTCTGAGGCCAGATTTGAGCTCAGGTCTACCTGACTCCAGGCCCTGTACTCTATCTACTACCCCACCTAGCTGCCCTTGATGAGTACACAAGTAGGAAATAAGCAGGTTTTTGCAAGTGATATTCCATAGTATACTACATTGTATCATCACACAATCAACTAAAAGATAATAGTGTGCTTAGCATTTGCTGATTATTTAAAAATCCAATTATATAAAGAAAGATTCTGTGTTGAAGACTCACATTTAGCAAGGTGCTTTCCTAGCATAAATTTTAAAAATTTAATTCTATTTGAAAGAGATAACTCCAGAGATGATGTTTTCTAATGACCCTCTGATCATTATCATCAGATGAAAATAGGGTGGTGTATTCTCACTAAACACAGAGCATATAGTGGTGATAGTGGTTGGTAGGGGGTTCGGGGGATGCCAGGAGCAACTCCCAGTGAATCTCATAATATAAAGAAGTGCTAGGGGAACAGGAGGAACACCAGGAACATCAAGGTCACAGAATAAATGATGTCACATCTAGCATATTTACTGATCTTTATTATAGATCAGTCATTTATAGGAAGGTAGCTCATAGGACATAATCCTGTAACACACAGCCTGTCCCAGGGCCTGAGTCAATACTGAGTAAATCAGTCATTACCATCCAGTCATTGCTTTCCAGTCTACCAACCAGAGAGTCTGTGTGTGTGTGTGTGTGTGTGTGTGTGTGTGTGTGTGTGTGTAGAAGTGGGGGGGGGTAGGGAATAATACTAAATCTTTGCTTCTTTAAGGGCCCCTGCTCACGAACTACCACTGTCTTTCACAGGGGCTGGCTAAGGATTCTCTCTCAACTTTATTCAGGAACTCAGGATTAACACTAAATCAGTAAAAAAATTTCTTTTCTTTCAGATAAATTCATATTCACCATATTTTTGAGGTAATTTTACCCTGTATAGTCAAAATCAAGGAACCTCCCAACACTCCCAAACTTGTGTCCCCTAAGGGCTCCTTGGGAAGGAGTTATCCAAATCATCCTGAGGGAAAAAAGTCCTGCCAATTGAGGGAGACCTGAGTTTCCCTGTGATATATGGAGATCTACGGAGCATAGATCTCAAGGTTCAGGAGATTCTACAAAGGGAATTGAAGTAGGGAGTCAAGAGGAACTTTGTCTAAAAACAATCCATCCTCAGTAGGTAAGTTTTCTTGGATGAGATGTTCACGAAACCACAGGAATCTAGTAGAGCCTTGACTCTTCCTAGTGTACTGATTCATTGTGGACATAGCTACTGGTAAGGGGGACATATAAGCCTCATGGTTCAAGGATGATAGGACTGTTGCCTCAAAAATCCATGAAAGTGTTCAGCAGTGCCAGTTGCTTCAGGGTGATATGGGGGTGGGTAATGAATAACCTAGTGGGCGTGATGACTGTTGGTCCAATTTTGAACCTCCATCATGGTTAAATATGCTTGATCAGAAGCCATGGCTCAGGTAGAACCATAAAGAAGAATGCCATTTTGTGAGAATTTTGATGGTAGCTGCTAGCAGTGGTGGACTTGACCACATTCCAATGCCAAATCTTGAGTTTCAACTGCAGGAAAGGCAAAGTTATTACCTTGATTTAGGAAAGAGAAGAGGGGCAAAACAATTTGCCAGTAAAAGGCAGGTCAAGGACAATTTAAGATTATGCCATATTGGTATTTCAGAGATGGATGCTCTGATTGGCAGAAAATCATTGTTGAACAGAAGTATCTGCCTCCTCCTTAGCTTAGGGGGTTCATGGGTCCTAAGCCCACCAATAACAATCCAGACTTTGAAACTATAATTCTATATTTTTGAGCACCAATTTCAGTTCAGAAGAAGGCATGTGATAGTTCTATTTTTCACTGACATTCCCTACAAACAATTGTATGGAGGGAGACATAAGCAAAATTCCTTTCTTGGTCTTGACTTCTAAGATGAAAGCCTTTTGATTGTTCAGGACTTTTCCTTCTAGGCTATTGTGCAGGAATTATAGATGAAAATCTCATCTGTCCCATTCCTCAAAATTCTCTCACATACCCCCCATATAACTTGTGGCTCAATCTCCTGTTACTGCTTGCCAGGACTTCCAGACCTCAGGTTACCCCCCATTTCCAAACTGATAACCTTTGATACAGTTGCACATTCTTCTCTCATAGCTATTGGACCAATCAGCAAACCAGGCCAAATCACAACCCTCAGGAATCGAGTCCTTGTAGAAGGCACATTGAATCATCAAAGGAGGCAGGGAATAAGTGCTGGGACTGGAGGCCTCAGAACCTGTCTGTAAAAGACATTAACACTCAAGTGACCCAGGAAATCGCTTCCATTTAACGAAGGAGGTTTCTTATATTGTTCTGTAAGAACAGGATGCTCTCAAAATGCATCAGCCTATGTAAGCTGATGCAAAGTGAAATGTACTGTGTCCAAAGTAACAGCAATATTGTAAGATGATCAACTGTGAATGACTTGGCTAATCTCAGCAACACAATGATTCAAGACAACTATGAAAATGCTATCCATCTCCAGAGAAAAAACCTGATGGTGTCTGAACACAGATTGAAGCATATTTTCTTTATTTTTCTCGAGGATTTTTTTTTTGTCTATGTTTTCTTTCACAACATGACTAATATGGAATGTTTTGCATAACTACATATGTATAACCTATATTGAATTGTTTGCCTTCTTAACGGGAGGGGAGTGGAAGAAAGGGAGATAATTTAGAATTCAAAGTTTTAAAAATGAATGTTAAAATTGTTTTTACATATAGCTAGGGAAAAATTAAAGGATAAATAAATTTTTAAAATTAACAAAACAAAATAATGGAGGCATCTAGCAGAGTCAAGATGGCAGGGTAGCAAAAAGGATACAGCCAAGCTCCCCCAACACAACTCCTTCACAAAGATTTAGAAAATGCACCAGACCAAACCCTGATAGGGAAATTAATAAGAAAAATAATTCCATGTATGGTATGACTGATTGCAGTGGTACTATTGCTTCTCTTGTGCGGGATGCTAAGCCTTGCCTAATGCAGTTTAAAATTGCATTAGCTTTTATTTGGTCCACCATATTCCACTACTAACTCATATTCAGCTTCACTAAAATCCTAAATCCTTTTCAAATCCTCGACTACCTTCTGTAGTCTTCTCTCTTCCATCTTGACCTTGTGAAGTTGATTTTTTGAACCAAAGTGTAGGATTTGACATTTATCTCTATTAAATATGACCTTCATCAGAGGCAGATCAATATTCTATCCTGTCAAGAATCTTGTTAGATTGTGATTCTGTCATCCATCCTATTTACTATTTCCCCAGTTTTGCTTCATTTGTGAATGGCCATGCCTTCTTTTTCTTTAGCCAAGTCAACTAGAAATAAAATGTTATTCAACCAGTTTCAAATCCCAACTAACTCTACCCATCGAGTCTATATCTTTCCATCTTACCCACAAGGATAATAAAAGAAAATGTCAAATGCTTTCTTGTAATCTGGGCATATTACCTCTACTTAGCATTCCCCTAATCTAGTTTTATCACCCCACCAAAAACAGAAATGAAATCAAGCTGGCACAACCTATTCTTGATATAGTCATGCTGACTATTTGTGGTCAAAACATTCTTTCCTAGATTTTTACCTGAATATACATGCACACAAAGGAGTTGTGATTCCATCACTCCTCTCTGAAGATAAAACTCCCTATACCAGGGGTGGTGAACCTATGATCTCAAGGCCACATGTGACCTTCTGGGTTCTTGGGTGTGGCCTTTTGATTGAGTCCACGTTTTACAGAAAAAAAAAATCTTTTTATTAAGGGGATTTGTTCTCTGAAGTTTGTTTTCAGTCAAAGGGCTGCACTTCAGGACCTAGAGGGTCACATGTGGCCTTGAAGCTGCAGGTTCCCCACCCCTTCCCTATACCAAGAAGACAGCAATTCAGCCTCATCTATGAGTTAGCAGAAGGATCCCAAGGAATTGCCTGAGGCACATAGAGATTAAATAGCTTGCCCAGATTCACAAAGCTAGCAAAGGTCAGAAGGGTCAAATTTGAATTCAGGTCTTCCTGATTCCAAGCCAGTCATATTACATCCATCATACCAGATTGCCTCTGTTCTCTAGTCATCCCTCAAGGGAAGGGCTCCAGTTTCCTGTAGCACTTCTGTCCTCCATAATTTTTCAAACATTGCTACCATTGGCTCAGCAGTCACATTTGCCCTAGATTATAATTAGGCTGACCCTGATGACTTGAACTCTTCAAGGAACTTTATTGTCATCTTAATTATATTGAGTTTCAACTCCTTGTGAGTCATTGTTTATTTTGTTTTGTCAAAATGTCAAGAATTGGATGAGGACTAGAGAGGGATGGGACCTGTGATTTCTTTGGTATATGAAACTCTCTGATGAGAAGACCCCTTCTACCAATATATACTAGTAGAGAGTTACCCAGAGTACTGAGAGGTTAAGCAGATTGTCCTGGGGTCAAACAGCTGGTATGTGTCCAAGGTGATATCCATATTTACTACATCCTGTTGCCTCACAAATCAAAATCTGAATGTTAGCAAAGCTTTTGATAAAGTATTACATGGATTATATGAGAGCAATCAGACAAATTCAGCACTGGATGAATAGCTTTATTAAAAAGTAGTTGTTAATGGTCCAGTGTCACTATGGCAGGAGGTCTCCAGTAGAGGACCCCAGGGATCTGTACAGGCTTGACCCTGTGCTACCTAATATTTTTATCAGTGATTTGGATGAAGGCATAGATAGCATGCCCATTCAATTCACAAATGATACCAAGCTGGGAAGGATGACTAACACTCTAGATGACAGAATCAGAAGCAAAAGGATCTTGACAGGCTAAAGCATTTGGCTAAATCAAGATGAAATTTAATAGCGGGTAAATGAAATCTGGTTCTTTGTTACAGCAAATCAAATTTACAAATATAAGAATGGGAAGTATAGTTAGGCAGCAGTTGTTCTGGAAAAAAGAGATCTGGGGGTTTTAGTGGACCTCAGGCTCAATATGAACGAACAATATGATGTAGCAGCCAAAAGAAAGAGCTCTTGGACTGCATTAGGAAGGATTTATCTTCCAGGAATGGTAGTCCCACTGTACTCTGTCCTCATTTGGCTTCATCTGGAATCTTGTTTTCAGTTCTGGGCACATTGTTTAAGAAAGACATTGAGAATCTGTAGTTTGTTCAGAGGAAGGTAACCAGGATGTTGAAGAGCTTTGACCCCACATTACATGATGATTGGTTGAAAGAATTTGGGATATTTAAGCTGGAGGAGTGAAGACTCAGGGGAATGTGGTGGCTGTCTTCAAGTATTTGAGTGGTTATCATGTGGAAGAGAGATTAAATTTGTTTTGTCTGGCCTCAGAGAGCGGAATTAGGAGCCATGTGTGGACACTGCAAAGAAGCCAACTTAGGCTTGGAGTCTTCCTAAAAATTAGAGCTGTTCAAAAGTGGAATGGGTTTCCTAGAGGAATTATTAGATCACCATCCCTGAAGGTCTTTTAAAAAATGTATTTTTTAAAATTTAGTTTTAGTGTTAATTTAATTGTGAAATAAAACAAACATTTCTGTAACATAATAGAATAAAAAATATTGCACATGAAACTATAAATCTATTATATACAACTGGCTATTCTTTTTAAATCTATAGTAAAATTATCAGGTAACAATTTTTTCCCCTTTTTTCTTCCCTCTCCTCTCCCCTTCCCTAGAAATAGTTACCTTTAGCCACAAATATATATGTGTCTGTGTATATGTATATATGTGTATATATGGATACACGTACATATGTATATATACATGTAAAATTATTCTATACATACAGAAGATCTGGGAGTTGGAATGCATCAGTTCTTTCTCTTGATTCAGAAGCAGATAGCATCTTCATAGGTCCTTTGTAATTAATTTGGGTATTTATAATAGTCAAAATGACTTAATTGCTCAAAATTGCTCTTAAAACAATATTGCTGTTTAATTATGCCCTGGAGGTCTTCAAGCAGAGCCTCATAGATTATAGTTAAGATTCCTTTTAGGTATTAGTTAGACTAGATGTCTGCTTATGTTTCTTCCAATTCTTAAATCATGCTATCCTTTTCATTTCCTAAATCCTCCAGAGAGGATTTAGCCAATGTGGGGAAGGTCTTGTTTGAGTTCTTTGACATTTCATGGAAACCAGTATAATATTCAACCTGACCATCTGGTGTTTTTTTTTTTTTTTTTTGCTTTTTGTTTTTTGGAGAGCAACTGGGGTCAAATGACTTGCCCAAAGTCACACAGCTAGTAAGCGTGTCAAGTGTCTGAGGTCAGATTTGAACTCAGGTCCTCCTGACCCCAGGGCCTGTACTCTATTCACTACGCCACCTAGCTGCCCCCAACCTGTCCATCTGTTATTCCTCACTGTTGTTACCTGACTAAACTATTTCCTTTTTCAGTCATTTATGCTCTGTGTAATAACTTTAATCCCAGATACAGGGCAAGTCACCACTGACAAGGTACTATAGCCTTCTTATACTTATCATGAATTTTTCATTGTACTTTTTTTTCCCCTGATCAACTAACTAGCATTTATGAATGCACTGCTATGTGACTGGTATAGCACTAGGCACAGGGGCTGTAGAGCCAACGCAATATTCACAGTACCCACAGCCACTGTAAATACTGCTCAGAGACAAAATATAACAGACTCTCCATATATAAGACAGAAGCAAAACATTTATTCAGATACCAGAAAACCAAATCCCCAAACCAGTAAACTGATTCTATCATAGTAGCAAAGAAGTTAATAAGCCATAACAGCACAGAGAGCCATAGCATCCTTTAGCCTTCCCACGAATGAACATTTACTCACAAGCTTAATTGTCTCCCTCAAGTGTGTCCTCTCCTGCCTCCAGTCTTTAACTGCTCTGACTCCCAGCATCCTGTGGGCTCTACTCCACCCTTCATAAAACTCACACCACAGGCTCCCTGTGTTTACATTCAGCCTATTAGGGGCAGGGTATATCTTCAAAGCAGGGAAGGTCTTCAAATTACCATTACCATTACAGAGACTGGCCAAGACTAATTCCTATGAGAGTATACAGTGTTCTTTGCTGATGCAATACCCGTGCAGACTTTAGAGAATGTATCGGTATTGTTTCTGATCTGCTTTCCATGAGAAGACATTTGGCTGCCAAGTTGGATCTGAGAATGTTCACAAAAGGCACTACCCAGATGATCTGTACCACTTCTTTCCATGCTATGATCAAAGGAGGATATGGTGTCAGCCTCAATCCTTAATGTCACCACCCAGGCCCACTCGTAGCCTCTTTACACTTGTTTTTTTTTTTTATGCTCTTATGTGAGAGAGTATCAGACTAGGGTGTGACCTTATGAGGTTCAGAAGGTTGGCAGAGGGAGCTGGCAGAGATCTGGGAGTTGGAATTCATGCCAGATTTTACAGACAAATGAGTCTGGGGAGGAGTGGAGTCCCAAGGAATCTGCTTGACCCAGCTTGGAAGTGGACTAAAGCAGCCACAATTTGTGCACTGACTGTGACAGACTCTAAAGGGAACTTGGTCTAGCAAATAGGTTGAAGAAAATGCCTTAAGGTTAAGCCCACTCTCCCCAGGAATAAAGGTGATGTAGAGAAGAGTCTGTCCTTTGGCATTAGGGGGAAATGATTGTATTCACACTCTTGGTATATCTTCATAGCAAATATTCTTTTGTAAAAGCTACTTTAAGTTGATTGGCTAAATGATAATGGGCAATCAATCGATATTGCTATTAGAAAGAACAAACCAGAATGGGGGTTCAGGCCAATGGCAATAGAGAAGACAAGCTCCAACCCCCTCAGGAATACCTCTAGAGCCCTGAGCTGAGAGATGCAGCCTCTGACACTGGTATATAGTATGTGACACATACATGCACCCATATACACATGTATGTATATATGTGTATATGTACTGATTAGACACTTGGTACATATTATATGTATGTGTATGTAATGTGCACACATTTATACCCATAGCTTCTGGTACTGGTGCATAATGTTTATGTGTATACTGATCAGATAATTAGTCAGTTTAGCCATATGTGTATATATCTATGTGTGTAAACATGTAAACACATGGGTATATATACAGGTATACATGTGTATATGTATGTTTGCATATTGTGTGTATATAGCTTCTGACATTGGTGCTTAGTATGTGTGTGTGTATAAGACCCTGATCAATCTTAGCCCTACTCTCTATTTCTCTCTATATATATCTGATTTTCTCTCTCTCTCTCTCTCTCTCTCTCTCTCTCTCTCTCTCTCCCCATCTCCCTCTCTTTTTTTCTATTAATAATAGTATTTATATATATATTTGAAACATTTAATGTTAAGACCTCGAATTTCAGATCCATTTCCTTCCTCCCTTGTCACCCATTCCCTCTGGGGAGATAAGTAATTCAGTATATGTTGTACATGTCTAGCAATGCAAAACATTATCATAGTAGATATATTGTACAAGGCTGCTTATAATTCCCTCCCATTCATCCCACCCCCCACCTGGTCCATTCCCTACATGATCCTGTCCCTCTTCTATAGTGGGTATTTCCAGCCTCCCCTCCCCCCAAGGATGCCCTCCCATCCATCATCCCACCTCTCATCCCCCTACCCCCTATTCTGCTGCAAGTTGAGATATCCCATTTAGTATGTATGTCATTCTCTCCCTGAACCAAATTCAGTGAGAATGTGGTTTTGCCTTTTTTGCCTTCCTATTCTCCCCCTCCTTGCAACCACTTCCCCTTGCTTCTTCTACATGAGAGTTTACCCTACCCTGTCTCTCCCCATCTCCTCTTGCCACTTTCCTCTCTCACCTCATAATTTCATCCCTTGAGTATTCTCCCTTCCCAACAAATTCAACCTATGCCCTCTATCCATATATAACTGTAACCATATACACACACATTCACATATGTATTCATATGACCACACACCCTTCTTCCATTATTTTCATAGTGAGAAAGATATCATCAGTCACAGTTATTGTTTTTCCATACAGGAATGTAAATAGTTCAACTTTGATAAGTTCCTTTTGATTTCTTTTCCCTGATTGCCTTCTCAGGCATCTCTTGCTTCTTGTGTCTAGATGTCAAATTTTCTATTCAATTCTGGTTTTTTCCTCAAGAATGCTTGAAAGTCCTCTATTCCACTGAATGACCATATTTTCCCCTGAAACAAAATACTCAGTTTTGCTGGGTAGGTGACCCTTGGGTTCATTCCCAGCTCTTTTGCCCTCTGGAATATTGTATTCCATGCCCTTCGATCCCTCAGTGTAGAAGCTGCCAGGTCCTGGGCTATTCTGATTGTGTTTCCACAATATTGAAATTGCTTCTTCCTGGCTGCTTGTAGTATTTTCTCCTTGATCTGGGGATTCTGGAACCTGGCTATAATATTCCTGGGAGTTTTCTTTTTGGGATCTTTTTCAGGAGGTGATCTGTGGATTCTTTCAACCTCTATTTTGCCCTCTGGATCTAAAACATCAGGGCAGTTTTCCTTGAGAATTTCTTGAAGGGTGATTTCTAGGTTCTTTCTTTGATCATGGCTTTCAGGTAGTCCAATAATTTTTAAATTGTCTCTCCTGGATCTATTTTCCAGGTCAGTGGTTTTTCCCATGAGATATTTCACATTGCCTTCTAATCTTTCATTTGTTTGGATCTGCTTAACAGCATCTTGATTTCTCATAAAGTCATTAGCTTCCATTTGCTCCAGTCTAACTCTGAAGGAATGAATCTCCTCAGTGAACTTTTGAGATTCTTTTTCCATCTGGCAAATTTGACTTTTTAAGGCATTCTTCTCCTCATTGCCCTTTTGGGCCTCCTTTGCCATTTGAGTTAGTCTATTTTTTAAGGTGTTGTTTTCCTCAGTCAGGCTGTTGACCCTCATTTCATACTTTTCCTGCATCCTTCTCATTTCTTTTTCCAATTTTTCCTCCACTTCTCTTATTTGATTTTTAAAGTCCTTCTTAAGGTCCTCTATGGCCTGCAAACCACTCATGTTTTCCCCTGGGGCTTTTGGAGCAGGACTTCTGACCTCACAGTCCTTTTCCCGCTCTATGCCCCCAAAATAGGAGTCTAGGGTTGCATTTTTCTGTTTCCTTTGCCTTGGCATGTTGCCACTTAATTACTTGACTTTTGGGCTTGTTGCCACACTATGGCTTTAAGGCCAGATAGAGGAATTTTCGTCCTGAATGTGTGGGGGGCAACTTTTGTTTCTGGCAAGCTGTAAACCCACCCACGTCTTCCACCCTAGATCACAATCCAGATCCAGGGAGGTTAAAGCAAGAGCGATTACCCCCCAAGACTGATTGCTGGATCTCCCTACAGTTTGCAGGCCAGGAGCTGGAGCTGCCTCTGAAAACTACAAATGTCGTGTCTCCTCAGCGGCTTCTAGCCCCCAGGGGAGGAGCTGATGAATTCCCCAAATACTGGTCCCAAAGTCCATAGGACACTAACCTCTTACTTTGTCCTAAGCATGTCTATGTTGATAATTCTGGAGTCGCCACAGCTGCTGGTGTTCTGGGTTCTCTCCAGCCAGCTGCTGGCCCTGCCTCCCTGGGGCTAAAACCTCGGCTCAAGCGGACCTGGGCTCCGCTTGGCTCAGCTCCCCACGCTCTGCGCGCTGCCGGCTCCCAGAGTGCTGCACTGGTCCTTCCTGCAGGGCTGCTGCGCTGTCCTCAGTGGGAGGGTAGCTTCTGTGTGTCATTATGTGGGTGCTGAGCTCCAGAAGTTGTTCAGAGTCCCATTTTACATAGTTTGGGGGGAATCTGGGGGCAGAGTGGCTTGGATGAGCTGTTTCTATTCTGCCATCTTAGCTCCACCCTCTCTTTTTTTCCTTCCCTTTCTCCCTACTCCCCACTTTCTCCCTCTTCTTCCCTGTAGCACCAATACAATATTCACAGTGCCTATGGCAGCTATGAATATGCCAGCATAATTATGAATCACAAAATATAACATACTCTCCACATGGAAGAGAGAACCAAAACATTTATTCAGACACCAGAAAGTCAAATCCCAGCAACAGAAAGCCAAATCCTTCATAGCAACAAAGAAATCCATCATTCACAAACCTTTGTCCTGCTAGGGCTTTTCCACAAATAAACACTTACAATTTTCTACCTGCTTCCTCTCTCTTACTCTTCCTGTTCTACCCTTTCTGCTCCCCCTTTCCTGTTCCACCTATTCAGCAAACTCCTCCTACCACAAGCTTCATGTGACTTAGGCTTCTATGTGACTTAAGCAGGAAACATATGCCTATTAATGGATGGGAGAGATCTTCCCATTTATGTTACCATTATAACCCTCCCCCCTTACATATATTTAAGATTTGTTTTCGCTATCTTACCTGAGCTGAAAGTACATTAGCAGTACATTACAGACTCAACCTCTCTGATGATTGGCTTGGATGCTATGATCTCCTCTGTCACCATATTGGTGCTAGATTTAATGTGGACCTCAATCAGTTTGAGCCTTACTGTATTTCAGAACTCCTGAGCTCAAGGGATCCACCAGCCTCAACCTCCCCAGAGACCTGTTGGCCTGAGCCAACACACCTTTCTTTTCTTCTTTACTACTAGTTACTAATCAAGCCCTCTCAATATCATCACAAATGCACTGCTATAATTACAGCCAACAGCCACTTCTAAGAACTTTCTCAAAAGGTTGTAAATGAGCCAGATTTTGCCTAAAACCAGGGATGGGAAGGAAGGGTAGCACTAGGTCCCTGAATTTTAAGACATTCAGAGACCAAAGAAATCAATTAGATTTGAATTAGAAATGGAATAAGACAGAAATTATAGGTCATTAAAAAGACACTTCAGTGTCAAAAAAAGATCATGTAGGACTAGAAATGGCTTTTCTAAGAGATATTTCCACATGCAAATCATTTAGTAATGCTGCAAAAATGGTGCTTCCGACACCCTAAAACATCTGAAGGAGAAATGAATCCTATCAAGATATTTGGTTTCAACTAGATAATAATATTTTTCTCTTTTTCCATCCAGATGTTTTTATTCTGTATACATTGTCCCCAGTGTCAGTGAGTGGACAAAAGGACTTAAGCCCAAAGTGAAATGGAGGCAGGACTGTAGTGCCAACACAATATTCACAGCACGGATGGCAACTGTAAATATTCTGGCATAGTTCTCAAAAGCAAAATATAACAGACTTTCCATCTATAAGACAGAAGTAAAACATTTATTCAGACACCAGAAAACCAAATCCCAACACCAGAAAATCAAATCCATCACAGTAGCTAAGAAATTAATACACCATAGCACAGCATGAAGCCACACCATCCTTTAACCTTCCCCAAAACCAGCATTCACAAGTCCAGCTGTCTTCCTGGGTGTGTCCTCTCCTCCCTCCAGCTCTAACTGCTCTGACTCCCAGATTCCTGTGGGCTCTGCTCCACCCTTCAGCAAACTTCTTCCACTACATGCTCCATGTGATTACATTCAGCCTATTTGGAGACAGAGAACATCTTCAAAGCAGGGAAGATCTTCAAATTACCATTACCATTACAAGGACACACATTAGGAATTAGGCAAAGATGAAATAGGCCAAGCTCAGCAGCATGGAATCACCTTCATTAAGCCTGACAAGACCATAAATCCTCTGGTTGGGATTAGAGGTCATGGGACCTATTTCTGGAGGCAATCAGAAAACTTGAAAGTCTATACCAGGAAAAGTAAATATAGTGAGATATTTTGAAGGTGTTATATGGAGGTGGAGATATGAAGATAATGGTTGGAAAGTTAGAAAAGGAAGAGGTAATTAGTACTCATTAGTGGGTGCTCAGTACCATGCAAATGAGAGGGAACTTCAATTGTCTGTTTCTCTCCTCTCTGCTCTTCACCTGCTTGGGAAGCTTCATCCACTTACTAGATGGTTGGAATTACCCAAGGCCCTTCCCACTACACTGCAAATAACACATTCAATCACCTGAAAAGTCATTTTAGATAGCACTTAAAATATCTTTTCGTTGTTATGTGTGGGTTGGGAGTAAAGGGAGAGATAGGATGAGATTTTTAATATTAGTTGATGCAATAAATAAGTAGCAGACTAATAAAATAAGACATAAAATCCAGGGGCCATTGGATGATCAATCAATACCATCTAATTGTCTAATACATATTGCAAATAACAAATAACATGCCTACCAACAACAAGCTGAGCTGAGAGAGAACATGATAGAAAGTCTGAAGAGCTCATATTATACCAAATAGACAATCTCAGAGAATATTCTTTTAGTTTTACTCTTTTTTAAAAATCCTTCAGTAACTTCTTACCTCCCTTAAGATACAGCTTGCCTACATTGTGACTGATTTAATTCTTTATGCCATTCTACACCAAGAAGAAAATTAGAGATTTCACCAATACCCACCATGTAGACTAGAAAACTACTTGGGCTACGGAGATAGAACCCAGCTTTTTTTTTTTTTTTTAGACTGTGTTTCTGCATCTTGCCTAGGCTGGAAATACAGTGGTCATTCCTGGACCTAGTGACACTGATAATCAGCATGAAAGCTTTGACCTGCATTATTTCTAACCTGAGCAAATGAATCCTTCCTTAAGTGTTGTCTTCCCATTAAAACATTAATTCCTTGAGATTAGGAATAGTCTTATTTATCTGTTTTTATTCCCAGCATTTAGGGCAGTCCTTTCCACTTGGTAAACACTTGAATTCTTTTTTTCATTATTTGTTCAATCTGAAATCTGATAGAACTCCCTCTCTCCTCCCCTCCTATGGAGGCTCATCATATCAGACCCAGACTTAGTGTGGACACTGATTGACTTTAATCCTACTGCAACTTGGACTCTGATTTCAAGAAGTCCACCAGCCTTAGCCACCCCAGTAGCAGTAATTATAGGTGTGTGCTACCATGCCTAACCCTGCAATCAAAAAATACATAATGGCAATATGACCATTTGATTTTCACTCAGTCCAAAAGAAATTCTTCAGAAGGCAGTTTACTCAAAGCTAGAGAGACAAAGAAACTAAAATGATTGTTTTCCTTCCCTTCCTCTGTACTCACAGGACTTCTAATTTTTACCCTTTCTAAAGAACACACTTTCCCCCTTCCTTGCATCTCCTTTCATTAGGGCCAGCCTGGAGCACCAACCATGGCTAAATAATCTGAGTGTCCCTCAAGTCAGGGGCACTGAAAGCTATACCTGGGCTATAGCTGGAGAAACCGAAGTAGTAACAAATGTACTTTAGGAAAATGGGTTTAGGAAAAATTTAGATACCTTAAGACTGTCTTAGTATGCCTCTTCGGCCAGAGTTCTTCCGATAATTGCTCTTTTCCCTTGTTGGGGTCTTCTTTACCAGTCTTGTGGGTTTGAGCTAGATTCTCAGAGTACAAATTTGTAATTCATTTATTATTAGTGATTGTTAGCATGAATTTCTTCTCTTGAGACCTGACTTCATATCATTTGATCATTTATCCATTGGGAATTACTCTTCTATTTATGTATTTGCATTGCTTCCCTTATACGTTATATACCAGACCTTTATCAGAGAAATTTCCAAAAGTATTTTTTGGCAGTTAACTTTTTCAGCTCTAATTCTGTGTTCCTTTTCTTTGCAAATTATCTTTTGAAATTGCTCCACTGTGATCCTCTCCATCCCAGTTTGGTCAAGAATTCTTCCCCTTTCCATAGTTATGAAAGGTGTCTTTTTTCCATTCTTCTCTAGTTTGTTTATGGCATGATATTTCATATCATGTATGCAATTGGAGCTCATTATGGTATATCATGTGAAATAGTTATTTCTAATTTCTAATTTCTCCCAAATTACTCTCAGATTTTCCCAGTAGTTTTTGTGGATCAGTGAGTCCTTCCTCCGGTAGTTGTTCTTGGGTTCAATAATATGCTGCTGTGTTCAATTACTTCTGCATCTCATGCACCTGATCTGTTTAGTTGATCAACTTTTCTATTTTTTTTTTTTTTGAGGCAATTGGGGTTAAGTGACGTGTCCAGAGTCACACAGCTAGTAAATGTCTGAGGCCACATTTGAACTCAAGTCCTCCTGACTCCAGGGCTGATACTCTATCCACTGTGCCACCTAACTGCCCAAATTTTTTATTTTTTAAAGCAATATCAAATAGTTTTAAGATAACTGGCTTCTAGTATATTGAGATCTGGACTTTCTAGCCCCTTTTTACTCTTTTAACAAATTATTTTTCCTTGAGATTCTTGACCTTTTCTTATTCTAAATGATTTTAAAATAATTGTTTCTGATAATTTGATTAGTATGATACTGAATATATAAATTAGTTTAGGTTGAATTGTCATTTTTATTATATTAACATGCTACAACCTTAAGTAATTAATTCTTCTTTAATTTTTCCTTTCTACTTCCTGTATTTGCTTTGGAAAGTGGGTTCCCATATATCTTATAAATTTTATTGTAATTTTGAATGGAATTTCTTTGTCTCTCTCTGCTATATTGTAGGTAGAATACAGAAATGTTGATTTCTATAGGTTAATTTTCTATTTTGTTAAGATTTATTTTATACTTTATTGTTATTGTTTCCAATTGAGTCTATAGGATTCTCTAGGGCTGTATGAACTCCTGAATGTGGCCCAAACTAGATTAAAATGTATTTGAGAAGTATTTAACAAAACAAATAAAAATATAATAAAACATAAATCATATCAAGCTGTGGTTTTTAAAGTCTATATATGGCCTACAGGGATCCTTATGTACAGGTTAGTGGCTCCTATTCCATTTGAGTTTGACACTACTACTCTTAATTGACTATCCTAGCATCTGCCAAAAGCAATAATTTTGTTTTGCTTTTTTTGACTGTACTTTTTTCTCTCCACTTCCTTTTCTTATCTTATTGCTATAACTAGTATTTCTATAACTATATCAATTAGTAAGGGCAGCTAGGTAACACAGTAGATAAAGCATTGGCCTTGGGATCTGGAAGGCTCATCTTTATGAGTTCAAATCCATCCTCAGACACTAGCTATGTAACCCTGGGCAGGTGACTTCATCCTGTTTGTGTTAGCTCCTCATCTGTAAAATGATCTGGAGAAGGAAATGGCAAACTACTCCAGTATCTTTGCCATCAAAACCCTGAATATGATCATGAAGAGTTGGACATGACTAAAAAAATGACTGAGCAACAACAAAAACAAAGAGTAATGTTAACTGTGGACATTCTTGCTTTATCCCTAATCTTATTGGAAAGGACTTGATTTTTTTCCATTATAGATGATGCCAGTTTTTGGTGTTAGATATTTGTTGTTACCATCTTAAGGAAAGGTCAATTTTCCCCAGGCTCTATAGTGTCTTAATAGAAACGGATATATTACATTGTGCAATTAAAAAAAAACAAACATTTTGTTATGTATTGATATAATCATATGATTTTTGTTGTTTATTAAATCAATACTTTCTGTCAGTTTTTCTAACATTGAGCAGATCCTGCAATCCTAATATAAATCCAACCTGTTTGTAGTCTATAATCTTTTCAGTGTGTTGCTTTAGTCTCTTTGATAATTCATTCAATGTTATTTTATTGATTGTCATTCAAGATAATTGGTCTAACGTTTTTCTCTGACATCTATCACTTATTTAGGATTCAGAATTGTATTTATCTCATAAAAGGAGTGTGATAGGAAGGCATATTTACTTATTTTTGCAAACAGTTTATGTAAAATTGAAATCTATTGATCTTTGGATGATTGGTAAAATTCACTCATAATTCTATCTGGCTGTCATTTTTTTAGGAGTTCATATATATTATTCAGATTCTTCTCAGAATAAGTTATTTAAACTCTGTTTCTTATTATGATAATCTGGGTATTTTGTATTTTTGTAAATATTCATATATTTTAGTTGTCATAATTTTCAGTGGTATGTAATTTGTCAAGTTAGACTAATTATATTCTCTTTCCCGATTTATTTGTCATAAATTCTTTTTATAATTTCTATGTCAACTATTTCATTTTCTTAGCTTTTTAAAAATCAAAAAGCTTAAATCTCTCTATTTTATTTGATTAAAAAAACAACCCCTGGATTTATGAGTTAATGGTTTTTCTCCTAATAAAATATTTCTCTTCATTGATTTTCAGAATTCTTATTTTTATTTTTGGTTTGTGTTTTTGGATTTGTTGCTTTTCTAGTTGTTCTAGTTTTCTTTCTACTTCACTGATCTATTTTTCTATTTTGTTCCTGAAAATTTTCAAAGATATGTATTTTCCCCTAATGATTGTTTTGATATCATCCCAAAAGTTTTGGCATTTTGTCTCATTGTCATTTTCTTTAAATAAAATTATCTATTCTTTCTATAATGTGTTTTACTTATATACTCTTTAGGATTAAATTAGGGTTAATTTATTTGATTCTTTTAAAAATATTTTGTGTTGACTTTTCATTATAATTCTATAAAGGATGTACTTAATATTTCTGCTTTTAGTTACTTATTTGTGAGTTGTTTATACTCTAGCATATTTATCCCCTAGTCAATTTTTGTTAAGGTGCCATACACAGATCAGAAATAAATATTTCTATTCTTTTTCACCAATCTATAGAATTCTATCATATATAACTTTTATAATATTTAATTCAAGCCTTTAACCTATTTTTATTTATTTTTTTTTTGGCTAATGTAATTCAATGAACCTTTCCTCCAATGACTTGAGTCTTATATAATTTGCATCATATATGTGAACTATTGATATTATTTTGTCATTTTTATGCATTTAATTTTAATAGGGTCTTTTAAAAATTTGACTAAGGTAATTCAGATTTTACTCTACTTCCTTATTTAAACTCCATGTGAATCTTTATGTTTCAAGTGTTTTTCTTATAAGCCACATATTGGTGGTTCTGCTTTCTAATCTATCTTGCAACATTGCTCCATTTTATGAGTAAGTTCTTTCCATCATATTACTCATCTATTTGCCTCCATCATACAGAGTTCCATCTGCCAAGCTTACACATAGCTGGATCTGATTGATGTAAGGTAGCCTCTTAAAGAAAATTTTTTTTTTTTTTTGCGTTATTGGTCTTTTATTAAGTAGATATCCTGAAATTAGCCACTAATTTCTCTTTTAAAGCTTCTTTGTCTACTAATTTGCTTTTTATTTTTTAAAACCAGGAATGTAAAATTTAAGTAAACAAGAGACCATTTTAATTGTTCCACAGGTGATATTTTAATATTGTTTTATACATATTGTTTTTATGGCCTATGTTTCATCATACACCAACCCCCCTGATCATTTGGAAAATCTGGTATCATTCACTTGTTCTATAGACACTACTTCTTTGACTCCAACAACCTTATATATAACATTTTATTTTGAAACTTTGAATTCCAGATTCTTTCCCTTCCTCCTTTGACACCCACCCTTACTGGGAAGATAAGCAATTCAATATAGGTTGTACATGTGAAGGTATGCCAAACATTTCCATAATGTGAAAGACTGACTATATTTCCCTCCATCCTGTCCCTCCCCCACTTGTTTTATTCTTTACTTTGACTCTGTCCCTTTTCAAAAGTATGTGCTTCCCCCCCCCCCAAACCTGCCCTCCCCTCCATCATCCCCTCTCTCATCTCCTTCCCCCCTACTCTCCTGTAGGGTGAGATACCCTATTTAGTATGTATGTCATTCCCTGCCTAAGCCAAATTCAATGAGAGTAAGGTTGACTCATTTCCTTTTGCCTTCCTGTTCTTCCCCTCCAATGTAACAGTTTTCCCTTGCCTCTTCTATATGAGATAATTTAACCCATTCTGTCTCTCCCCATCTCCTCTCATTATATTCCTCTTACACCTCTCAGTTTCAACTTTTAAATATCATCCTTTCCTATACAATTGGTCCTGTGCCCTCTGTATATGTATACCTGTACACATGTATATACACACTCACATATTTATTCATACACCCAAATACCCTCCTAATATAGAGATCTATATGTATGTATACATATATGCATATATGTATACATATATATGTATACATATACATTTCTATTCCCTTCAACTATTCTCATAATGAGCAAAGTTTCATAAGTTACAATTATCATTTTTCCATATAGGAATGTAAATAGTACAACTTTGATAAGTTCCTTATGATTTCTTTTTCCTGTTTACCTTCTCATGCTTCTCTGGCTTCTTGTATCTGAATGTCAAATTTTCTATTCAACTCTGGTTTTTTCATCATGAATGCTTGAAAGTGCTCTATTCTATCACCATATTTTCCCCTGAAATATGATACTCAGTTTTGCTGGGTAGGTGAGTCTTTGTTTTAACTCCAGCTCCTTTGACATCCAGAATATCCTATTCGAAGCCCTTCAACCCCTCAGTGTAGAAGCTGCCAGATCATGTGTTATACTGATTGTGTTTCCATAATATTCAAATTGTTTCTTCTTGGCTGCTTGTAATGTTTTCTCCTTGATCTGGGAGCTCCAGAACCTGGCTATAATATTCCTAGGAATTTTCTTTTTGGAATCTTTTTCAGGAGGTGATCTGTGGATCCTTTCAACCTTTATTTTGCCCTCTGGGTCTAAAACATCAGGGCAATTTTCCTTGAGAATTTCTTGAAGGATGATTTCTAGGTTCTTTCTTTGATCACGGCTTTCAGGTAGTCCAATAATTTTTAAATTATCTCTCCTGGATCTATATTCCAGGTCAGTGGTTTTTCCAATGAGATACTTCCCATTGCCTTCTATTCTTTCATTTGTTTGGATCTGTTTAATAGTATATTGATTTCTCACAAGGTCACTAGCTTCCATTTGCTCCAATCTAATTCTAAAGGGTCTATTCTCTTCAGTGAGTTTTTGAGATTCTTTTTCCATCCCGCAAATTCGACTTTTTAAGGCATTCTTCTCCTCATTGGTTTTTTGATCCTCTTTTGCCACTTGAGTTGGTCTATTTTTAAGGTGTTATTTTCTTCAGTCAGGTTGTTGACTCTCTTTTCATGATTTTCCTGCACAATTCTCATTACTCTTCCCAATTTTTCCTCCACTTCTCTTATTTGGTTTTCAAAATCCTTCTTAAGCCCTTCTATGGCCTATAACCAGTTCATATGTTTTTTGGAAGCCTTTGGTACAGGATTTCTGACCTCACTATCTTCCTCCTGTTCCATGCTTTGATCCTTTTTGTCCCCAAAATAGGAGACAGAAGTTGGATTGCTGAGCTTGCTTTGTTTCCTTTGCTTGTTCATGTTGTTACTCAATTACTTGACTTTTGAGCTTTTTGCCTCAGTAGAACTCTGCTTTCAGAGAGGGGAGCTTTGTCCCAAATTGCTGGGGTTTTCTCAGCTGCTGGAGCTATTAGCTGGCTACCCTCTCTGAAGCCTACACATCCTCTGACTCACTGGTCATGTACCCCAGTACCTCCACCCTAGATAGCAATCCAGATCCAAGCAGGTTAAAGCAGGTTAAAGCAAGTTAAAGCAATTACCCTTCAGACTGGTTGTTTTGTCCCCCTACAATCTGCAGGCCAGAAGCTCTGAAGCAGTCAAGCAGCTGTCGCTGCCATGCCTCAGCCACTTCTCCCCCTCGGGGCAGAGGACAGACCTCACTCCTGGACTCCCTGTTCCCAAAGTCCACTGACCTCTCACTTTGTCTTTGGCATTGATGGTTTGATAATTCTGGAAACTGCCACAGCTGTTAGTGATGTCCCTCTAGCTGTGGCTGGTCAGGGTGCCCTCAGGCTAAAACCTCGGGCTCACTCAGGTCTGGGCTCTGCTCTCACGGGGCTACAATAGTCCCTTCCTTTGGGCCTGCTGGGCTGTTCTCAGTGGGAGGTTAGTTTCTCTCTATTACTTTGTGGGTTCTGTAGCTCTAAAGTTTGTTTAGAGTAATTTTGTACATGTATTGGAGGAGGTGGAAGTGGGAGCCATGCTGAAGTCTTGTTTTTACTCAGTCATCTTGGCTCTGCCCCCACCCCAACAACCTTTTCTAACAGAACAGGAAGTCAGAGACGTATTCTTTATATTGAAGCATATTAGCAAACTGGACACAGATGTTAAGTCACATATGTCTACCGTCAGATTGTTCATCCAAACTCACAAACACCAGTTCACTCAAGTATGATAACTTAAAAACAGTTTTCAAGGTATGTATGAAGCCAAAAGCAGGTGTGTTGACATATTCTGGCATCCTCATAGTATGGTTTATCACAAAAGTCCCCTGCCCTTTCTTTGTTATTTGTCTACCATACTCAAGCTAGGGACCAAAAGATTTATCTCTATATCTCTCTGTGTGTGTATTTGTGTGTGCATGTGTGCATGTGTGCATGTGTGCGTGTGTGCGTGTGTGTGTGTGTGTGTGTGTGTGTGTGTGTGTGTGTGTGTGTGTGTGTGTATTCAGGGAACTCCTGATAGCAAAGTCTCATCTACTGATGAAGGTCTCTGTAATTTAAAGTTTTAAATAAATGCCTAGCTGTAAGAGCTAAAGTAGATTGTTCATGATTGTGTAGCATATATGAGACAGGACTCAAACACATTATCTTCTTTACTATGAGCTTGACCCTCTCTATCTGCTACATCATGCTGACTGCTCCTAAAAGAAGGACATAAGCCTTCTGAGGACAAGTCTTCCCATGTTGGGTCCCCTAAAGTAATGCTGGTAAGTTTACAATTAGTCTGACTGTTGCTCTAGGGCCAGTGGTTGCTAAGGAAGGTATAGACACTGATTAACTAACTATGGAAGGTGATGTTGCCACTAAATCATGATCTATTAAGAATAATGTTGCTTTTTAAGAAGACCACTTGCTTTATCCCCAGTCAATTCTTTTCCTTCCTGGAAAAAAAATAAGTTTAGTTTGACTCAATATTCAAATAGTCTTACTCCATATAGAAAAAAAATAAATCCCAGACAAAGCCCACAAATGTAGTCTAGGCCTTCCTTGAGTTGGCCTATTGTACTTTTTGGCCACTTCTTTGTTCATTAAATCTTGAGGATTTTTGTTTATTTGCATGAATAGTTCTGAGCCCTCACCAAGATATGTCTATTTTATTTTATTTTATTTTACTTTACTTTATTTTATTTTATTTTTTTTTGGAGGGCAATTGGGGTTAAGTAACTTGCCCAAGGTTAAAGGGCTAGGTTTTTGTTTGTGTGAGTTAAGTGTCGAAGGCCGGAACCAAATTCAGGGCCATCACTCTACTCACTGTGCCACCTAGCTGCCCCTAGATCTATTTTAGACAAAACCAGGTGACAAAAGAATTCAAAACAAAGACATTTAACCAAAAGATAACAACAAGGAATTGGGTCAAACTTTTGATATTTTCATCACTCATTTTCAAATCACTATCACTTCTCCACCCTGAACAAGTCATAGCACTAGTAAACTCTAAATATATCAATAAACCAGTAAATTAGGAGTTCCTGTAAATGCTAAATTAGACCTAACACAACTTGGCAGTAGGTAGGGGCCAGAATTAAAATAGGTCAAACTTCAGGTTGCAGATAGGTTTTTAGCAACTCACTTTCCAAGTAAAGGTATAATTAATGATTAAACTATTTTTGCAAATAAACTATATTTTTAAAAAAGAAAATTTTCAATTAATATCAGTTAATGACACTTATTACTTAAAATTTTTATTTATCATTAAATCACTCCTCTCAGACTAGAGACAGACTGATAATGGTTGGTTGCCACATGACAAACAGGAGAAAATACCCTGTGTATTTGTGTTTTTTTTCTACCTGCCAAGTGACATGATAGGTACAACAGTGACTAGTGGAAGACTGCTTAAATGAGACATGGACAAAGCACTCATTACATCTTTACTTTCTTTCACATACTCTATATTTTTTTCTGGCCACCCAAAATCCTTTGGCTGGCAACAAGCAACCCTCGGGCTCTATGTTATGAAGGCCTGCTCTAAATTAACTCTGTGATCTACCAAATATACCAAGAGAAAGAGTTTGCTTCAAGAGAGGTGTCACATTAGCCTTAGAAGGATCTACAGTTTTCCCTTCCACATTGCAACTTTCCCCATCAAGTTTCTGATATATCACAGATCGGCGTGAGAAATTAAGTGGGAATGTTTTAAGAGTTTTGTGGAAGCCACAGATAACACGTGAAGGCCAGAAGATGACACAGAAAAAGGTTAGAAACTCAGAAATGCATAAAATATATGTAAAGTATTGTATAATATCAAGGGAAAAAAAGAAGATAAGGAAATCCATGAAGCTGGAAGACTTCTTCCCTGGTACAAAGGGAAAGCCAAAAAATTTTACATGGATTTTCCAGATCACAAGGAAACTGTTCCCCTAACCCTTGTAATGTGGAAGGGATAACTTCACTTAGGTTCCTTCCTTTCCAAATGACGGCATCAGAAATCTTAGAGGTGCTATTGACTTTTCACAGTAACCACAGGGAAAGGTCTTTGCTATGCTTCTATATCTCTGTTATTCTTGATGTTCTACTTCTGACATTAGTTTGGTTCTACATTCTTTATGACCTGAGCTCAGCTGTCATTCCTTTTGCTCTCTCCCATCTCTCGGTTGCACCTTCACCTCTTGGCTATCACAAATCCTGAATCTTGCCATTCTATATGAGTTTTTTGGTCCTTTTCATTGTTGTTACTGAATCATTTCAGTTGTATCCAAGACTCTGTGTCCCATTTAGGGTTTTGTTGGCAAAATATACTGGAGTGATTTGGTTTGCCATTTCCTTCTCTAGCTCATTTTATAGAAAAGGGTCAGAGTTAAGTGACTTGACCAGGATCACACAACTAAAAAAATATCTGAAGATGGATTTGAACTTAGGTCTTCCTGACTCCATAGCTAGAGCTCTGTCCATTGTACTACCCAGTTTCCATACCAATAAAGTATGCTTTCCCATAAAGGTTCTCATAAGAAGGAAAGAATAAGCATTTATTGAACACCTACTATTTACCTACTATGTGTTAAGTGCTTTACAAATATTACTTCCTTTCATCCTTAGAATAACCCTGGGAATTAGGTGCTGTTATTATCCCCATTTTACAGTTGAGGAGACTGAGGCAGCCAACCATTAAGTGACTTGCCCAGGATCATATATCTAGTAGGCACCAGAGGCTGGATCTAAACATAAGTTGTTCTGACTCTGCAAAGGGCATGCACAATCTTCTGAGAACTTAATCCAAAGAGAATTTCCTCCAGTGAGTGTATTGTTAACTTCTTTTGCTTAATAGGAAGATCTTTCCCATCCATTAATAGGCCCATGTGACCTGCTTAAGTCACATAAAAGTATAAGTCACATGAGTTGGCATCACATGAGATCTGTGGTGGGAGGAGTTTGTTGAATGGGTGGAACAGGAAGGGGTAGAGCAGTAGGGTAGAACAAGAAGAGGTGGAGCTGGAGCAGAGCTAAGAGGAAGTTGATCAGAGTAGTTAGAGCTGAGGGAGAAAGAGGAAGCAGGCAGCTAGCTGTAAGTGTGGGAAGGCCTTAGCAGCGGAAAGGCTTGGGGATGACATGCTCCCTGCAGTGTTATTGTGTATAGATGTCTTTGTTGTATAATGGATTTGGCTTTCTGGTGTTGGGATTCAGCTTTCTGGTATTTGAATAAATGTTTTGGTTTTGTCTTCCATGTAGAGAGTCTGTTATATTTTGCAATTCAGAATTACACTGGCATTATCATAGCTGCTATAGGTGCCATGAATATTGTGTTGGTGCTACAGAGAGCAAGGTTCTTTTGTCTATAAGTATTCTGATAATAAGGGGTGGCTAGGTGGCACAGTGAATAGAGCACCAGCCCTGGAGTCAGGAGGACCTGAGTTCAAATACGGCCTCAGACACTTGACACACTTACTAGCCATGTGACTTTGGGCAAGTCACTTAACCCCAATTGCCCAACAAACAAACAAACAAACAAACAAACAAATAAATAAATAAATAAATAAATAAATAAATAAATAAATAAAAGTTTTCTGATAATATAAAAGCTCAGTGAATAGAGTGTTGGGTCTGGAGTCAGGAAGACCTGAGTTCAAATTTGACCTCAGAAACTTATTAGCCTCCTTTTACAGCCTCAGTTTCCTAATCTACAAGATAGGGATAATAATAGCACTTACCTCCCAGAATTGTTGTGAGGACCAAACAAAATAATATGTGTAAAGTGCTTACCACAATTCCTTCCTTTCTTCCCTGTGCTCATTTCATTTAGGTATTATTAGTATGTTTTGAGAATAGTTCTTATTGCCTCCTCCACTTTTCTGTTTTTTAATTAGTTCTTGAAGTGGGTACTTTGCATGGCTTGGCTCAGTAGCCTCAAAGGAAGCTAGGGAATAAGGATACAAATGAGAAGATTACCTTGAAAATATCAAATTCCCTACTTCTTCAGTTGATCAGGAAGTGAGTTATTTGGAGTCTAGGAGAAAGGGAAGCATATAGGATAAATTTAAAGTAACTTTTTAAGGGGTGGGTAAGGGAGATTAATTGAGTAGAACAAGTAGAAAGCTATTTCTTTGGAAATAGTACCCGAAGAAGCCTTTTTGTTTTTAGAATTGTGCATGATGACTGTTGCTGTAAACAAAACAAAATGAAACAAAAAAACCATAACAGCAAAAACAATAACAAAAAAACACCTAACACCCCAAAGTTCTCTTTATTAGTCCATCCCCTGTTTCAGCTACTTAAGAATTTACAAGTCTATTGGAAGAAGGGAACAACTGCTAGAGATTATTTTCAAAAGTCAATAAACATTTATTAAATACCTACTATATACCAAGGGGCAGGTAGGTGGTGTAGAGGATTCCACCAGTCCTGGAGTCAGGAGGGCCTGTAAAAAACCTGACCTCAGACACTTACTAGCTGTGTGACCCTGGTCAAGTCACTTAATCCTGTTTGCCTCAGTTTCCTCATCTATAAGTGAATGGGAGAAGGAAATGGCAAATCACTCCCATATCTTTGCCAAGAAAACCCCAAATGGGGTCATAAAGAGTGGACAGACTGAAATGACTCAACAACAACAGCAACCATGTACTAAACACTGTGCTGAGTGTTAGGGATATAAAGAAATGCAAAAGGTAGTCCCTGCTTTCAAAGATCTTACAGTCTTAAGGAGGAGACAACACACAAACAATTTTGTACCAACAAGCCATCTGCAGGATAAATTAGAGATCATTAACACAGGGTAGAGAGCAAATACCCTGGAGCTATCCTGTAGCTGGATTGAGGGCAAAGGAGCTAGAACACTGTAAAATTTCTCTTGTCACTGCTTGATGTAGCAGCAAGCACCCCAATATCCCCAGGGTGACTGCCAATACAGGTTCTTAGATCTGCTTTTCAAAAGGAAAGCAACTCAAAATGGGTTAACAAGCTTACTTTAATCAAACAAACACATATTACTTAGTTCAGGGAGAAAAGGTCAGCACCCCAAACTTCAGAGTATACAGACAGATCAAATGGGCTTCCAAACTGTCCAACCATTATATCAATACCAAATCACAGTTACCAGAGAGGGAAGCATCAACATCTGGGTTTTCAAAGCCAGGGGGCTCTCAACAATGGCTTCCCAGAGTCTCATCTGGTCAAATCACACAACACTTCTCAAAGTGAGCCCCAAAGCAAAGCCTCAAATCAGGGATTATATAGTCTTCTCCTGGCTCAAAGAATGTAACCACCCTCTTGACCCACTGCCCAATCACATAGCATCAAGGTGTAGTCATTCCTGAAAACCAAGCCTCCTACCACAGCCTCCATGTGACCACATTCAGCCTATTAGGGGGCAGAGTATACTTTCAAATTAAAGAAGGTTCTCAGAGTCACTTAAGTCAATCGAAGTCTCTTAAGCCAATCAAAGGGCCTAGGGGCAGGGAAGATCTTCAAATCTGCATTTCCATTACACTTGAGAATTGCTGTCATCTGAACAATTGAATTTGAGGACAGAGAACATAACATGTTCTGGGAGGTAAATTCCTAGTGATGGTTACAGGGATGTTTTAAGTATCCACTAGAAAGTTTGTGTGTGGGAAGAAGAGCCCACTGGAACATTGAAAAGAGATAGCATAGTGTAGTAGATGCTCCTTGGAGTCTAGAAGACCTAGGTTTTACCTGAGATACTCCCTAGCAATGTGACTCAGACCAAATCACAAAAGGAACATGGTGGCCAAGGCAATTATGCTAGCAAGGCCCTTTCTCTTTTGTGATATCCTAGAACATGTGCATATCAACACAACTTCCAGGAAAAACTCCATGCTCCTGTATGATTCCATCAATGGAGAAAATTATTCATATCTTCTAAAGTAGTAAGAACTTCCTCTTCACACTGGCTAGTCAAAGTCTGAAAGGGCTCAACCTTTTACCAGGTGGGGGTGGGCACTTATAGTTCCACACCAGAATAGGACACTCAGGGTGTGAGCAACACAAGACTTCATGCCCTTTACAGAATGTGAAAGCAATCATTCAAAGTCTTAAAGGGACAAAATCTTAGGACCTTTATATTTTGTATTTTCATCAAATGATTTGAAGGTACCCAATTGGTCAGACCTCCACTGATCAACCTACCTCCACCTCTTCCCTACTACAGAAGGAAGGGATTCTAACACATGGAGTAGTGGGAAGAGGGTGCATTCCAAGCATGGGAGATCATCTGGGCACAGACATAGAGATGGACATTTGAGAAATCTAGAGTCAATATTGAGCTTATTACACTCTTTTGGCACTGAAAGAAGTGATTATTAAATAACCAATTATTGGGGCATCCAGGTATTTTCCCTTCCTAAATCCTCATCCTCTACCAGGCCAAGCCAATACCTGAAGGACCTTGTTGAAAGATAAGATTCATTTGTTCATACCATGTGACCACTCATCCACTGAGGAATAGCTAATAGAACCCTTGTTAATAGCCAATGAGTGAAAGATACTTGTAGATTGTATATTTTTGCTAAAGGGACAAATTCAGTTTCTTTTTTGGAGGAGAGGGAGCAGAGTGGCACAGAGTATATGGTCCATCTCAGTTTCAGTAAAGCTAAGAGAGGAATGGTCTGTTCCCAGAGTCTCCTGAACCCTCATAGAATAGCCAGAGACTCTAATCTCTCCCCCTCCAGAGGATATGGAATGGCTGAGAAAAGGAAGTGATATAGACTCCCCTCCCAAAAAGAAAGTGAGGATCACAGCAATGGTACTCTGAAGATGGAAACACAGGTCAGAATAGAGCATTTGTTATTTAGTGTGTGTGAGAGAACAAAGGACTGCTTTTGAGCTAAAACACATTCTCTCCCCCCCAGAATGATAATTGCTCTTGGACAAAATCTCAATTGTCCTTCTCTTGTAATGCTAAGCTTAGTTTCTTTCTAGGTTCATCCAACTGCTAACTGGGGCCCCTCCTTTGCTCTCTTCAGCAATTTATGAATCAGGCTTATTAGTAATAGATTTAAAATTGGCACCTTCAGAGCTAAATTAGATTTGGGTGAGAAGAGGAAAGGAGAGGAGAGGGAGGAAGAGGGGAAGGGAAGGAGAAACAGGAGAGGAGAGAAGAGGAGAGGGGAGGAGAGAAGATAAAAGAAGAAAGCAGTTGAAGCTTTCAGGTTCCCCTAATAAAGAGAAAAAAAAATTAACCAAATGCAGCTGCATTAGACACATGGGTTTTCCACTCAAGGGTACAAGAGCTGGTCATCTCAACAATAGTCAGATGGTTCCTTCTTGGTACAGTGCCAGAATCAAGAGAGACAAAAGAAAACCATAGAAAGAGACATTTTTTAAAAAAGCCAGAAATTTTGAAAGTTCATAACTAGCAGAGATGAGATCAGAGACCTTATCCAATTAGCTGGGTGAATGAAGAGAAAAAAGTCTTTTTGAATCCCATGCACAATCTTCCTACAGAAAATTATGTTTTTATAAGGAAATAGAAAATCAAAAGAGATTTTCTTTTAAAATACTCTGAAGTGTATGTTTATCATGTGTTACCATTTTACAAAATAATCAAAATACATAAGTTTTAATTACATGTTTACATATAAAAAAACAAATTTGTAGAAAAACATCACATAATCATAGAATTTTAGCTCTGGGAGAAGCTACAGAGCTTAGCTAGTCTCTTAAAAGATGAAGAAATTTAAATACAGATTAAATGTCAAGAGTCAGAAGATTTATCTCTGCCATTTATTAACTATATGACCATGGATAAGTCACTTAATTATCCTAAATCTCAGTTTCCTCTTCTGCAAAATGAAGGAAATAATGCTACCTACCTTTTAGGGCTGTGAGATAGATAGATAGATAGATAGATAGATAGATAGATAGATAGATAGATAGATGATAGATAGATAAAACATTAAGCACATACTATGTACTGTGTGCTAAGAACTAGGAATATGAATAGAAGCAAACAAACAAGTCAGAATGTGTCCTCAAAAAGCTTACCTTCTAATAGGAGAAGATAACATATAAAGGGAATCTGGAAAGGGGAGAGGGTGGCAGTGTGGCAAGGAGATGGTCAGGAAGTCAGAAAGAAGCCTAGATTAGAGCCAGATAAGATGAAAGCTAGATAATCAGACCCCAAGGTGGTTCCAGCGGAGGAGTCCAAGGTCCTGTTCATAAGGGGGCAGAGATTAATGGCCTGAGAGGGGAAGGGAGTATGTGGAAATGATTGGGAAAACTTTATAAACAGTTGCTGCTGCTGTTTGTCCTTCATTTTTTAAGAAGACCAATGACATCATGAAGGTGATGCCTTGCCTTGTGAATAAATTGGATATAAGTGAGGCAAATATTGCACAAAATCCTCAGTCTTACTCTTCCAGAGTCATTAAAGTCCAGGGACAAGACAGAAGTCAAGATGGATGGCTGTGACCTGGGATGCAATGAGTGACCTTGGCATCTTCTATGTAAGAATTAATTATGAATAATAAACCAATTATAAATAGTAAACTGTGTACAAATATGAAATACTGCAGATAATAGTCCAAAATCACATAGCTAATGAATGGAAAACTGCAGCCAAGTCCTGTATACTTCCCCACTAGACCACCTTACCTTTATTTTCTGGATTTTTTTAAAATGGGGAGCAAAGTATATTTCAAGCAGATTCTGTTCACACATAGAAAAATGGTTTTTTTTTTGAGGAAAGAAGGAGAAGCAACAAACAGTGGTTGAATTAAATGGAGTGGATATTTGGAAAATATTTATTTCTTCAAGTTTTTTTTTTCTTTTTAAACTCCTTGAAGACAGGAATTACACTGGTTTATATCTTTTACATATTTTTTAGCAATATGCTAGCACTAAACAATGTCATTTTAAGGGCTTAATAAATATTTATTAAATGGAATTAAATTTTCCTTTCCTTATCCAGCTGTTGACACAACCCACATAATTCTTGCCTTCTCTCTCCTCACAACTGGACTGCTAAGGAAAAAATGTAAAAAATCCAATGTGATTCAAAGAAAGAACTTTGGACATAGCCTCAGAGTTGGGTTTAAGTCATAACTGTCCTTGGTAAGCATGGTACCACAAGCAAATCAATTCATTTATCTGAATCTGTTTTCTTATATATAAAATAAGTATAATAATACCAACACTGCAGGACTACTTGAAGGAAGATGCTTTCTAGGCTATAAAGTATTGTATAAATGAATGATTGTTATTATGAAAAGTGCTTCAAGGTTCTTATGGGAAAAAGCACAAAAAAATAGGAATTGTCAACATTAATAAAGAAAGGAATGATTCTCTGGGATTAGCATTAGCATCTTATTTTATTATAAGCAACTGGTAATGAGTAAATTTTTAATTGAAAATTATTGATACATTTTGTTTTTGACACAATACTTTCCTTCAGCAATAAAACCTACTCATAAAATAATGTCCCTGAAAAGTAAAGGAAAACCACATAATTATAATGGATGGCTCATATCACTTTGTACTTCTGTGATTTGCCTAATGTTAATAGAAAATAAGGGTTTATAACTTCACTTTGATCATACAAGGCATGAGCACAAGACTTTCTAGGCAAGCCTGTGTCTGGGATGAAGCTACCTTCTGTGTATGTCTTCTTTCCTTGAATAATATGGGCTTGTAAGATCTCAAAAAGCAATTGACATATGCCCCTGCCAGAGCACCTAAGCCATGCAATATTAGCTACCAGATTAGGTGCAGAAGAAACAGCAGCAAAGGTAGACTGGCCAAGGGGGAGAATTGCCTACAGAGAAAGAGACCATGGGGCAGAAAGAGTTCATAGGATGGTGTTGATTGGACTGTACTCAGGGGATCCAACTTGTAAAAGAGCTAATGAGCAGCCCAGCAAAAACATTTCCCAGTAAGGTTTGAATAGTAACCTCTCATCAGATGGCTAACAATTCTTAATTGCTTAGCATTCCCTTTTCTTTGTGGAGAAATAAAACTATGTGTTCCATGCAAGCTTATTCTACTCTGGGTAGCCTTTTCCTTCTTCACCCCTGCTGAAGGACCTTTTTAGACTAGAGCCAAAAATAGAATTGTTTCTCAGGAATTTGAGGTGGGAATAGAATTAAAGCATTAGGAACTTGATACCCTCAATTGAGGAGACAGGCTACCCTAGCACAATGAACTGAAGGCAAACCACCAGGGTAAATACAGAAGAGAGAATGACAAACTTTACAGTCCCTGTGACCTCAGGCTACTAAGCCAGTGTGCTGACTATGTCTATGTCTATCAATGTCTACATTCCTTAATATCAATAAAGATCAATGTGTATCAATATGGACATAAAGATTGTAATGGCAAACAAGGGATACTCAGAACCTTGTTTCAGTCCAAGTGTCTTTGAGCCTTGCCTGTGATTATAATAAGTCTTTGTGAAGAAACAGAACCCACAGTGGGAGGGACTTGACAAAGATGGGAACAGGAAGGACATAAGAGATGGGCAGAACAGGGAGGAGCTAATGACAGATAAAAAGCTCAAGCACAGCTGGGACTGAGCAGAACTGAGAAGGAGAACACTTGTGGTGGCCAGCACTCTGCTTGTATGTTCTGTCTGTGTTGATTTGTGTTTGTAATTTGTGTTGATTTCTCAGACCTTGTTTGTGTCTGTGTTGATTTTACAGGCAGATAGCGAATTGGTGATGGTGCTGGCAATGTGGATGAATGTTGTTTTGGCTCTGCTAAGCTTTGTCTTCCCAGAAACAGAAACTGCAAAGGACTTGAGGTGGATTGGACACTGTGAGCTTCAATATGGAATAGGAACTGGATGAGGACCTGGATGAGGAGCTGAGAGCTGCCTGCCTGTGAATCCAGGTGATGGTTGGGTGAATTCAGGCAAGAGCTGGACCCATGGAAGAGGAACCATGGAATTTGGGAGCCAGCCTCAAGCCAAGATGAAAAGACTTCTCCTTGAGTACTTAGTGCTAACTGACAAGGTCATGATTTACTGTTATCTAGGGGTGGAGAACTTTGTACTTTGTACCTTGTACTCCTTAAGGCTGATTGAGTTAAGGATGATAGGAAGCTAGTCTCCAATCAAGAAGAAAGAAGACTTTCTGACTGATGAGATTAAGACAATGTGACCTAGGGGAGGATTGTTCCTTAAAGATGATTGAGTTAAGGACTTACCAAATGATATGTGACCACTTTAATGATAAGTTGTTATGTTATATCATTGTGAATGCTATACTTTGGTTTCTGTGAATGTTTTGCTTTAGTTTACTGCTGAGTAAATAGAGAGTTCACTATGTGAACAGAACTTAAAGTTATTCATAGCAGCAGTCCTCTAGAAAGCTGCTCGTGTTTGGCTTTACAAAGATGCACATAGATATTATATATAGATATGGAGGTAGAGCTATATTGTATGTAGATATACCTATATGTAACTGCAATAATTTCTATTGGGTGTCCATCTAACTTTATATCACAATTAGGCAATAGTTATTGTTCATCCACTTGGTTTTTCTTATCTGAATGGTTGAATTCTCTTGAATGATTATAAATCTCTTTTAGAAAGTTCTCCGATATTTCTGGACTTGATCCAAAAGAAACATCTTGAGGACTTCATCATCTATAAGGATAGACTTAAATTCTATGTAAGCTCCCAGGAACAAAGGCCCAAACTTTTATTATCAGCAGATACTGGATGTTACATGCATGGTTAAACACAGTGATATCTGAAGTATTGAAGGTCACAGAGAGGGCAATGGAAAGATGTATGATGGTTGTGGGCAAGCTGTTATCTAAAGCAAGCAGTAATTTGGAAGAAGGTCTGGAATAAAGTGTGTCATCAGGAAAATGTAGGATTGAGAAGGAATATATTCTGGTCCATGTTGAGGTCAAAGGGTGACAGAAAGACAGCTTGATGTCAGGAGAAAGTAAGAAATGACTCCAGTATGTTGGATGAATCTTCTCTAGAAATTTTATTAGGGTAGACATCCATCTATCTATGACAGTGATCTCTATAATTAGGGAGGCACATCTATATTGCTAAGATCAAAGAAACATTTGAATCTAAATTATCACAGATATGACTGCTATGAATGTGTGTGTGTGTGTGAGTCTTTTCTTGTCAGTAACCTTCTTAACATATATTCCCAGTAGTGGGGTATCTGAATCAAATAATGTGAACAATATAATAACTTTTCTTGAATGGTTTCAAATAATTTTCTAAACTAATTGCACCTATCCATAGCTCTGCCAAGAGTGAATTAGCAAATACACTTTTCTATCCAAATTCCAGAAGCATATTTCCACATCTTTTAACATCTTTTCTAAATTGGCGGATTTTGACATTCTTCTAAATTGCTAGTGATTTGAGCCAATTTTCCATATAGTTGCTAAAAGTCTCTATTTATTTTGATGGAAACTTCATATTCTTTACTATGTCAATTCACTTTACATTTTGAATGGCAAACTTTTATTAGGGATCTTTAATGCAAAGGTTTTATCCCATCTTTACCTTTTTTTCTGTTTCTAGCTGCATTTTTTTTTTTGCGAAAAAAAATCTTAATTTCATCTATTTTCCCTAATAGTCTATGTTCTTTGGTTTGTTAAATATTTGACTTCTGTATATCCATTTTTAGGTCTTGATTAAGTAGGCTGTTGCTCTGATCTATTTAACTATTTTATGTCCATTACTAGGTTTGTGTGTTTGTTTTTAAAATATTTATTGCTTTGCAATGTAGTTTGAGGTCTGGGATTACTTCCAACTATTTTTAAAAAATATTATTCAATATTTTTTTTACCTTTTATTCTTTCAAATACATTTTATTGTTATTTTATTTAATTCTATAAAATTTATATTGGACAACTTGCTTGCTAGGGTACCAAATCTGTAGAATAATTTAGGTAATTGCAAAATCTTTCAATTATTGGTATGATCCAGCCATAAAACAAAGACAATGTGACCAATTCTTTTGGTCTTCCTTTATTTCTATAGAAAATATTTTGGGGCAACTAGGTGGCACAGAGAATAGGCCCTGGACAGGAGGACCTGAGTTCAAGTCCAGCCTCAGACACTTAATACTTACTGTGTGATCTTGGGCAAGTCACTCAACCCCAGTTGCCCTGCCTTCCCCCCAAAAAAATGCAAAAAAAGTTGCAGCTGTGCAATATTTATAAGTTCTTTATATGTCATGGAAGTTTAAATCCTATGGTTAATCAATTTTCCTGTGATGTTAATTGAAATTTCTCCTCTTGTCTCTTCTTCCTGAATTTGGTTAGTAATATGTCAAAATCCTGATGACTTTTTACAGGTTTATTTTGTATCTTGCTATTTTACAGAAGTGGTTTTCTCAGTAAATAGCTTTGCTTTTTTTCCCCCAAGCCTCACTAAGGAAACAATCATACTATCTACAAATAGAAACAATTTTGACTCCTATTTACCAGTAATTATTCCTTTAAGTCCTTTTGCCTGTCCTATTGCTAATAGGGACAAGGGACATTCTTGCTTCATCCCGTCCTTATTGGAAAGCTTCCAAATGTTTCTGTTATAAATAAAATGCTAGTTCTTGGCATTAGATAGATGCCATGATCATATTAAGAAAAAATTCTGTCATTTGTACGTTTTTCACTGTTAAGAAAATTGTTCAAGGTTTATTCTGCAGCTATCAACAATATGATTAGTTATGCCAATAGTCTTCCTCCTGTTAAACCACTCTTACAATCCTGGTATAAATCAATCCTGATCATAATGAGTAATTCTCTGAATATATTATTGTAGCCTCTGCTAATATTTTATTTAATAATTTATACCAACATTCAGTGAAGCTATCAGTGCAGTCTATAGATTTCTTTCTCTATCTTTTCTCTATTTGGAGCACCAGCACCATATTTGTCTCAAAGAAGGGATTTAGTAAGATGTCGTTTTTTAAAATTTTATCAATAGTTTATGAAATGGTGATTATTTGTTCTTAAATGTTTGATAGAATTAAGTTGTAAATATATTTGTGTGGGCAGCTCCCTTTACAAATCCTTGATTTCTTTCTGAGATCATGTTTCTTGGATTGCCTATTTCTTTTTATTTTTAACAATTGGTGTATTTTTGTATATCTTTATGCAAAGTTTTTAATTTTGTTGACATTTACTCAAATATTCAAATTGATCCCTGGTTTCACTGATTTGGATATTTTCTCCAGTAATTCATATTATAGCACATCCATGCTTGGCTATCTTGTACAACTCTACCCCTTATTCTAGACAAAGTTCACCTGAGGGGTGGATCCAATTTGCTGATGCCTCCTTCACATTTTCCTGACATTAGAAAGGTACCAGTGATACACTAGTGCTATATACCTGTCATCCCTCACCCTCATCCAGTGACCAGTCAGTCTTTCCTTCCTATCACACATTTCTCTAATGATATCCTTTAATTCTATTTTTCCCCAAATTTCCTCATTGGTATTATATCAAATATATCAAAGCCTTCTCATACTACTGTAGACTTTTACATTGGATTCTTTGTAACATTGATTTTTAGTTCTTTGGAGACTATTGTACTTCATGTCTTTCTTTCATATGGCAATACTAGCAATACAAGAACTCTGGTATAAAAAGTGTACCTCTGTTTCCCATAAATAGTTATTAAAGAAGCTCTGAAATTTTCCAATGGCAACATAGTCTGCTATTCTTCTCCTATTCAACTCTGTGCCCACGTTTTTGTCCATATGTGTTGTCTGTCTCAGATATGCATAGTGATGATCAACAAACTCTATTAGTTGTCCATCCAACTGTATGTCCTAAATTGGACAATAGATAATCTTCATCTACTTGTTTTTTCCTATGTTGATGGGCAGGTCAAACTCTATTAAGTGGTTACAGATTTATTCATTCACCTCATTATTTACTTTTTTATGTATTCATTCATTCACACATCTAATTCATTCATTTATTCACTCATTTATCTATTTACCCATCTATTCATTCATTCATTTGTTTATTGAAGGCTTTGTGGTGTTCCAGGTTTTGATTCAACCGACACAATTTCATTTACAAACTGGAGCATTTGGAGACCTTCATCATTAGCAGGGAATCCCTTTTCAACCTAGATTCTGCACTAGACTTTCTCTATTGCAAGAGGAATACTTTTGGCAAGCATATTTCTCCTTGTTTTGTGCTTCATTTGTTGCTTATCTTAAAACAGTTGGTGAAGAGGGTTATTTCTGCTCTATCTCTCAAGGAATCTTAAATGATTTTTAATTCATGAATGGGAGATACATTGTTAGAAGAAATCTTTTGACACCTCTTGTTCTACTAAGTCAAATGCTTTTTCATAATCAATAAGCAATAAATATTGTGAAATTTTGTATCCTCTCCATCTTTCAGTAAATTATGCAATTGAAGTTGCTGACATGAAATTGAATATAACATTTTCTGGTGATTTTCTTTATTTCTTCTCCATTTGTTTTGACTCTTTGTACTCCCCTTTCTTTTTTTTTTTTGACTCCCCATTTTCCCTTTCTTATTTCTGATTTTGATCATTTAGTTCTCCCCTTCTTTTTTTTTAAAAAAAGGTAAATTATCTAATATTTTTATCTCTTTATTAATCTTTTCCTAAGTAAAATAGCTTTTAAGAAATTTATCAGCTCCAAAGGCATTTTTTTTAGTTTTGTTCATCTATTCTTTGATTTTATAATTTCCACCATTTTTCCTTGCTTTTTTCTAGTTTTAAAAATTCATGAGATTCTAGGGAGATGGAGCCAAGATGATGGAATAAAGGCAGGGACTCACCTGAGATCTTTCCCAAATCCCTCCAAATACCTTTAAATAATGACTCTAAACAAATTCTAATGTGACAGAACTCACAAAAAGATGAAAAGAAAGAATTTCTCAGCCCAAGACAACTTAGAAAGTTGGCATGAAAGGTCTGTTGCACCAGGGTGAGAAAGGAGCACAATTCAGCATAGGCCATGCCAGTACAGCCCCAGCCCCAGCAAACCAGGCATAGGTCTTGGAAGTCACTGAATCAGCAGTGGCAGTGGCAGTTTCTAGACCTCTCAGCCCACAGAAAGTAAGGAGATTGGACAATGGGTCAGAAGAAGATTTGCAGTTGTCCCTTTGCTGGCAGCAGGGTCAAGAGTCTGCTCCATTGCCTATACTTGGATCTGAGCCACACTCTTGGGTCTTAGTCCCAGTGTGAGAAGGAATACTAGCATATCAGAGCTTGTGGCCACAGGGAGCAGGAACCCTGGTCACAGTTCCAGGGTTGAAAAGAATGCTTGTGGTCACTCACAAACCAGTGCACAGTATAGGAGAGCAGTAAACAAACCTCTTCCTAGATCATACCACCTTGGAAGGGTCAAAAACTTACAGGTCCCTTGAATTATCTCTGAAAATAGCTGCACAAAAACCTGAAGCTTGGGACAGTGCCCCCTCCACTTGGGAAACATAGAGTTAAAAGTCAAGAAATAAGCTGGAAAAAATCTGACCATAGAAAGTTACCATGGTGACAAGGAAGATCAAAACACACATTTAGAAGATAGCAAAGTCAAAATTCCTGTATCCAAAGCCTCAAAGAAAAGTATGAATTGGTCTCAGGCCATGGAAGAGCTCAAAAAGAATTTGGAAAATCAAGTAAGAGAGGTAGAGGAAAAATTGGGAAGGGAAATGAAAATAATGAAAAACGAGTCAACAGCTTGGTAAAGGAGGCAAAAAAAATACTGAAGAAAATAACACCTTAAAGAAGATTAGGCCAAATGGTAAAGGAGGTACAAAAATCCAGACCCTTGCAAGTCAGCCAGCATTTTCTTCCATAGACAAGCAAGTCTACGCAGCCATGCCCATCAATAGCTTTCGATCAGGAATGAATTCTCCACTAAGAACAACTCCAGACAAGTCTCACTTTGGACTAATAGTTGGTGATTCCCAGCATTCATTTCCCTTTTCAGGTGATGAGGCAAACCATGCTTCTGCTACATCAACACAGGACTTTTTAGATCAAGTGACTTCTCAGAAGAAGGCTGAGGCACAGCCTGTCCACCAAGCTTACCAAATGAGCTCCTTTGAACAGCCCTTCCGACCTCAATACCATGGAACAAGAGCTGGAATGGCTTCCCAATTTAGCACTGCCAATGGACAAGTGAACCTACGGGGACCAGGGACAAGTGCTGAATTTCCAGAATTCCCTTTGGTGAATGTAAATGATAATAGAGCTGGGATGACATCTTCACCTGATGCCACAACTGGCCAGACTTTTGGCTAATTAAAAAAATGTAAATAATATTGGCACTTTAGAACAGATTAATCAAGAGTGGGTTTGCTCTGTAAAAGATGGAGTGCTGTACAGACTTAAGAGCAATGTGTTATAACAAAAGTAAGCTGATATGAATAGCAAGATAATCCAATAACTGAATTTTTTTTTTCGTTTTGGTTAGTCATCATTCATTGAACTGCCTTACATGTTGCCACCTTTATAGAAGCAATGTATTACTTATTTTAAACCAGAAACTTGCTATTCTACCTACACCAAGTTTAAAAAAAGAAAACAAAACAACAGCAACAAAAAAATAAGACTTTCGCACAATTGTTTCCTGATATCATTGTACATTCTTGGGAAATGAGTAATTGTGTGAAATTTACACATACTGTTTATGAGTTTTTCAGCATAGACATTGCACTTCAGCAGGGAATCTTAATATACTTTGCAGACAGAGTGAACTTAAAAGTTTAAATGTCAAGAGATTATGGCTTAAAATTAATGTATTCTATAGGAAAAAAAATCTTCCATCTTTTGAAAAAAAAAACCCGAACAATATGCCATATACCCTTGATTTTCATTTTGCATTATATTGAGCTGTGTTTTCTGAGGAGGAAATAGTAATAAAAAATCTGATAGTCTAAGAAAAAAAAAGATTAGGCCAAATGGTAAAGGAGGTACAAAAATCCAACAAAGAAAAGAATTCCTTGAAAATCAGAACCAGCCAAGTGGAAAAAGAAGCACAAAATTCGCTGAAGAGAACTCCTTAAAAAGTACAATTGATCAAAAGCTCATTGAAGAAAATATTTCCTTAAAAGTTAGAATTGGGCAAGTGGTAGTTAATGACTTTGTGAGACATCAAAAAAACAAAATCAAAATATGAAAAAATAGAAGAAAACATGAAATATCTCATTGGGAAAACAAGTGACATGGAAAATAGATCCAGAAGAGATAAGTTAAGCCTTATTAGACTACCTGAAAGTCATGACAAAAAAAAAGAACCTGGACATCATCTTTCAAGAAATTATCAAGGAAAACTGCCCTGGTCTTCTAGAACCAGAGGGTAAAATATAAAGTTAAAGCATTCATGATCACCCCCTGAAAGAGATGCCAAAATGAAAACTCTCAAGAATATGATAGCCAAACTCCAGAGTTCCCAAGTTGAGGAGAAAATACTGCAAGCAGCCAAAAGGAAACAATTCAAATATCATGGAACCACAATCAGGATAACACAAGATTTAGCATTGTCTTCATCAAAGGATCAGGCTTGGAATATGATATCTGGAGGGCAAAAGAGCTAGAATTACAACAAAGAATTACCTACCCAGCGAAACTGAGTATAATCGTTGAGGAAATAAATACACATTCAATGAAATAGAGGACTTTCAAGCATTCTTCATGAAAAGACCAGAGCTGAATAGAAAATTTGATTTTCAAATACAAGACTCAAGAGAAGCATAAAAAGGTAAACAGGAAAGAGAAATCATAAGGGATTTGATAAGGTTAGACTGTTTATATTCCTACATATGAATATTACATTAATGACTCCTAAAAACTTTCTTATTATTAGAGCAATTAGAAGGAGTAAACATAGACATAAAGCATACGTGTGAGTTGAATGTGATAGTATGATTATCTTTTAAAAAAATTAAAGAATGAGAAAGAAGAATGCACTGGTAGAAGGGGAAAGTGGACATAGGATGGGATGTTTTCTGACATAAAAGAGGCCTGAAAGAGATTTCATAGTGAATGGGCGAAATGGGGGAAGCAGGAAGGGGAGCACATAAATCTTGCTTTCATCATATTTAGCTCAAAGAGAGAATAACATACACACTCAGCTAGGTGTAGAAATCTATCTTATCCTACAGGAAAGTAGGGAGGGAAAGGGATAAGAGAAGGGTGGGGGTAGCTGATAGAAGGGAGAGAAGTTGGAAAGAGGCCAAAGTCAGAAGCAAAACATTTTTTGAGAATGGACAAGATAAAAGGAGAGAGAGTAGGATAAATAGTCATATAAAGATGCTCTGAATTACTATTGATGAGAAAAATGCAAATTAAAATAATTCTGTGCTACTACCTTACACCTGTCAGAATGGTTAATATGACAGAAAAGGAAAATGACAAATGTTAGAGTGGGTGTGGTAAAATTAAAACACCTATGCACTGTTGGTGGAGTTGTGAACTGATTCAACCATTCTGGAGAACAATGTGGAATTATGCCCAAAGGGCTATAAAACCATATATACCCTTTGACTAAGCAATACCACTGCTCTGTTTTTATCCCTAAGAGATAAAAAACAAAAAGCAAAAGGATCTATGTGTACAAAAATATTTATAGTAGCTCTTTTAGTTGTGGCACAGAATTGGAAATTCAGGGGATGTCCATCAATTGAGAAATGGCTGAACAAGTTGCTGTATATGATTGTGATAGAAAACTATTATGCTTTAACAAATGATGAGCAGGATATTCCCAGAAAAACATGGAAAGACTTACATAAACTGATGCAAAGTGAAATGAACAGAATCAGGAGAACATTGTACATAGTAACAACAATATTGTATGATGATCTACTATGAATAACTTAGATATTCTCAACAATACAATGATCCAAGACAATTCGGCAGGATTTATGATGACAGGTGCTATCCATTTCCAGAGAAAGAACTGGGAGAGTCTGAATGCAGATCAAAGACACTTTTTCTTTATTTTTCTTGGGGATCTTTTTTGTCTGTGTTCTCTTTCACAGAATGTCCTATATGGAAATATGTTTTGCATGACTACATGTGTATAATTTGTGTCAAATTGCTCACCTTCTCAATGTGGAGGGGTTGGGGTGTGGGAAAGGAAAGGAGAGAATTCAAAACTTGAAATTTTGAAAAATAAATGTTAAAATTGCTTTTATATGTAATTGGGGAAAATATTAATTATGATTTTAAAAATAAATCTGTGTTCCAGTGACTGAGTAAAAAAATTATTTCTTGATTTTCTGGTTTTTAAAATAGCATTCTATATGCATTAGTATTTTCTTTCTCTTTTTTTGTTTATATAAGTATTTAGAGATGTAAAATCTCTAAGAACTACAGGAACTTCATCCTATAAATTTAGGCATGTTGTCTCATGGTTATCCTTTTCCTTTAATTTTTTTTTACTATTTCTGTGATTTGCTTTTTGGTACACATTCCACATAACATCATTTAGTCTTTATCTGTCTGTCTCTTTTGCTCATATTCCCCTATTTTATTGAATTATAGGATCATAGATTTAGAGCTAGAAAGGGTCTCAGACACCATCTAGTCCAGCCCTCTCATTTTACAGTTGAGAAACTAAAGCTCAGGGACATTAAGGAATGTCTCCAAGGTCAAACAAGAAATAAACATCATAGGAAGAATTTGGATCTAAAGTCTATCATTACATTAGTCAATATTCTTCCTACTATGCTACATTGCTTCCCTTAGCATCATTTTTTTAAAGCCCAGAAAATTTCACTATTTCTCCTTTTATGTCATAGTTCTTTGAGATTATTTACTTTGGTTAATAGAGACCTTATGTATTCTTATTATTCTGCTCTTTTTGTTCTAATATTTCTTGTTACATCTCTACATTTTCAAGTTCTCTCTCTTCCATTCTCATTTTCAGGGTACTCATGTTATATTTTTCCACATTTTTTCTCTAAAATTCTTTGTGAAGTTCTGATTTTTTGTTTGTTTTATTTGGAAGCCCCTTTTCCCCTCTTTATCACATCCTCTCTTTTATGAAGTTTTTCCACCTCTCTAGAGTTTTCTGTGATAGTTCCTTTCCCTTTTTAAGGTATTCTCCTTGTAGTTACTATAGATTTATTCCCTTAATCTTTTTTTTTTAAAAGAGAATTCTGTATCCTTCTACTCAACAATCATTTTTCACTATATTAGGTTTTTTTCTGTGTACTCTTTTCTTTAGGCTCTCTGATAGTTTTCTAAGGGTTTTTTATTCCTCTCTTTTGTTGTTGTAGTTTCTTCCTTTATTTGACAGATTACCTCATTGGTTAAAGGTAAGGAAAAGAATCGGTGATCTCTCATTCACCCACCTTGCAAGATCACTTTGTTAATTGCTTTAAAAAAAAAAATCAGCCATCGAACTTTAGAAGACCATGACTGAAATCATAGATTCTCCACTTCTAAACCACAAAGAATATGGTAGTTCTACTCTCTGGCTCCACCTAGAGAAAATGGATCAATTTACAGGGTTGCTAATCATTCCTTTTGCCCTTTGTGGAGAGAGAGCTACATCAGGGTTATGTTTTAAGTAATTACCCTTTCAGATCATAATGCCAGAAGCCGCAGAGTTTGTTGTTCATATTTATTTCTAGCTTCTAAGATTCTGGATTATTAATGAGGCTCTCTCTTGACAGCTGGATTTGGCCATAGCTGGAAAAAAAAAACCAGTCCAAAATACATAAAATCATAAAATGTCAGAAAGTTAAGGATCTTAGAAAGGACTGATTTCAACCCCCTAATTTTACATGTAAGGAAACTGAGGCCAGAAGAGATCAAATTGCTTTTCCGATGTAATAGTTGATGGCAGAGCTAAGGTTATAACCCTCGTTCTTCTGACTCCATTTCTAGTATAGTTTTGACTACACCACACTGCATTGTAATAGCATTGGCCACAGCCCATGGCCAATACCACAGAACCTTCAGAAAAGCTTGGCCAGTCTACCCTCAGTCTCTGGCAGAGCCAGATATGCCAAAAGTGCTGACTGAGAGGAAAACTAATGACATGATAACACTTTTTGCTCCTGTCAACTGCTCTGCCTCATATTAGTGTTACCTTCTTTTTGCAGATAAGGAAACTGAGGATCAAAGAGATATTAAGAATTTGCACATAATTGCATACCTATCATGTGGCTTATGTAGGATTAGACCCTAGACCTTCTTACTTCAAATCTAAGATTTTTTTTTCTGCTCTACCACATGGCCTCATAAAGGTTTCTCTTTTGGAGTTTGCCTACTAGGCATTAATTTCCAATAACTTTCAATAATTAGGATTTGTAAAAAGAATAGCCTTAGATCCTGTGTCCTAAATTTGAGGCCCAGAAAAAAATCTGGTTACGGTAAGTATGGCATAACTAGCAATCACATCTTACCACTAACTAATTAGCTAGCAAGAAAGGAAAACAAATTAACTGCCTCAGTACAAAAAATATCTTACCAGTTTGACTGAATCATCTAGATTTAATGAAAGTATTTTGGAGGGCTAAGCAACCACTGAATCATTGGTACCACCACTTTTTCCCATTTAAAATATTTCTGGGGGGGTGGGTGTAGCAACAACTCATATTTACATAGTGTACTATAGTTTGCAAATGTCTTTCCTTATAAAATCCTTAGTGCTGGAGGAGAAAATTAGGGTTCAGAGAAGAAAAATAACAACCCTAAGATCACACAATTAGTAAGATGTAGGATCTGATCCAAGTTTTCAAACTTCCAGTCTAGGTGGCATCCCACCAAGGTCTTAAATAGAATGAGGCCATGAGCCCTTTAGCCCTGACTAATGAGTCCACCGAGGGCAGAGCACACTTCCTCCCACAGAAGTACACTCCTTCCCTGAGGCTAATCATCACATCTTGTCATTCAAAACCACTTTTACCACAAGCCAGGGTACTCTGGAGCCTGCATGAACAGGCTATCTCAAGATCTGATTATTAAATTTCCAATGTGATCATTACACCTTGAAAATTGCCAAATGCTATAAAATTGGGACTTTATTTTTTAATTGTTTAGACCGAAAGAAGGGCCCCAGAAAATGTGAATAATGCAGATTAAACTTAAAAGTGTGTACATTTTCCCCCCAGAGTTGTTTTCACCAGCTTACCTTCACCCTCGGAATTCAGAAATCCAAGGAAAAATCAGCTGCCTCTCATGGAATATCAACAGTACTATCCAAGTATGATGAGGGGAAATAGGAAAATTTTCACTGCCTCAGTGTTGCTGATAATTTAGGGTAATTTATTAGTCCAGACAAATTCTAGGTGCTCAATTAAATCTAGATAGAAGTGGTTGAAGCTCTCCTTGTCTAACAAAAATCATTCATACTATAAGCATTTCATTTTAATGTCAGCTGCCAGCAATATACTAATCATCTTTCTTACAAGTGGATTCAATCATAGATGGAACAAGCTTGATTAATCCTTAATTAGGCTATAGAGACATAGACCTAAATTTCCTTTTCAAATAGCATTTGATTCAGAGAACAATAAAAATAATTCACATTTATATAGTTTTTTTTGTGATTATAAAAGACCTTCACATTTTTTATTTCTGATGAAATAAAAAAACTTAAAAACTCTAAAAGATAGGAAGGACAGAGGTAGAACTAAGATGGTAGAGTAAAGGAAGGGAATCACTTGAGTTCTCCCCCAAATCTTTCAAATACTTCTTTAAAATAACTGCAAACAAATTCTAGAGTAGCAGAATCCACAAAAAGACCAAGTAAAACAAGTTTGCAGCTCAAGAAAACTTGGGAGGTTGGCAGGATAGGTCTGTTGCACCAGGGTGAGAGAGGAGCAGGCTGTGTCAGCACAAACAGCCCCCAGAAAACCCAGAACAGGCCTTGGGGAATAGAATTACTGGCAGCAGGGACAGTTTCCAGACCTCTCAGCCCACAGACACAAAGGACAGCTTGGAGGGTCACCAGGAAGGTCTGTCAGACCTGGGTGAGAGTGGAGCTCAGTCTGCTACAGGCCACAGCAGCAAAACCCTGGCCACAGCAAACCAGGAACAGTCTTGAGAGTGACTGAATCAGCAGAAGCAGTGGCTGCTTCTAGAACTCTCAGCCAACATATGGTAACAGGGTCAAACAACTGAACAACTGAGATTATAAGGTTCTCTTTGATAGCACTAAGGCAGGATTCTGTTTCTTTGCCTATACTTGGATCTGGATCACAGTCCTTGGTGGCAGTCCCAAGACAAGGAGGAGCATTAGCATAGCAGAGCTTGCAGCAGCAGTGGAGAAGAGACCCTTCTCAGAGTTACAGGGAAGAAAAGAATGTGAGTGGTGGCTCATAGACCAGAGCACAGACCAGGAGAGCAGTAAACATCTCTCCTTAGAACATACCAACTTGGAAGAACTGAAAACTTACAGGTCCCTAGAAGTATCTCTAAAAACAGTTTTATAAAACCCCTGAAACTTGGGACAATATGCCCTCCACAGTGGAAGCAGAGACTTACCTTAACAAAGAGTTAAAAAGTCAAGTAATTGGTGGGAAATAGTAGGGGGGGAACCTCTGAATATAGAAAGTTACTATGGTGATAAAGAAGATCAAAATACACTCAGAAGAAAACAACAAAATCGAAGCTCCTATACCTATATAGTCTCAAAAAAATATGGATTGGTCTGAGGCCATGGAAGAGCTCAAAAAGGATTTAAAAAGTAAAGAAGAGTGGTAATAAAAAAAAATTGGGAAGAGAAATGAGAGTGATGCAAGAAAACCATGAAAGAAAAGCATCATTAGACAAATGGAAAAGGAAGTCCAAAAGCTCACTACAGAAAATAATACCTTAAAAATTAGTATAGAGCAAATGGAAGCTAATGACTTCACAAGAAACTAAGAAACAATGAAATAAAACCAAAAGAATGAAAAAAATATAAGATAAAATGAAATATCTCATTGGGAAAACAACTGAACTGGAAAAATAGATCTAGGAGAGAGGATTTAAAACTAGACTGCCTGAAAGTCATAATCAAAAAAGAGCCTGGACATCATCTTTCAAGAAATTATGAAGGAAAACTGCCCCGATATTCTAGAGCCAGAGGGTGAAATAGAAATTGAAAGAATCCACCAATCACCTCATGAAAGAGATCCCAAAATGAAAACTCCCAAAGTATCTTAGCCAAATTTCAGAGCTCCCAGGTCAAGGAGAAAATATTAAAGGAGTCAGAAAGAAACAATTCAAGTGTAGTGGAGCCACAGTCAGGATAACACAAGATTTAGCAGTTTATACATTAAGGGATTTGAAGGCTTAAAATTTGATATTGCAGAGGGCAAAAAAGCTAGGGTTATAACCAAGAATCACCTACCCATCAAAACTAAGTATAATCCTTCAGGGGGAAAATTGGATTTTTAATGAAGTAGAGGACGTGTAGGCATTCTTAATGAAAAGACTAGAGGTAAATAAAAGAATTGACTTGCAAATACAAGACTCAAGAGAAGCATGAAAAGTAAAGAGAAAAGGGGAGTCATGAGGGACTTAAGTTAAAACTGTTTACATTTTTGCATGAGATGATATTTGTAACTCATAAGATCTTTCTCATTATTAGGGCAGTGAGAACTGTATATCGATAGAGGGCACAGGTGTGATTTGAATATGAAGGGATGCTATCTAAAAATAAAATTAAGGGGTAAGAGAGGAATGTACTCAGAGAAAGGGAAAGGGAGAGGTAGAATGGGGGTAAATCACTTCACATAAAAGAGGCAAGAAGCACCTTTTACAATGCAGGGAAAAGATGTGGTGAGTATGAGTGAGTGAACTTTACTCTCATCAGAATTGACTCAAAGACATAATAACATACACATTCAATTGGGTATAGAAATCTATCTTAGCCTACAGGTAGGAAAGGAAGGGCATAAGGGAAAAGAAGGAGGTGATAGAAGGGAGGGCAGATTGGGGGAGGGGATAGTCAGAAGCAAAACACTTTTGAAAGAATAGAATAAAGGGAGGGAGGGAATAGGATGGAGGGAAATACAGTTAACAATAGTAACTGAAAAAAATTTTGCAACAAGTTCCTGATGAAAGTCTCATTTCTTAAGTATACAGAGAAGTGAGTCAAATTTATAAAAACAGGAACCATTCCCCAATTGATAAATGATAAAAAAAAATGATCAGTTTTCAGATGAACTAATCAAAACTGTCTATAGTCATATGAAAAAATACTTTAATTTATTATTGATTGGAGAAATGCAAATTAAAACAATTCTGAGGTAATAACTATTAGACTGACTAATAGGACAGAAAAGGTAAATAACAAATGTTGTAGGGGATATGGGAAAATGAGACATTAATGTACAGTTTGTGGAGTGATGGACTGATTCGATCATTCTGTAGAGCAATTATGAACTATGTGCCAAAGGTTATAAAACTGATGGGGTGCTTGGTGTCTATATTTGTAATATCAGTTTGTAACATCAGTCTGTAATATCAGTTTGTAATATCAGTTTGTAACGTCAGTTTGTTAAATCAATTTGTAAAACCAGTCTGTAAAATCACATTTCCCCTTCCCCAGTCTCAGAGCATTAACTCTGCCCCTTCACCCTGCCAGCACTCTGCCTAGCAACAACTCATGAATTGTTTATCTCTGCTTGGAACAATAACAAGCTACACCTATGAATCCTTCACTAAACCATCTATAAACATTTTAGCTTAGGCGAATATTATCTCCCCTTAGTATAGTGGCCAGCTGCATCCATAAATCCTTCAATGCGCTATCTATAGGTTAACTCCTTAGCCAATTATACACATACTGAGTCTCCGTTAGCCTTGGTTCCCAAAATCCATCTTGTCAAACATGACATTGATGGTGGCAGACTAGGCACTTCTCAGTCAGCCCTGACCACTAGCTGACTTAGTGATGTTTCAGGCCTAAAACCACACCTCCAGGTAGCCCCCCTTTGGGATATTTCCCAGTGAATTATGGGCAATATGCCGGCTCAGTTGATATTAAAAGTGTATGTCCCTTTAAGTACTGACCACTCCTCAACTCCTCCCTAATCCCACCCTTACTCACCTAGTTAGCATAATTGACATCTGATTTACTGTCTTGGCTCCTTAAAACTATACCTGTGACTTCTTTCAAGTTTGCAGGTTCCCTAACAATCCCTGACCACTGTAAAGCGTAACAATAAACTTTTACAATACTGACTTCAAGTTTGCTTGAGCCTAGTGAATTCATTACAGACTAAGGGACTCTGGTCTTAGATTGGAGCCCAATATAACCTATTGTCATTTCCCCCACCCCCCCAACCATCAAAACCATGCATGCCCTTTGACCTAGTAATACCACTACTAGGTCTGCATCCCAAAAGAGATTAAAAAAAGGAAAGGACCTATATGTACAAAAATATTTATAGCAGCTCTTTTCTAGGGGGCAAAGAATTAGAAATTGAGGGGATGCCCATAGATTGGGGAATGGGTTGAACAAATTATAGCATGTGGTTATGGTTCAGTACTATTGTACTCTAAGAAATGATGATCAGGATGCTCTCAGAAAAACCTGGAAAGACTTACATGAACTGATGCAAAGTAAAACATACTGTATACAAAGTAACAACAATATTGTAATAAGATCAGCTATTCTCAACAATACAAGGATCCAAGACAACCCTGAAGGAGTGGTGATGAAAAATGCTATCCATCCCAGAGAATGGTGTCTGAATACAGATTGAAGTGTACTTTTTTTTAACTTTATTTTTCTTGAGGGTTTTTTTTGGTCTATGTTTTCTTTAACAACATGACTATTATGGAAATATTTTGCATGACTACACTTTGACTTGCCTGAGATCACACTGCTGGATTAGTTGGGACTCAAACTTAGTTTTTCTGACTCCAAGTTTAAGACATTTTGCACTAGAAAGTCATCAGTTTATTATTTTATGGGTCAAAATTATTAGCTAACATTATAATAGAATTCTCTAAATTGAGCGATACTTTCCCAAAACATTCCTTCTAGGGATAAATGTAAATTTAAATATTATTTAATTATGTTTAATATTAAAAAAACAAAGGTTGGTTGACTGGTTGAAAGAATTATAGTTGAGTTTTTTAAAAATGAGGAAAAATCTCAAGGTGGGGGAGGCATGGTTACTTAGCAGTATTCCAGGAAAAGAAAGAAAGAAAAGAATGGGAATGAGGGTGTTAGTGAACTTCAGTCTCAATATGAGTTCGAGTAGCTAGGTGCTGAAGTGGATAGAGCACTGGGCCCAGAATTAAGAAGACTCAAGTTCAAACATAGCCCCAGATATTTTCTAGCTGTGTAACCTTGGACAAATTATTTAACTACTTTCTGCCTTAGTTTTCTCATCTTTAAAATGGGGGCAATAATAACACCTACCTCCCAGGGTTATGAGATAATACTTGTAAATAAGATAATATTTATAAAGTGCTTAGCCCAATGCCAGGCACATAAGTGCTATATGAATATTAGCTATTACTATTGTTATGAGGTAGCAATGTAATATGGCAGCCAGAAAAAAAAAAAAACTAATTTGATGTGGAGCAGCCTTAAGAGATGCATAGCTTCTGAGAACGAGAGGTAACTATTCCTTTGTATTCTGTCCTAGTGATTGCATAGTTCTGAACACGGCAGCTCAAAATGGACCACAAGGATAAATTTGGCTGTGTCTAAAGGAGTGCAATCCAATTCAATAATCCAATAAATATTTGTTAAGTACCTTCTAATACCAGGCACTGTAGTGTGTGTGTGGGGGGGAGGGAGTGTATACAATTAATAAAAAGAAAGTTCCTGCCCTTAAGGAGCTTACAATCTAATTCAAGGAGAAAACACATGAAAGGAAGCATGAAAGGGTTGGAGGAAACCAAGAGGTATTTTGTTCCATGGAGTTAAAATCACTTAGACCAGCAGATGCAGACCTGAGTCAGCTGAGAGAGTCCAATTTTTGCCCTCTATAAAGGAAGGCATTGGGAGGAGTTTGGCACTCCATTCTCCGTACAATCAGAGGGGAGAAGAGTCTGAGGGAGGTGGTGAGATTAGAATAACCAGGAAGATGAAGTGTCTTCTTGATCCATATCATATAAAGACTGGTTGAAGGACAAGGGGATGAAGGACAATAATAAAAGGTTGTCAAGTTGAAAAAAGTTTAGACTTATTCCTGGGGGACAAAATCAGGAGAAAAGTTTGAAAGTTTCAAAAAGGCAAATTTCATCTTAAAGGTAGGAAACATTTTATAATGATTAGAGCTGACTAAAAGACAAGATATGCCCTCAGCTCCTCCTCCTTCTCCTTCCTCCTTTTCTTCCTCCTCTCCTTTTCCCTCACCACATGCATCTCCTCTCTTCTTTTGGGGCACCATACCCTTACATGTGGGTGCTCTGTACATAGGAATAAAATTTTTGGTTGTTTACATTTTCTAAGATATTTTGGGGGTTAAAGGCTAGATTTTTTCAAAATTAAATTAACTAATTTTTATTTTTAAAAACTGGGATGGTTTACTTTTTGTTTTGTTCGGTTTTCTTTTATGATTTCTTGAAATATAGCTCTGAAAAAATCAGGTTTTTAAAAAGCACTTTGTATTTCAAACTTGAGCCACTTGACTAAGCCTTCAAGTCAAAATCACTCTAATTTTCATTTAATGGTCAACAACAGCCACCGATACAAGATTTGGCAGCTCACTGTTTAGGTTTTGATGCCTTAGAATGAGTGTAAATAGCAATTATTTTTTGTTCTTCCAAGAAACTCTGGGGGGTCTTCCCCTCCCAGATTGATATTTTATGGTGGAGAATTGGACCATCTCTTTTTTCAATTCTTAACTAGACCTTAGTCATAGAATGAGTGAGGCCTCAGATAAACTGAGACCTGGGAAAGACCTTAATTTAGAAAAACCAAGGTCACCCAGTGCATCCTGGGCCGTCACCACATGTCTTGACTTTGTCTTGCTTCTATGACTCTGGAGGAGAGAAAGAGCAACGAGAGAGAGAGAGACAGAGAGAGAGAGAGAGACAGAGAGACAGAGACAGAGAGAGAGAGAGACAGAGACAGAGAGAGACAGAGAGAGACAGAGAGAGACAGAGACAGAGACAGAGAGAGAGCCAATGACTTTGTGCAGCTCTGCCTCACTTAATTCCAATTCACAAACAAGTCAAGACATCACCCTTGTGATGTCATCTGTCCTCTTTGAGAATAAAAGATGAACAACGATAACAGCCAACATACTGGAAAACTTGCCTAACTTAATTTTTTTTTTTTTTACTGGAAAGGACCCTGATGTTAAGAAAGATTGAAGGCAAAAGGAAAAGGGGATGGCAGAGAATGTGATGAATATTTGGACAGACATTCAGAGATAGTGGAAGATAGAAAGACCTGGCATGCTATGTATGGTTCATGGGATCGTGAAGAGATGAACATGACTGAATTACTGAACAGCAATAAACTTAACCTTATCATGAGTTTTTTTTAAAGGATTCCATCACCCTTTGAAAAATTAGGATTTATTTTCTCTCTTTCCTATCTCCTGCTCCCCCTTGAGAAAGAGAAAAAGAAAGAGAGAGAGAGAGAGAGAGAGAGAGAGAGAGAGAGAGAGAGAGAGAGAGAGAGAGAGAGAGAGACAGGAAAGAAGGAAGGAAGGAAGAAAGAAAGGAAGGAAGGAAGGAAGGAAGGAAGGAAGGAAGAAAGAAAGAAAGAAAGAAAGAAAGAAAGAAAGAAAGAAAGAAAGAAAGAAGGAAAGAAAGAAAGAAGGAAAGAAAGAAAGAAGGAAAGAAAGAAAGAAGGAAAGAAAGAAAGAAAAGATCCTGATCCTGTTTAAAAATATGCCTAGCAAACCAGATTCCCACATTGGCCATATTCACAAAAAGTATGTCTTATTCCGCATATTAAGTCCATCACCCCCTCTGTCAGGACTTCCCTGATTTACTTCAGTATCTGTGATTTTGTCCATAGAGACAATAATGTAGCTTGCAACCCCTTTGCACCTTGAAAGATGGTCTCTGTGAGTTGTGCCCCTAAAGTCAATCAGACCCTCAGCCCTTAAATGAAGAACTCTGAACTTAGCCAATCAGTCTTATCACTGGTATCTGAAGGGTCTCAAGCCTATTAGCAGGTGCTGACAGCATTTTCCTGGAATAATAACAGCTGACATTTAGATAGTAGGTTTAAGGTTTTCAAAGTGATTTACATGCATTCATTATCTCATTTGACTCATAGAATAAACCTATGAAGGTGACTACTACAACAAACATTTTTCCAATTTTACTCAGGCTCAGGGGATTTATGATATGTCCACGTTCACACTTAGTAAGTTTTGGAGGAAGAATTTGAGCCTAGAAATCTCCTGATCCCACAAGTCCAGTACTGCCTTTGGAATGAATGGTCACCTCTGCAACACAACAGTACATTGAGGCAGAACTCTCCGAAAGGGCTTGCCTCCTTTTTTATTTTTAAATTTTTTTTAAAATTTATTTATTTTTACTTTTCAACATTCACTTCCACAAGATTTCGAGTTTCAAATTTTCTCCTCTTCTCTTCCCTCCACACCTGAAGACAGTGTGCATTCTGATAACCCCCTCCCCCAATCTGCCCTCTCTTCTATCACACATACACCACACACCCCCTTCACCCCGGATTCCCAGCCCCTTCTCTTATTCCCTTCCCTTTCTATTTTCCTGTTCGGCAAGATACATTTCTATACCCTATTGCCTTCATATCTTATTTCCCAGTTGCATGTAAAAAACAATTTTTAACATTCTTTTTTAAAACTTTGAGATCCAAATTCTCTCCCTTCCTTTTTCCCTACCTACCCTTATTTAGAAGTCAAGCAATTCGATATAGATTATACATGTGTAGTCAAGCAAAACTCTTCCATGATAGTCATGTTGTGAAAGACCAACCATTTCGCTCCATCCTATCCTGCTCCCCACCATTTATTCTATTCTCTCTTTTTTCCCTGTCCCTTCTCAAAAATGTTTGCTTCTGATAACCCCCTCCCCCAATCTACCTTCCCTTCTATCATCCCCCACCCCCTTTTATCCCCTTCCCCCCTACTTTCCTGTAAGGTAAAATAGATTTCCATAACCAATTGTAAATATATATATATATATATATATATATATATATATATATATATATATATCCCCCCTTCTCTTTAAGCTCTTCCATGGGCTGAAACCAATTGATATTTTTCTTGGAGGCTTTGGATATAGGAGCTTTGACTTTGTTTTCTTTTTCTGGTTGTATGTTTTGATCTTCCTTGTCATCAAAGCAAGATTTTATAGTCTGAGGTTTTTTTCTACTGTTTACTCATTTTCCCCAATCAAATACTTGACTTTTTAACTCTTTGTTAATGTAAGGCTCTGCTTCCAGTGTGAAGAGTGTGCCATCCCAAACTTCAGGGGTTTTGTGCAGCTGCTTTCAAAGATACTTCTAGAGAACTGTAAATTTTCAGTTCTTCTAAGGTTGTATGATCAAGGGAGAGGTTTTTACTCCTTTCCTGGCCTGTGCTCTGGTCTGAGTAACTACAAGCACTCTTCTTCCTTGGAACTGTGAGGAAGACTCCCTCACCATTGCTGCCAAAAGGTCAACCATGCCACCACTCCCCCTCAGTCCAGGACCTCCCCCCAGAACTGCACCCAGATCCAATCGCTGGCAAAGCAAGAGAATCCTGCCTCTGTGCCAGCAAAGAGATCCCTGCATATCAGCTGCTTGATTCTCAAACTGCCCCATGGGCTGTGATCTCCAGAAGCAGCTATCATTACTACTGCCTGGGAGCTGGTGGTGGAGCACACTCCTCTCTCACCCAGGTCCAATAGACCTTTCCTGACCTTCTAATTTGTCTTTGGCATTTGTGGGTTGAGAAGCCTGGAAACTACCACAATTGCCAGTGATTCTGTCCCCTGAGGCCTGCTCTGGGTTGGCTGGGGCCTGGTCTGTGCTATCGTGTTTTGTGCTATTCTGTGCTCCTCTCTCAGCCTGGTGTAACACATCTTTGACCTTCCAAGTTGTCTTGGGTCAGAAATTTGTTTTACTCTGTCATTTTGCGGACTCTGTTGCTATGGAATTTGTTTGGAGTCATTTTTTTACAGGGATTTGGAGGGGTTTGAGGGATAGCTCAAACACGTCCCTGCTTTTGCTCCATCTTGGCCATTGCATCCTTTTTCATTAAAATTTCTTCACTTTTATCAAGCTTTTTGTCTAATTAAAAAATTCAAGGAAACTCAAGCGTGGCTCTTGTCAAAGTTTCCAAGGGATCAGTCTTATTCTGAATAGTAATGTAATTAAATTGGAGACAGACATTACCACCAAGTAGGGATGTGAAGGGTGAAGGAGGATAGAATGTTTTGTTTTGTTTTTAATGCTTAGAACTTTAATCTGAGACTTCTGAGCCTAGGAATCTATTATTAGCTCTATAACCAACTCAAAGCTGGAATTGACACACATTAAGTGACAGAGATCTCTTGTGTCTTGGTCTATCTGTAAAAAGCTTGTTTTGGGGGTGGCTAGGTGACACAGTGAGTAGAGCATCGGCCCCCTGAGTCAGAAGGACCTGAGTTCTGATCCAGCCTCAGACACGTAAGGCACACACAAACAAAAACCTAGCTGTGTGACCTTGGGCAAGTTACTTAACCCCAATTTTCCTCCAAAAAGCAAAAAAAAAAAAAAGCTTGTTTTGTTTTGTTGTTTTTAATGCCTAATTAGGATTGTCAAATTGATTTAAACCTGAAAAATTTAAGAGATTGTAGTCTTATGAAACAAATGCTTTTTACTCCCACTAAAAGTGAGGTTTGAGGGCCTTCTGAGGGGTTTGTATGCACGTTCAGATCTGGGCAAAATTGAGGCATCAATAGAGTTTGTCCCCAGAGTCCATATAGAAAGAAGAGGCTTTCTCTCCCTTTCTTCTTTCTGTGGTGCTCTCTAGATTCCATCTTCTCAAGGATCTAATGACCTTCAACTCTCTCTCTCTCTCTCTCTCTCTCTCTCTCTCTCTCTCTCTCTCTCTCTCTCTCTCTTTCTTTCTCTCTCCCTCTCTCTCTCTCTCTCCCCTCTCCCCACCTTGTGTTCTTTTTGTCAGTGCCTTCTCTCAGGGAGGAATATAATAGCAGTTGCTTATAGTTTAGCATGAATGTAAGATAATCATTCCTTCTCTCAGACATATTTGCATCTTAAAATTTATCTATAATTGTAGAAGGAAAGTTTTTCTCCCTTACCCTAGAACCTCAGACAACATCAGATAGAGGATTTGTTTTAAAGGTAATGGAGAGCTCTTTTGCCACAGGGCAAAAATATCATGTAGTGTAGGTGGCTGGCCCCTCTACTGTGTGTGCATTTTGGAGACCCTGGTGGTCTGCAAATCTGGTAGTTTGAGAACTGGTGGGATATCCCCTATTGTCACTTAATATTAAAGAGGAGGAATTTTGTGATTGGGATGGCCATTTTAAGTCAATAAGCACTTATAATTATTATTATTAATAAAACAACTACTACAACTTTTACTACTATCACTGCTATTATTACTGCTATTGCTACTGGTGGTGCTGCTGCTACTGCTGCTAGCATTTAAGTAGTTCCTATGACATGCCAGGCACTGTGTTAAGCCCTTTGCAGATGTCTCATTTGACCTCACAACAACCCTGGCTGGAAGGTACTATTACTATCCTCATTATATAGATGAGGAAACTGAGGCAAATAAATGTTGTCACTTGCTCAGGGTTACACACCTAATACAGTTATACCTTCCACATCACAATTTTCCCCACTGCAGTTTCAATATGTTGTGGGTCAGCACAAGAAATTAAAAATCATAATTTTGGGGAATTTTGCAGAAATTGTAGATGATGCATAAAGGCCAGCAGATGACACAGAAAAAGTTTAGAAACTCAGAAATGCATAAAATATACGTATAGTATTGTATACTTTCAACATATTTTATCTTTTAACATCATAATTATTTAGACTTCTTCTCTGGAATGAAGGGAAGGTCAAAAAATCTTATTCAGATTTCCTAGATCATGGGACCACTGCATCCCTAGTCCTCACTATATGGAGGGGATAAATGTAAATATCCAAGACTGGATTTAAACTCAGTTTTTCCTGACTTCAGGACCTGTTCTCTACTTGCAATCTCCACTGCATCACCTACCTGCCCTATTGAGCTCCTATTCTGGAACAGGTACTGTGCTAAGTGCCAGAAATAATAATAAAAAAAGACAAAGCAAAAATCCTTGAGTTTACAGTCTAATAGGGGCACAAACATGTAAACAACTGCTTATGAATAAGATTAATTAGCTTTAGTAGTAGTTGAGGAAATACACTAGGATTAAGAAAGACCAGGAAAGATATTGCATAAAATGAAACTTTTGCTTGAGAATATGGTTATTCTAAAACTGTTACTATTCAGAATCAAATGAGGGCACCTCAGAGGTGGAAGGAAGAGCCAAGACCATCTAGTTCAACTCAAATAAGAAAGTCTTTTACAACATAATCAATCGTGACCATCTACATGTGATTCAGCCTCTGTGTGGAGGCTCCCCAGAGCTGTGTGGAGAAGTGGGATCTTTAGACTAAGGATGGAGAGAAAAAGGGGTCACAATAAGTGATGTGATTTGACTGTACAGAGTTACAACTTAAAAGGTCAAAGGTGGAGAGGGACCATTGGCTTATGATGATGGCAACATGGTTACCAGGGAGAGCTACTGAGAACTCATCTTGCTCCCCAGTGAGAGTTAGGTCCAGAAGAAGGCAGAAATCCCTCCTTTTAAGTAGAAAGCCAAGATGTAGGAGACAGTTAAAAGATGAGGAAAGTTAAGGTGATGACAGGTCTTAAATTCACGTAATATAAGTTGAAAAAGAAAGTTTGGATGTTTGTCCTATAAAAGAAAAGATTCAAGTGGAACATGATAATTGAATTCAGAATTGTCATTTGGAAGAGAGGTTAAACTTTGTTCTGTTTGTTACCAGAGAATACAACCAAAAACAGGAGCAGAGGATGCAAGGAAGCACATTTAGGCTTGATGTTAAGGAAAACTTTCTAACCATAAGAGCTGTCTAAGTGAGGATTGAGTATTTCAGGAGATAGCTGCTTTTCACTGAAGGTCTTCAAGTAGAGGTTCAGTGACTACATGTGTTTACAGTAAAGGACTCATTTTGGATAGGAATTGGACTTGGTGGCCGTGAAGCTCCCTCCCAATACTTAAATTCTGTGATTCATGAGTCCACATCAGATGCCAAAGATCTCAGCACCGGAGGTTCTAGCCCTGATGGATACATTAGCCAAACATGCCATGAAAACTATGGTTTCCATTCCAAAAGAGTAGAAAATCTACAAGTGGAAAATTCAACTCCATATGACTGGTGCAGAACTCTAAGAAGTGATATGAACCATGAGGCAAAACAGTGATAGCAAAGGTTTAAGTGACAGTCTGTAAAGCCAAGCATGAGCAGTTTTCCAGAGGACTGCTGCTATGAACAGCTGTCAAGGTTCTGATTACATAGCCTAGTGAGCTCTCTGTTTATTCAATAACAAATCAGAGCAAATCATTCACAGAAATCAAAGTACAAAATTCACAATATCATAATTTTTCACTAAAATGGCCACATAGTTTTCACCAAAGTGGTCACATAGTTTTAAACAAAGTACATTCATTTAGCCAATCACGAAATCCTTAATTCAATCGTAAAGTACAAAAGTCAAAGTTCTCCACCCCTAGGTCACAGTAAATCATAATTTTCTCAGTCAGTACATAGTATCCAAGTAAAGTCTTCTTTCAGCTTGACTCAAGGTTGGCTCTCAGCTTCCATGGCTCCTCTTCCATGGTCCCAGCTCCAACTGTCACCTGGGTTCAAAGGCAGGCAGCTCCCAGTTCCTTGTCCAGCTCCTTGTCCAGTTCTTTGTCCAGTTCCCATTCCACACTGAAGCACATAGTGTTCAGTCCATCTTAAATCCTTCTCAGTTCCTGTTTCTGGGAAGACAAAGCTTATCAGAGCCCCAACAATATTCATACATATTGATGATACCATCATCAATTAAATATCTGCCTATGAAATCAACCCAGACTCCCCAACAAGATCTGAGAACTCAACACAAATCATCAGTATAGAAATCAACATAGATCCACAAACAAGGTCCAAGAGATCAACACAAATCATCAGTAAAATCCCAGGACCTCTGAAACCTTCCTCTAGGACTTCTGTAAACAGACAGCCAGAAAATCCTCTTTCAGGGCTTCTGTACAAAGTATCACAAACACAAATCAACACAGACAGAACAGACAAACATAGAGTGCTGGGATACCACAAGTTTTCTCCTTCTGGACTCTGCCACCATAAAAGTCCTCTTCTCAGTTCTTCTGTCTCCAACCTGGGCCTCTCCTTACATATGACCATTAGCCCCTCTCCAGGAGTTCACAAGTTCTAGGGTTCACAAGTTATGGGGTTCACACATTCTGTTTCTTAAGAGACTTGATACAAGGCTCAAAAGAAACTTGAACTGAAACAAGGTGTTAATTCAATAGCTGAAACAAGATGTGAATTACTTCTGTGCTTGCCATTACACAATCTCTTGAAGTAACCTTGCTGTTAAGACATTGGCTGAAGTTGGAACTATGCAAAAAGTACTGTACCAGACTGTCACTGATCCTACATGGGGTACCAGGAAAACGATGGTACTGCCTAGCACATATCACTCTATGGTCATGAAAGTCTGACAGGATGACTTTAGACATAGGGTCAAGAAAAGACTCAAGAGCTAATGTGCATTCTACTGTCCTCAGATGGCTATGTGTGTCACCAAGAAGTATGAAACTTGTAGTTGTTGAATGCAAAAATACATCAATAAATTTAAAATGTTTGTCAATCCAAACTGCATATTTGAAGAATATAAACAAAAGCAAACCTTTGCTTCTTATGTGCATTGACTTCCTGTCTTTGGAAGGCAATATACTAAGAACATAAGACATGTTAGCAGTGATTTGGCTGACTATAGTTATACAAAAACAACAATATCAAGCATTCATATAATACTTTAAGGTTTGCAAAGTGCTTTACAAATATCTCATTTCATCATCACAGCAACCCTGGGAAGTAAGTGCTTACTATTATCCCAATTTTACAGATGAGCAAACTTCTAATAAAGGCTATAATAGCATGTACCATTTAGTAGTGTAGGGGCAGATAGGTGAACAATTCTCAAGAAAGCTAGTTCTATTCAACCAGCAGTCAGCCTAGTGGACTTTGATGTTACATGCAAAACTAGAGAAATTGTGTGTGTGTGTGTGTGTGTGTGTGTGTGTGTGTGTGTCTATGTGTGCCTGTGTCTGTGTGTAAATGTATATATCCAAATAACAATTGTTATGTTAGCTCATGCAATTGGTGCTTTTCATTTATTCACATTATTTATTGCTATGCTTTAAATAGCTTGTTTTATCATGTTTGTATTCGTGTGCTAGTGCAATGTTTATGTTAAAGTCACTTTAGTTTGTTAATTATACATACTTTTGCTGTTTATTCCCAATATATCACTTCTGCATATTTTGTCATTTTTCAGGCTTACTGATATTAATGTTATTTTTCTTATTGTTATGCATATTTCCTTGAGTTCTATGGATGTGTATGTATTTATTTGAAATATACTTGTTATATCCTGCCTGGAATTTAGATTGCACTGTGTCTATTTTATGTGTTGATCCTTACTTTCTGTGATGCATCTAAAGGTGACTACTTGGGTTAGTCATCCTTGTTTTGTTTTGTTTTTTGAGTACTAATATTGTTTTGATCCTTTGCTAAATAATTCCATTGTCAAGTGTATTCCAGGTGATTTTGCAAGGAACTGCAAACTTTCTAACCCTAGATAAGAATGCAATAGAACATCAGAGACACATTTCAACTGGCTGAAGTTATTTCTTCAAATCTCTGTCCATGTTAGTTCCTGCAAACATTGAGGATGAGCAACTTTGAAAAGATAGTGTTGTTTTTCCTTCACCCTGGAAGAGAAATCTCATTAGAGAAAGATTGGGGATAGGGATAAATGAAGAAGCTCAGCATGTGATTTGAGCAAGAAAGAGAGACAGAGGGGACACCTGGGGACTAGCACTGCTGTTGCAATTGATTATAACTACAATGAGTGTGTGCAGGTAGGGTGAGGTGGACTGTTGTAGATAAGACCTGGAGCTCAAGTGATAGTGGATAAGAAAGAAGGAAGGAAAGAAGGAGGGAGGGAAGGAGGGAGGGAGGGAAGAAGGAAGGACGGAAGGAAGGAAGG